>LR812540.1:38518451-38739521 GCA_903798195.1 Danio kyathit
ACATTTTAACGTTAAAGTTAAAGTTTTTAAAATGTATAATCTAATACTTGTCTGATTTTTTAAAATTACTCTGTATATTTACAAATAAATAGTTATGCCACTATTAGAAAATAAACCTCTTCCCTACAAAAATTAATTCGTGATGCTGACACTCTTTATTAATGTTTAACGACTAATGTATATGAGAATGAATATACACACTATGTTAACTTTCTCTTTCAGTTTGCTGAAACAAAGTTTCTCACATGCTCCAGTAACAACAGGCGATATCCAGAGCAGAGCACTGTTGTCTACTACAAATAATGTGTGATATAATGTACATTATCAATTTTTCATAAATAATAAGTTTGCACCCAGATACTACTGGTTTATTCTTTTTGCAACCATGAATGAGCCTAACACAAACTGCATTACGTCGCTGTGTGCACACACACACACGCACGCACGCACGCACACGTTTAACATGTTGTGCTGTTTTTGCATATAGACACAGGGCAAATGTGACAGGATGTCTAGTTGCCCATCCTATAAGTAAATATAGGCTGTATGAAGATCCATTATAGATACTGTAGTTGTGTGACTACTGTTGTGTTTGAAGCACCATAGTTTATAGTTGTGTACTGACACACTGATTAATTCGGTTATGAATTACATAGTGATTTTATTGTCTTTCCTTTATTAAAAGCATGCAGTTTTAAATAAAACTGTTTTTAAAGTCTTATTTTCTACTATTTTTGGCAAAATGCAGTTACAGTAAACACGACAACAAATTTCTGATCAGTAAGACAAGTAAGACTTTAGACACCTTTGCTGTGAAACTGGCACATTGATACACAATAATTAGTTCAGATTGCTAAAAAATACAAAGTGCACAAATTACTTCTTCTTGAGGTGATACTGGATCTCAGAAAATACAGTATTTACCAGCAGATGGGTTATGAATAGGAATATTGATAGGAAAATGCGTTATAGTTGGCTATATTTATAGAGAAGAATATTTAATAAAGAATATTGTATAGGGAATAAACAATAGGGTCACGTTTGAGTATAATTTCCGTTAAGGTAACTAGCGTTTGCTTTTATGTAATGTTACATGATCTATCCATTAACCAACAATTCTCACTGGCCAAACTGTGGTACACATTCCAGTCACAGTAATGTGATCACCTACTTTCGACGTTGTCACAAAATCACTTCCAGAAAGCATGGGGCATTCCCTGGGTGCACAGGGTCCATATTAATTATTCTGGAATGCAGGATGGATCAAAGGAATAACGCATTTGTCCATGCAGACCTAGCCCACCCCTAGATGCAGATTTTTTTTTTCCTCAATGGCATCTTCCAACAGGACTATGCCATGTGTCATAAAGCTCACAGTGTACACTCTCAGAAAAAAATGGTACAATGTAAAGAAGGTACAAACCCTTGTCTGTTATGAAACAGAATTGTACCTTAAGACAAAGAAACAAATTTGTACCATTGCAGTTTGCTTTAGGGACATGATTTGTACCATGGAAAACCAAAATGTACCTTTGGTTTTTAAAACCTGCAGATACAATATTGTACCTTCATCAAAGGTACAAATCTGATCCACGAAGGTACCACTACAGTGACAAGACACTTTGTACATTAACAGTGTCAAATGTGTTGCTTCAAGAAAAATTTAAAGGTATTTTGCTATATCCAAAATGCGTCAATTTATTTTCATTAAATATAAAACATCAAATACATTTTTAAACAATGTTTTAGTTTACAAAAAAAAAATATTTATACCCTTTCATTTACAATAAAGAATAAAAAATACTTCAACATAAATCAAAAGATCTATTTTGCTAAACATTTCACAAAACTTTTCACAAAAATGTTACAGAAATACATTCTCCCAATATAAAACATTTGTTTTCTCCAATTTTCACACAATACCTCTGTAATCACTTAAAAATTAATTTAATTTACTTAATTTTAAAATAGAAATAGAATTATGCAAAGTATTGTAACGAGATATGCACAATGTTTGATTACTTTTACAATATTAAAATGTCTGCATGGACACTTTGCATATGCAGGACTTTTGCCAGCTTGTGTGAAGTGGAAAGCAAACGCCAAAAGATGCGGATATCAATAATGAAAATGTATTTATCAGAAAATGATTACCAAATGTTTATTAAAAATGCCTTAAATGTTTAGTTTACAATATCCATAGTTTAGTTTTACCAGTTGTTTTGTATTATTGTATTATAGAGCTTAATAATTAATGTTTATGAGTTTCTTTAAACATATGCTTTTAAATGATGATTCATGTTTTAATATGGAAATTCATAAAATCACTTTGCCTTTTCAGTAATATTTATTTTCATAGTATTGTAATAAAGGAGTTGTCCAACACGTATGTACCTTTTTTATAAGAACAATTGTGTACCTCCATTTCAATTGTACCATAAAAGGTACAGAACAGTATCATAAGAGGTCTTTTTTGTATTATATAAGGTACAACTTTTACAAAGGTAAAAAACTGTTCCTCAAGGAACATTATTTGTACCACCCTGTACCTTTCATTTCTGAGAGTGTAGGTATGTGGTTTGAAGAGCACCAGGAACAGTTTACTGTACTCCCCTGGCCCCCAAAGTCCCCAGACTCACTTTATCCCCCTTTATCCCCCACTCACCTTGGTTCACTACACAACTCAAGTCAACTTTTAATTAAATTATTTAAAAGATTAATTAAAGATAATAATATAGGGAAGAGATTGTTTGTCGGTTGCATATTTTACTATTTAGTACAATATTTGTTAGTTAAAGGTACAGTATGCTACTTTCACCACTAGGGGTGCATATTAACACAAACAAAGGGGCATTGTTTGACTGAGTGAATGGCTGAAGAATTCAGAAGTCATGTTCATGGATGAGCTAAAGTAAACACTTATTTTTATGCTAGTATGAAACAAAGTAAGGCTGAAAGCTGTTGAAGTGAAAGGAGAGCACTGAAGCCATTCCTGATAAGAGACGAGCGTGACATAACAAAAAGCTGATATGCTTTTGCTTTGGTAAAGACATGAAAATGATTTGCACTTAACCGTAGCACAACTTTGCCAGTCAACATTAACAGTTAGATGAATGATAAATGTGTGTTAATGGCTCCCTTCATCTATAGGGAAACAAGTATAAAATGTATACTAACAGTAAAAGTAGAAGAATATTTTCTTATATAATGTATTGTAGCATTTTATTTTATATAACACAGAAAAATATCTTGAGGAAAAAGAACTGATTAAATGTCTCAAATACAATTTCTGAACTTCTGTCTTTAGGTGTTCCAATGTTGCAAATATAGGAATATAAAATGACTATGTTGTTATATTGCCTATACAGGTATATTGCTTATAACATCAAATTAATTACAATTGCATGTTAGATAGATTAGATTAGATTCAACTTATGAATTGAATCGCTGAGCCGTTCAATCTGGCCCGCGACTGGATTCCAAAATTGTGAGGATCTAAAAGAAAATAGTGGTCCACACTAGGGCTGTGCAATTAATCGAAATCGAATCGCAATCGTGATTTGGAACGTTGCGATTAGCTAATCGCAAAAGGCTGCGATATGACATGTATATTATTTAACTTCCCACACTCGAGCAAATGCATGACTGCCGTCTGTGTGACAGTCGTCTGTGTGTGACAGCCTTACTAGCCAATCGAGTGAGCACACTTTCGAACTGCCCAATCAGAATTGCGCAACTGAACTATGCGAAACGCCCAAATAACAAACAGGAAAGCGCGAACGGCTACATGAGGAGGTGTCTTGCTGAAAAGCAGGGGCGTAGATTTAGCATGGACGGAGGGGACGCGGAGGAGAACCAACTATTGAAATGACCCCACCAATAATTTAATTCACTTAAAAAAATCACGCTGTCAATATTAACCTAGACATGTTAACCTAGAAAGGCTGTGCCTTTCCTGCTGTCATGTGAGAGGCTGTAGCTGCGTTCAGGAAAGCAGCGCCAAAACAGCACAGGTGAATTCCCCGTGCAAGAATGAGGTGTGTGAGGTCTGACACACACAGGTGAGGATGGCGGCAGCAAAAAAGGACATAAAGAGCTTTTTTCAACGAAAAGTGTAAGTCACATAAACTGAGTTCTACTGAATGAGTCCATCATGATAATGGCGTTAATGCTCGTGTTTCGTGCTTTAACGCACAGTCTGTCGTTATAGCAGGCTGATAAAGTCTGTGAATAATATGCCCTGAAAACTAACTGCAGAATAAACAGCTAAATCAAAAGTATATGATCCCTGCCTGCCAGTTCTCCTGATCTCTCAGAGTAACAGGTGCAATTTCGGTTGAAACAGTTTGTCAGAAAAACTACAGCCTGTGCTCCATCTTATATTAATACTTTATATGAGACATGTTTAATTTGCAACGGCTAAAATAAACGGAAGTTATTAAACTTTCTCTATCAGTTAATAAACATTTTTTAACGTTACACTGTCAGGCCTGTAGCCAGCTTTTTGAATGGTTATTTTTGCAGTTATTGCCTGATTTCTATTTAATTATGAGGTATAAATATTACATTTTAGTGACATTTTAAGAACTAATTTTTGCTGCATTATCTTGTCGGATGGTTATCATAACACACTTTTTGATGTACCAAAATATATTTTAAACCATTTTGTCAAATTGCTATCACTATTTTACTATTTTAACTGTTTATTTACAAATGTGCATTTAACTGTAAGTTTAATATTACAGTTTTATAAAAATAATGAAAATTTATAATAAACAAATGAAAATATACTTTTAATATACAAATTTATTATCTTTCATTACACACACACACACACACACAAACACACATATATATAAGTACAATTTCAGAGATGTTTGCTAATATAAGTTATCTTTTAAGCTCCTTTTTAAACTACACTCACTGCATTTAGCAGTAAGAAGCTAAAATACAGATTATTGAATTATTCACTTGACTACAAAATTAAATCGCAAATCAAACGAAATCGCAATATCTGTCAAAAAATATCGCAAAAGTATAAGAATTAAAAAGTATAAACATCAAACATAATGTTAAGCCAAAATGAGATTTTTATATGATTTTCTTCTTGGGGTTCAGGCCCCCAAGGAGACTGTCTCGTAAAATTCTGGCCCTCTGACAAAATATAGTAGTTGATGACCCCTGATGTAGAACCTATAATAGAACATCTTGCTTAAGTATACCCAGCAATAAACCTCACTAAATCCTTAGCTTCCTTAGGAGGATTTATTCATTTATTTACTTACTTTGAAAATCTGATGTCTGTTATTCATTACAATTATGTTAACCTTCCCAACAATGAACATCTAAATAATTCAAATTGCATGTCCATGTTGAGGGCTCATATATAGGACATATAAGTTTAATTTTCATTAGACATCGCATGTCAGATTGAAATGTTTGTTAACACTTTACTATAACAGTACATGAATAATGATATGGTAATATGTAAACAAAGTGTTACAATATTATGAACTAATGATTAATAATTAATGCATGTGCTAATCATGAACTGACTTTTAACTACAACATGAGTCACATGAGTTCATGTGTGAATAACGGCTACCTTAATTACTTGTTAGTACCTGATTGTTTGTTAATTAATGTATTGTTTACCACATTAGTTTATGCTTAATTTAACCATCATAAACTCATAATATGTGAATGTATAATTATATCATGACTTTACGTGGGGGGGCACATCATCATTAACCCATTGTTAACTACTCATGAACGCCCACATATCATCTAGTGCGATTACACTGAATAACAATAGAGAAGTGTTCTGTCAACATCAACACAAATAGTTTACACACAGGAGTATATGAGCAGTTAAGGATGAGTTGATAGTGATGTGCCGATTCAAGTAAAGTCATGACATAACTATACATTAACAGCCTATGAGTTTATGTTGGTTACATTTAAACTTAAAAGTTCATCAATACATTAACAACATGCTCTATCAAGTAATTAAGGTACCCATTATTCACAACTACTGTACATGTTGTAGTCAATGTTTCTTCATGATTAGTGCATGCCTTAACTCATCATCACTTCATAATAAAGTAAAGTTTATTTTATATTATTACTTCATTGTTCATACTGCTATTGTAAGATGTTACCAAATGTTTTTATACTGAAATATATTCATTTTAAGTTCAGGGTTTGGAAAATCTTAGATCATATGAAGTAAACATTTACTGGATATAGTGTCTAAAATTTGCTGGATATCATCATTCTGAATATCAGCTCTCAATTAGTTTATTCGTTTCTTTATCATTACAATTTTATTTCAATACAGAATGATCTGGAACTTTTTAGTAAAAACATAAAAGCAAGCTACATTTATTCATCAAATGATATAGGCTTCTGTCAAATTCTCAAAATTTAAAACAATAAAAAATAAAATAAATAAACGTTAAATATAAGAAGCTATCCAGATATGATGCATAATAATCTATGAGATTACATAGAATTCACCTTTTAAATGCTAAGCTAACTTGTACATTTGTTGGAGTCACAGAAAGATGAACTGATTTTATTCACAGCTCGATCTTATATAGCAATTGTATGAAGTTACATGTTATTGTTTGGTGTAATGTATAAGTGTACGGGTTGAGTCTTGAAGACGTTCCAGGTCTATGTCTTGAAATTTTCTATTGTCTTCAGTTCTTTTGTATCCATCAATGAACTTTAATAGTCCTGAAAGTGAGAAAGTCAATTTATATTTAATGTGAAATCAATATTTCATTCTTTAGAAGCAAAACATTCACATTTTTGCAGAAAGGCCACACTTAATTGACTTTTTATAGAACTCACCAATGATCCCGATGATCAGAAGACCGTTCAGCAGAGCAGATAAGAGGATAATAATCTGATTCTTCTCAATGAGCTTCACTTCCACTGAATGATTTTGATCTTGGTGTTGGTACTGTACAATTATTGAACAAGTTTAACATACTAATAATTTGTCTAAAAGTAAATTTAGTGTTTGTGATTATAAAGGGTCACTCACCAGCAGTGTGTAGTTTGTGCCATCTTCAGTGTGTAGTTTGGTGCCGTTGCTGTATTTTGGATGTACTTCTTTGGTCACACAGTAATATAGTCCCAAATGATCAATCGTGACATTTTTGATGAATAAACAGTGTTTACTCTGCACTGAATATTTCCATCTAAAAGTTTTGTTGTAGTAAAATGGTGCTGCAGTTGTCGAAGAGCCTTATATCAGAACTGGAGGATCTGGTAGTTTCAGTAATAACCAGTTCACCTCCTTAACATCAAAATCACAATTTATAATCACACTTTGACCCAAATCTGTTAGTTGATCTGTTAAAGCCTCTGCAGCCACACCATATGAGCAGAACTGTGAAATAAAACACCACACACACACACACACAAACAAATTGTTTTTATTGTTATTAATAGCTTCTAATATGTTCATAAAGCACATTAAACTCACAGAGATGAAGCTGGAAGATCTTCATGTTTTTTCCCATGCGTCTTAAGTAGATGAAACTTTGTATCAGCGTTTGTAGAGAAAAATGCGGAAGTTAAACCACAATCAGGAGGAAGTAATAGTCAAGTTTATACCAACCACACATATACCTACATACCAGGGACGTGCAATCAGGGGAGCCATCATCATTCTCACTTGACATCATGAGATGTATGATAAAATAAATATGTCACTGATCGCTGTGCTATAAATGCAATTTCTGTATGATTCAAATAATTTCAATCATGTTTTTAACAACAATTGCTGTATTTTCCACATTTCATGTTAAATTACAGCAAGCTGTGCCTCACATCAGATTGCGCAATCCCCTGCAAATGGGTTGAGCGTTAGCCTTCATCTAGTGTATGCTACTAATGTAATGCTTTATTAAAATGTTTTTACACATTGTAGACACTTTTATGTCCACAGTTTCCACATGGTAGGTAATGATTTAACGATTGTCTATCACTTATTTACAGAGATGTATAGGAACGAAGTAGAACTACTTCACTACTGTACTTAAGTAAAAGGCTGTATCTGTACTCTACTGGAGTATTGTTTTTTCTTCTACTTTTACTTCAGTACATTTTCGATAAGTTTAATACTTTTACTCCGATAATTTTTTCATGTGCTGCATTGTTACTTGTTACAATTATAAAAATGTTTGAATCATTCCAAACCCACATTATCACTGCCAAAGCAGCAGATAGCCCTGTCACAGGTTGTACCGTCGCTCCCTATACGCAGAGTACGCAGGCTGCGTAGGCCCTCAACTCTGGAGAAGGGGCACCATCTCGATTGCTCAAAAAAAATTATTAACAATTATTTAATAATATTAACTTTAACTGAGTGTAAATAAAAGATATATTGATAATATGTTGTTAAATACATATAAAAATTTCATTTTATAATGACCAAAAAACAAACATGTGACGTAATTTTTTCTGTGTACGCGATATACGCGTGATCGCGGCGTGGTCCGGTCCATTGTTGCGGCTGCTAGCAGCATGTAATTATAATTGATGCAAGTTGCAGCTCTATGCCCGGGAAAAGACAACAGCAGTCTAGAGCCGAGAAGAGGAAAACAGTACAAGATGAATCGCGTGCATCACTTTCAGGTAACTTATATCCACAAATCTGGAAAGCATATTTTGATTAGTGAGGCTAACTTTTAAACTTCGCCAAAAACTGCACCAATCTACCTTATTTGTTGTTGTTTATGTTCAGTTTCTTGCTTTGCGGCTATGCATTGTGCTTAAACTATGAAAGGACATGTTGTATGACTTTTCGTGTTTGCCCCTCTTCCCCATGTTGCTGATTACACAAACTCAATTATTTTTATTAATTTGTGCAATAGTTTACAATTCAGTTTGCACAACAGCTACTAAATTACACATGCATTGCACAATGGGTACACTGTATGTATTATTTATTATTATATAGTTATTATTCTATAATTATATATTATATAATTCTTTGCAGTTATCATTGTTTTTGTTTTGTCTATTTCTACACATTTTTGATTGCTGCTGTTGTTATTGCTTGTATCACTGCAATGACAATAAAGTCTCTTTAGTCTTTATATCAGTGGATTTGTGTGTTTTTAATATGCCGGTTTTTCATTTTTGTACATTACAATATGAAATAACAAAACTGACTCATTCTGTGATTTCTGAAAGATCAGTAATATAAAATGAGTCAAATTACTGTAAGCCACAAGCTATAAACCATTTTTATTGCTTGAATTCATTAATGATGATTTTTTTTAGATCATTACAGTTTTTGTTTAAAAATACACTCATTTTAATTCACTTTTCAATTCCTAAAAACCACAAAAGTCTTTGATTTATACTGACAGCAAGGCTCAGTGTTGTCACCATAGATTACAGTGCAAATTAAATCCACATTGTGGCTGTAGTTTAGACACATTATGAAGAGTGCTTGACTAGCCCATTGTTTTAATGGTATGGCATGTGTTTTTTTTTTCTTTACATGACTAATTTCTTCTGTATTGTACATGGAGGTTCAATGCCGAAATTTGTCACAAAAGAAGATGAGGGCCTGGAATGACCGCACTGCTCCAGAGGCATCAGCAGCTGCCACAGGTACAGACACAGGATGCAGCACTGAAGACCGGCCATCTCATACAGGTACAGACGAGGGTTATTAATCCTTACCTTTTGTAAATGTTTGAAATTGGAAATGGCTTCTGCAGAACACGTCAGTGTTTATTTTGATGTAAACTATTATTTTGTAATGTAAATATTTGAATATTTAAGTATAATTTTGAGTGTTTAAATGCATATGTATGTATATAAATAAATAAATACATGTTTGAATACGGGCAACCCAGTGGCGCAGTAGGTAGTGCTGTTGCCTCACAGCAAGAACGTCGCTGGGGTCGCAGGTTCGAACCTCGGCTGGGCTGGGTCAGTTGGCGTTTCTGTGTGGAGTTTGCATGTTGTCTCCCTGGGTTCGCGTGGGTTTCCTCCGGGTGCTCCGTTTTCCCCCCACAGTCCAAATACATGCAGTACAGGTGAATTGGGTAAGCTAAATTGTCCATAGTGTATGAGTGTGAATGTGTGTGGGAAGTTCCCAGAGAATGGGTTTGCGGCTGGAAGGGCATCCGCTGCGTAAAATCGTGCTGGATTTGTTGGCGGTTCATTCCGCTGTGGCGACCCCGCAAGGGACAAAGCCGACAAGAAAATGAATGAATGAATGAATGAATGTTTGAATACATATGTTTGTGTGCTTTTGTTCCTCTGTGGGGGCACCACAGTAAAATTTCGTATTGGGCATCATTTTGGCCAGCAGCGACCCCTGTTTAATATATATTATATTATAAGTCGTAAACCATGGTTCTTTTCGTTCTGCTTAATCACATGCCACCCCCCCCCCCCCCCCCCCCCCCCCCCCCCCCCCCCCCCCCCCCCCCCCCCCCCCCCCCCCCCCCCCCCCCCCCCCCCCCCCCCCCCCCCCCCCCCCAAAAAAAATATTTATAATAAACTAAACAATATATCTTGCTTTCTTAAATAACTACATAACACAATACTTGTACTTTTACTTTCAGTACTTGAGTAGTAAAATTTTAAATAAACTACTTGCAATACTTAAGTACAGAAAATATTGAATACTTTAGTACTTCCACTTAAGTATGATGCTTAAAGTGTACTTCAACTTCTACTCAAGTCACTTTTTTGATAGAGCACTTGTACTTTTACTTAAGTCTGAGTTTCTAGTACTTTATACATCTCTGCTTATTTAGTGTTAGGATCTGACATACAGCCGCACTAAAAAGACATGAGGTGAGGCAGGCAGTAGCTCTGCCACAATGAAGGGGGCAGTGCGTTAATTTATACTTTGCTCTGACTGACTGCAAAAATGGCAAATGTAATATCTCAGCTCAAAAGATTCTCAGAATTGGACTTTCGATCAAAACGGGAAGTAATAAATAACGGAAGACCAATGCCAGAGCTAAAGGGCATTTAAA
This sequence comes from Danio kyathit, assembly GCA_903798195.1. Lineage (NCBI taxonomy): Eukaryota > Metazoa > Chordata > Actinopteri > Cypriniformes > Danionidae > Danio > Danio kyathit. The sequence continues at coordinate 38,529,476 of LR812540.1, forward strand.
AATGGCTAAGAGGACTTTTACTCCAAAGTCACTGAGATTTTTGTCCAGAAGGAGAGATGTATGGACTTTATTTACAAGTAACGGTAAGACCAGTGTGCTAATCTGTGTGTGTATGTATGTGTGTGTGTGTGTGGTGTGTGTGTGTGTGTGTTTGTGTTTGTGTGTGTGTGTGTGTGTGTGTGTGTGTGTGGTGTGTGTGTGTGTGTGTGTGTGTGTGTGTGTGTGTGTGTGTGAGAAAGAGAGAGAGAGAGCCCATCCACCATGGTGCTGTGGCATCCACCTTGGTGTTTTTTAGGAGGCATACTGACCTGCTATACATTTTACATTCTTCCTTGGCCCAATATACAGTATACCTGCTATGTGTATAGAAAGAATGCTGATATGAGATATAAAACACAATCGGTAGTTGGCAAATATATTGGGTGCAAATATTTGTAAATCTGCCCCACCAGCCACAAACCTCACCGCACGTCACTGCTACATACATACTGAACACACAGTATATCATCCTTTTTTGTGTCAGAGATTCATTTTTCTAAAAGTAACAAACAAGCAAAATTGCATGCTTTATTTTAGAGCTGTGCAAAAATATTGATGTTTTCAAAAATATTGAAAAAGTATGGATGATCTCAGTACCACAGAACTCAGTTCTTCCTTTTCACACTATATATGCTACCGCTAGGCGATATCATTAAAAAACTGTTAGCTTCCACTGTTATGCTGATGATACACAACTTTATATCTTCTCTCAACCTAATAATTTGTATAAATTTACAAAATTATCAGATTTTATAGCCGATATAAAAAAAAATCGGATGACAAATAACTTTTTATTACTAAATTCAGATGAAACTAAGGTCTTGCTCTTTGGACCCAAAAACCTCACGCGTAAAAACCTAGAACACTGTCTAACCCTTGATGGATTCTTAGTTCAGTCCTCATCCTCAGTCAAAAATTTGGGGGTAATTTTTGATAGCAACCTGTCGTTTGAAGGCCAGATTTCAAGTATCTGCAAAACTATAGATTCAACCAAGGCGGCAACACCAAAGCTCCAAAAATACAAATTTATTAAATTAAAACGGCTGACACAAAGCATGTTACGTTTCGAGCCACACGGCTCTTCATCAGACAGTGTTCATCACAATCAGGTGTTCCTATTTGTACACTTCCGGATCACATGATAACCTATCGCGTAACAAGAAAGAACGACTTTAAATGTACACATACATATACAAATACATGCACATATACACGCGTACATCATACACACGCACATACATACATACATACAAATATACATACATATATACATACATGTATATACATACATATACCTCAAATTGTACAGCTAAATATTTCTGTCCAGTAGCCTACAGAGATAAACCATTATATTACATCCTAATTTATAAAAAACTGAATGTACCAGGATACTACAAAAATATACAACAAAATGTATGGCCAAAAGACCTTTTCCAAACACCTATAATAAACATCAAAGAAAAATTAAAGAATTAAAGAAAAGGACGAATGTCACACTCCTCGTTTAGACCTTTTGGAGACAAAGTATCTAAATTGAAATCCAAAAGGCTTCATGTTGTAGTAGCAATTTGTTAAGATCACCCCCCCGACGTGGACGCTTCACAACTTCAATCCCTATATATTGTAAAGTGGAAACAGAATGACTCATAGCTGAGAAATGCTGCGCAACAGGACTTTTAGGATCATGATGTCTGATAGCGCATCGATGTTCAGAAATGCGAATTTTTAAAGGCCTACTCGTCTTACCTACATAACATAAGCCACACGGGCACCGCAGCATATAGATTACGTTTGCGGTCTTGCACGAAATAGTGCCTCGAATATTAAACCTTTTCGCTGTGTGGGGATGCGTGAAAGTTGACGTTTTATACGTGAAGTTACATTGTGAGCAATTTCCACATTTAAAATTACCCTGTGGTATAGTGTTTAAAAAATGCGGAGCAGGTTGTAGATCAGCTCTGACCAACATATTGCGGATATTAGATGTTCTTTGTGTACTAGACGAGGTGAACTTTCAAAACACTCTTTAATGGTAGGATCACTTGAAATAATATGCCAGTGTTTTAACAGCACTTTATTAATATCTTTTGTCACCGGCGAATATTTCATAAAACAATTAATACGACGGTCATGTTTTTTCGTTGTTTTTTTAACCAGACTATCCTCTTCTGACATATCTTTAAAGCGATTGTGTGCAGATTGTATCCACTCCTCTCTATAAGACCGTTCTCTAAATTTATCTGATAAACTCTGTGATTGATCTTTAAAATCCTCATCTCTACTGCAGATCCGACGAATGCGACTAAATTGAGACATAGGTAATGAACGTTTTAATGGTACTGGATGGTACGAATCTCCATGTAAAATGGTATTATGATCAGTGGGTTTTCGGTTATAGTGTTGTTTGTATACCAGATGCAGTCAAAAATACAAGTACATCTAAAAAACTCATTTTGTGTTTGTGGAATTCCATAGTGAACTTCAAAGCGTTAGAACTAATGTTGATGTAAGAGTGAAATTCTAATAGCTCAGATTCAGTACCACTCCATATTAAAAAAACATCGTCAATGTATCGTTTCCACAGAACAATATGTTTGAAATAGAAATTCAAAGCAGAATTTAAATAAACTGATGTTCAAGCATACCACAGAATAAAGATGCAAAACTCGGGGCCATCTTAGAACCATACTAACACCCGAGATCTGGAGATAATAATCCGATCCGAACAGAAAATAATATGTTGGAGTACTAATTTGGTTAAATCACTCAGACAGGTAGTACTTGGAACTAAACTGTCTCTCTGATTAAGGAAAAATTCCATGGCCTCTAGCCCACCCTGAAATGGAACATTGGTATAGAGTGATTCTACATCCATAGTGACTAGAAGAACAGGAGTCTCAGGTAGTTTGACTTTTTTGACACATTCAATAAAATCCATAGTGTCTCTCACAAAAGAAGGTAAAGATCTAACTAAAGGTTGTAAATGAAAATCAACAAAAGCCAAGATTTTTTCTGTAAGAGACCCAATAGCTGCAACTATTGGTCTCCCAGGAGGAATGTCTTCATAGAGTTTATGAATCTTAGGAAGCGTATATAGCACCGGTGTAATCGGGTGTTCAACCCACATGAATTCACATTCAGATTTCGTTAAAAGCCCTGATTCTTTAAAAGAAGTTAACATATTATGTATAATCTATTTGAATTGAGGCATCGGATTAGTGAACATTTTTTTATAAAACACAGGATTAGAAAGTTGTCTATTTATTTCAAATTCATAATCACATCGGTCTAAAATCACTACCGCTCCTCCTTTGTCGGCATTTTGTATCACTATAGATCTATCTGATTTTAATTCTTCCAATTCAAACAATTGTGTATCAGTTAAATTGTGTGCCAATTTGTAACATTTTTTGGATTTGAATATAGACAACACATCATTTTCTACAAGCCTGCAGTAAGTGTCCAAAGAAGCATTTCTATTTTTTAAGGGAACAAATGTAGATTTACCTCTAAAAGCAGTGTGATGTAACTCAGTAGATCTTTGGTTATCAACAGGTGGAATATCTTGGCCGTCTGGTAAGACAGATGTAACAGAGTCAGAGCCGGCGTTCAACACTTGGGTCTGGGACGACCCGCCATGATTTCCTTTGAAAAATTCTTTTAAGTCTCAAGTTTCGGAAAAATTTTTGTAAGTCCATATATGTGTCAAATTCGTCACAATGTGCAGTTGGTGAAAATGAAAGTCCTTTTTTAAGAGCACTCAGAAAGGACTTTGTGCACCTGTTGCGTTTTTGGCTGAGCACCCAGTTAAGAGGGATGTGCGTGCTTTTGTATAGTTTTTCAAGTATCTGCAAAACTGCATTTTTTCATCTAAAAATGTTGCCAAACTTCGACATATGCTATCAATGTCTGATGCAGAAAAGCTTTTTCATGCTTTCATGACCTCTCGGCTAGACTACTGTAATGCGTTACTTTGCTCTGTTGGCCTAATTAACATGCAGCTACTAATTAACATGCAAAATGCAGCTGCTAGAGTGCTTTCTATAACAAAGTATGATCATATGATCATATTACTCCAGTTCTTTCATCATTGCATTGGCTCCCGATTAAATATTGTATAAATTAAAAAATTTTATTGACCACCTACAAAGCCCTGAACGGCATAGCCCCTCACATTCACTATGCTCAATTAATTCTGGACAATTGATTATTCCCCAGAATATTAAAATCAACTGTAGGTGGTAGATCTTTCTCATATCTGGCACCTAAACTCTAGAACAGCCTTCCTAGCACAGTTTGTTAGTCTGCATTATTTAGGGCAACCAGAGCCGGGAACACTTCCCAAAAGACATAATAATTTGATCGGCATCTGCGCTTATGTTAGTCTTTTTTAATTATTCCTGAGGTTTCCATAATCTTAGACCAGGCTGTATTCTGAGCAGCTGCTGTGGTGGTCATGGAGGAGTGGGAGAGTATGAGAGTTCTGTAAGACCCCAGTGACAGACGAGTGTTCGCATTGATCCTGAAGGGCCAGCCTGTACACCAGCTGGTGACCTCTCCCACCTGCAGCTTCTCCACTATGGACGTCCATCTTTCTCCAGCCTTCAGAGCCTACACTGTAAAAAATTGCTGTTAAAAAATGGTCAGATTCAACAGTAAAATAATGTTTTTTTCAGTAAAACAGTAATATGCCGTTAAAAACAGTGCATTCTGGGTAATATTTCTGTTTTCGAGAAAGTAACCAACAGCAGAAAATTGTGAGTTAACAGAGCTCAGATTCGACGTTTTCGAGTCTGTGTTTGAAATCCCACTCTGTGCCCTCATTTACTATTCCATACACTAGTTCACTAATATAGTTCACCTGACAGAGTTAATGAACACTAATGAGTGAATTCAGACATTGATGAACACCTGCTGTAATGATCACAATCACTGAAGGAAAGAGAAACAAGAAACACAAAGAGTGACGTCAGTTACAACATTAAATAAAATCAAGTAAAATAAAACACCTTCAGTCTCAGCAGAGGATCATTAAACAACACAAACAACAGCAGACACACTTATTACTGACCGCTTTGACTTCCATACCATTCTTATTAAGAACCAACAGAAATTTAGGCGTTTTGTTTTTTTGTGTGTCACCGTAATGGAGTGAGGAGCTGGTTTAGTTGGGCTCTTCACCCTTGAATTTATAAAGTTAGCCTCTCCAACTGCTGTAACACAAAGTTTATTAAACACTTTTATCACAGCAATAAAGCTGGGAAGCTGATAGGTAGATAAGTCTAAATGTCTGAAATTTGTTCTGCTAAATGTTTTGATAAAGGTCCGGATGATGGGCCTCATGCAATAGTTTTTATGCTTAATGCAGATATCAATTTATTAATGAGAAGTGGAAACAGGAAAAATACCTGCTTCTTTTACAGAGTTAAGAAAGAACAGACAAAAACAGTTCAGTGAAGACCAAGTCACACTCAGACCTCATGAATCAGACCTTGTACCTCAACAATAGTAACAATTAAAATGTTTCATGCCGCAATGCATGCTGGGTGTGGCACAGTACAAATATCCCAGCATGCATTAGGCATTGATTAAATGATGTAGTATAATGGTCTTACAGTTTACTTTATTTGCGTTTGATTCTGCTGTTGTTTATGTTTAGACTTTCAGTAGCCAGTTAGTGATGTTTGTGAGTTAAACTGTTAATTTTGTTAGTTGTCACCGTTGTTGAGGTTCATACGTTGATTATTGATGTCTTTTTGAGAGCAACTTACACCATAGAGCAAAGTGTTTTTGTCCAAGTTGTTCTTAAAAACGTCCAGAATTCAATGCCACATACAGCCATATATAACGTTTAACAATAAATTAAACATTGGGTAAGAGTAGCAAATTATTTTAAGTAAAAACAGGTTCTGCCTTATTAAAACCAATATGAACATCAGCAGATCTTATAAAATTTTGTGGCTTGTTTGCCATATCAAAAGAGCTTTTTAAACAAAGTTCTTAATAATTGCAGCAGCCAAAATAAATTAGTGTTAAAAGTGTCAGGGCTCAGAGCCCAACTAAAGCAGACTCTGTTCTCCATGATGGTGACGTAAAATGTTAACCTTTATCTCAAGAAGAACTTTAGTAGATGTTATACAAAAATAAATGTTTTAGTAATAAGTGTAGCTGCTGATGATGTTTGTTGAGTTGTTTAATCATCTGCTGATCATTTTAATGATTTAATCATTTGTTGACCTTCAGGTTATTTCACTATAAAGCTGTGACTGAAGTTTCAGTTTTTTGTTACTTTATGTTCTGTTCTTGTTTTTTCCCTTCAGTATTTCTTCATTTGTTCATCGCTAATCCTCAATTATCATTTAATTAGTTCATTTACTTCAGCTTTGCTCCATGTTTCTTGAACACTCAGAAGTGTGGACACTTGGAAGTGTTCAATTAAAACTGAGGTATTTGCTCTGGGGTTTAAAGGGTTAAAGGTGTGAGAGGTAAAAACACAGTGTAAAAATGTATTTTAACAGTAATATGATGTTATTTTAAACTATGGAAGTAGACTGTAAAAAAACAGTAGATTGCTGGCAACCACAGCTGCCAGTAGTTTACCGTTAAATCAAGGAAAAAACAGTATTTTACTGTAAAACCTGAAGCAAATTTCTTCTGTGTGTCACCGTTGTGGAGGAGAGTAGAGCCAGTGTTTGAGTCAAAGATGAACAATGAACTGCTAATGTTATTCTGCATGTTTCTTTACTTAAAGACAGTGGCTGTTTAGTTGCTGATGCAGTAAGAATCTCTCTGTGAATTCCAGCTTTACATGTTTGTGTGCTGCTGTGAAATTTAAGACAATTGGGTTAAAAGTAACTTTTCAAATTAACTAAAATAATTTAGCATTATACGTATGCTTCTAAGCATATATAGCACATTATTTCATAAACTCATACAGAAGTTGGCCAATTTGAGGCAGTCGCTTTCAATGAACAAAATAAATTCACTTGAGTATTGTGTATATCAATGTAGTCCATGTATTTTTACAGCAACATACTGTAAAATAACAGTACATTGCTGGCAACTGCAGCTGCCAGTGACTTACCGTTTTTTAACGGGACAATTTTTAACAGTGTAGGCTGCAGCTCTGCACAAGAAGTTTGGCCATAGGAGAAATGGTCATGCCCAACCGAGCCTGGTTTCTCTAGGTTTAATCCATCTGTCGCCACTGGCTTGCATAGTTCGGGACTTGTAGAGCTGCGCATCGATGGATTTGCTCTTCAGTGTTTGGACTCTCAGCAGTGAAAGTTAACACTGAACTGAACTAAACTGAACTTAAACTCTGAAAACTGGACTGACACAGTTTCAATTTACTATAATCTATGTTAAGCTGCTTTGACACAATCTACATTGTAAAGCGCTATAGAAAAAAAAGATGAATTTAATTTAATTGAATGTATCTAACTATTGTGATCATTTCTTTCATGATTGTGTTTCGATAGTCTAACTTCAAGTATCAATCAAAGTTGTACCAAACGACCTCCTCCTCTGCTACAGTAGATGTTGCTAACTTGCTATCAACAAAGCTAACCAAGCTAAGCAGTGTCAGAAGTAAACAATAGTGAGCGTGGTGGAAAATATAAAAATGCCTTCAGCCTCCTAAAGGAATCGTTCTCCAAAGCAGACTATTTTAACCCTTTACCCAAGCGCCAAGGAAACTGCCCAACTGGTGATTGACAATGTCTTCCGGATTCATGGCCTGCTGGCCATTTCACGACTGGGTATCACAAAAACAAGTGAAAGATCCAAGTGCAGCAAAACACATTTATTGACAAACAATGAACATCCAAAAAATGACAAGGGGACAGGCAAGGTACCAAAACTGACAAAACGGGAAGTGCAAAAACTAAGCACAAGAGTGAATCAAACTAAAACTAAACAGGAATTCAAAAACATAGTGATAATACTAAACAAAGTGAACAAACAAACCAAACAAGATGAACCGGACCACAAATAAAGCAGGACAGAACTAAACAAAACAGTGCAAATCCAAAGGCAGACTAAACACAACATAACAGGGCTTTTAAAGACATAACTAATTAGACAATAAGGAACAGCTGGAAACAAGAAGCGATCACATGAATAAGATACAAGACACAAAACCAAAACAAGAGCTGGTGCCCTTGAAGACCACCAGAGGGCACTGCAGCAGGTGTGACAGGCCGATGTTGTCTCTTATAGGGGGCTCCAGTTTGTTTTCCAGTTTTGGAGGGAGTTCTGCCGACAGATCAGGGCCTCTTTAAAGTCTGTGATCAGGAGTCCATTCCCAGACCAATGGACAGTGGAGCCAACCAGGATATCGAGAGATCCTTCCACTGCCTGGCCTCCCACAATCCTAGTTCTTGGTGTAAACAGTTGACAAGGATCAAATATGCCCACAACTTCCTGCCGGTACCATCCACAGGTATGTCACAGTTTCAGTGTTCTGTCGATTACCAACCCCCTTTGTTTCCTTCACAGCACACCTGATGCTGCAGTTCCGTCAGCCTTGGTCTTTGTCCAGCAATGTCGCTTCACCTGGAGAAGGTAAAGAAGGGCTTGGTCCAGACCTCTAGACAAACTAAAGCAGCGGCTGATCACCTCTGCATCTTCTCCACTTATTGCGTCTGTGGTCAAAGGTCATTGCGTCTGTCCACCAAGGACCTCTCCCGTGAGTTGGCACCCAGGAGTGAGTGCTTGCTGCCTATGGGTCATGCTTACCAGCTGCTCTTAATCCGTCATCTGATGCCTGTGGGTGATGGTCATTTTGCTCTCCCCATTCCCTGTTCAAGCTGCTTGCCCCAATCACTATCTTTGTCTGACGCAAGTCATCTCTGCCAGCCGACCGAGGATCCAGTCACTGCTGGAGATCGTTATCCACTGTTGCACCGACCCAATCTTCCACCTACAGCCACCTGCTTATCTCCTGCCACCTGGTTCATCCTCACTCACCTGAACAACCTTTTACTCCCCACCACCACATGCTGGACTGTTCTGCTAATGCCCGCACAACCTATTTCTTGCCCTAATTGACTGCAACTGAATTCTATCTTTTTCCTGACACTGACATTGACCTCTTTCTCACCAGTAATTCTGTCAAATATTTCTGAATCAAAGATCCAAGTAATAATCATTAGTGAGCATGCCCCATTAACATTAAAACTGAATTTAACTACTACACATAAATTCATTAGTAGTTAAACACTTCCCTTTTTCCAGACCATGATTTCCACATAAATGGGCGTGCTTTCTAGAGATGGTCAACTCCCCTAAAAACATCACCATCTCTTCTGTGGGAAACAGGAAAGGCAGTATTATAAGAGGAAAAATAATTTCATACTCCATTTACAAAAAAAAAGAAAGAGAAAGAACACAGTAGCAACACAGTGGCTCAGTGGTTAGCACTGTCGTCTCACAGCAAGAAGGTCACTGGTTCAAGTCCCGATTGGGCCAGTTGGCATTTCTGTGTGGAGTTTGCATGTTCTCCCGGTGTTCCGGTGGGTTTCCTCTGGATAGTCCGGTTTCCCCCACAGTCCAAGACATGCGATATAGGGGAATTGAATAAGCTAAATTGGCCTTAGTGTATGTGTGTGAATGTGAGAGTGTATGGGTGTTTCCCAATACTGGGTTACGGTGTCGTATTTGCCGACCTACTCATATTTGTTGTAGTTGCCGACCTTTTCATCAATGAGGCACTATCAGACTGGAGTTTTTTTGCATACCAGAAAAATAGACTTTATTCTCCATAATAAAGCCGAGAAAATGCAGAGCAGACCTCAGAGCATTCTGAAGTCTCTCCTGGACAATTCCTACTGTGTCTGTGTTTTTACAATATTTATACAGATTTTTGCCCCATCCCTAGTCTCTTTTTAACTTCTGATCATCCTTGGATAAGTTTTTACTCTAGGTGGTCCTGTTATTCTTGGCTCTCTGCCAGCTTGCTAAGGTCACCAGAGATGTCACTTCATAGATGCAACTTCTTTTAAGTGTTTACATACATTGTCATGATGACATAATAACTTGATAATATGTTACTCTCCTGAATGCCTTTCACACATATAACTTCATATGAATATTTAACATATATAATCAGTACTTTACATTTTTAGTTATTCTACATAATCAGTCATTCTACATTATAGCTTTCTCATAGCAGGCTCTTGTCCTGTCCTCCTCATCTTACACAGACATACCACAGTATTTTTACCACAGGCTGGCATGTTTGCTGCAAACACTCCATACTTTTTGAGAAGAGAAAATTAACTGCTTTACACTTAGAAAATACTTCACACTGAGAGAATAAAAACTTCCTCAACGACTGGAAAGGCATCCGCTGTGTAAAACATATGCTGGATAACTTGGCATTCATTCCACTGTGGCGACCCCTGATAGCTAATAAAAATTAATGAATAAATTAACAAATATGCAATATTAGTCATCAAGGACTGTTGGAAACCCACTAACTCATTAGAAGAAATAAATCATGCTTTGGGGTTGCTTTTCTTCAGCTGGAGCTGGAGCCTTAATCAAGGTGGAGGGAATTATGAACAGTGCTAAATACCAGTTTATACTAGAAAAAACCTTCAGGCTTCTGCTAGGAAGCTGAAGATAAAGAGAAACTTCATCTTTCAGCACAATAACGATCCAAACGAAGCACACATCCAAATCAACAAAGGAACAAAAGAAGAGTGGGTAAATACTGCCCAAAGCCAAGATGTGCCTTGCTGATAGACTCATTACCAAAAAGACTAAGCGCTATAATAAAATCAAATGGTTCTTCAACAAAGTATTATTTTAAAGGTGTGCACACTTATGCAACCACATTATTATTATTAATATTTTATCTTTAATTCCCCACACCTTAAAGATTGGAGTTTGTTTTTTATGAAATTGTATATATTAGAGAGAATTACGGGCACCATGTGTCAAAATGATTTGATTACAGTTTTTTCTGAACGCTTAAGCACATTTTTTGTAACTGTTGGCTATTTTTGCAAAACTCTACACACAAATAAGAAAACCCTTCACCAAATCTGCAAAACAGTTTAGTTCTCTTGCAAAAGCTAATAAACCTTGCTTAACTCTTCAAACCTTTGTAAAAATGGTATTTTTGTATCAAACATTTAACACAAGCCATCACATTAATAAGCACACAATGCTTCAACTACACACTGATGGAATAAATAAAAACTACATCTGGCTTTTGCTTTAAAAACAGCTTCTCAACTGATCTTTAAAAAGTAGTTTGCCGCCAATGTAGAAGCTTTAAAAAAATAATGAAGAGTCAGAAGACTAAACAGTTATATGATTTGTTTCAAGAATATGCCTTTATTTAACCCCTTCCAGAGTTTCTATTTGATGTCTGCACGGTATGTTGTTCTTTTTTTGTCAAGTTATTTTATATATGTTTGTTGGTTTATTTGTATGTTTGTTTGTTTTGTTTTTGTGTGTGTAATTTTATGGCTTTATATTTGATTCACTTTATGACATGCCTCAGTCAGTGTGTGCAAGATTATGTTTGAATTGAGTTTGGCCTAAACTGTTTTAAACTGTTTTTGAAAGGCAAATATAAAAAATTATAAGGAAAATAAAGAAAAACGTCTGGCTTTTGCCTTCTCTGAGCACAAGCTAGGCTATGTCAGTTTGAGGTCATACCTTTCTCATAGTTCTGTAAACATACAGGGATGCAAACTTCAAGTACTGGTGTTTATTTACACACATCACAACAAGAGTTTTTCCAAATCAAAACAAAAAATAGTCATTTCACTGAGTAAAAAAAAATAAAAATCAGACTACATCGTGTCGTCTCTCTGGGTCCGGCCACAAAATTTCATCTACATCACATGCAATGTCCTCTAGTCCAAGGCACCAGGGAAAGTATCTGATTGCAAAGTGAACCAATTATCTAAATCAGTTTTTACATGTGACAGTGTGCCAGACAGTTGTCAAAATAGTGTAAATAATAGCCAGACATGTGTATAGCTATGTTAGGAGTGTGCTGATCATTTGTAAATTCAGTGTAAAGCAGTGAGTTGTGTTTACAGTTCCGCAAAAAGAGTGCTGTGCAGTGGATTGTACCTACAATTTTGAAAAGTGTGTGTTACAAAATTGCAAACTTAGTGCAAAGCAGTGTTTGTGCTTTTAATTTTGCTAACTCAGTGAGTGGTTTTGCTATAAGAATTAATCGTTTTATAAATTGTGCTATAAGAATCTCGGTTAGAGTTTAAGCATTCAGAAAAAACTGTAATTACCCTCATAAAACTACCCCCCCCCCACCCCTTCCTCCCTCTCTCGCGTGTCCCAAATCTGGACACCTGACCCCTAATTCACCCCGCTATGAAACTAGGGATGGTTTTTGATATCAAATATAAATTGATATCGTATCGGGAGAGAAAAGGTATGTTATTAGTGACATTGTAAGGTGACGGTTTTGGTGTGTATTGGGCAGTTATGTGCTTTAAACATTTAAATGTGTATGTTTAGAAAGGGAAAAGGTTGCTTTTATTTCAAGAAAAAGGTGTAAATTTTCACATGAATGCTTTTTGACATGTTAAAATCCGACAGTTTGTTTCATTTATTTTTTAATCCAGTTAAAATGTGTTAAAGCGTATTATTTAAAAAACTAAAAAAAAGACAAAAGAGTGTTAGATTAAATTGTTAGTAGAGTAAAAGAGTGTTACAAAAAGCAAACATTTGTATTATTTGTTAAAGAACATACAGAGATGTATCTTACGGAGTGAATTTCGTGTTTAGTCCTGGTCTCACCCGAGAAAAAAGTGAAAGGTTCTGTGTAAGACTGTGCGCTCACACATAGGGCCTACACACACACGCATCTCTCTCTCTCTCTCTCTCTCTCATGCATAGATGGATTAGAAAGTTAAGACATTAAAAGTTATGAAAAGTAAGAATTAAATAAAGGCAAGGCAGTGGCGCAGTAGGTAGTGCTGTTGCCTCACAGCAAGAACGTCGCTGGGTCGCAGGTTCGAATCTCGGCTAGGCTGGGTCAGTTGGCGTTTCTGTGTGGAGTTTGCATGTTCTCCCTGCGTTCGCGTGGGTTTCCTCCGGGTGCTCCGGTTTCCCCCACAGTCCAAAGACATGCAGTACAGGTGAATTGGGTAGACTAAATTGTCCGTAGTGTATGAGTGTGAATGAGTGTGTGGATGTTCCCAGAGATGGGTTGCGGCTGGAAGGGCATCCGCTGCGTAAAAAATCGTGCTGGATAAGTTGGCGGTTCATTCCGCTGTGGCGACCCCGCAAGGGACAAAGCCGACAAGAAAATGAATGAATGAATGAAAGAATTAAATAAAGTTAACAAACGTAATGAAAAACACATTTTAGTGTTGAAAATAAGTTGATTAGTTTTAAAACAAAACAAAACGACAGCTTGCAAGTATTGCAAGTAAAATGTACGTAAGAAAAAGATGTAAGTATATGAAAAAAGATTTAGTTGAACTTATGGAATATCCGGACTTAGTTCCTCACTCGTTAAGTGTTCGAGAAAGACTGACAGGAAAAACTGTGTCTAAAACAGCGGTCATAACCCTGCCTCTATTCCACCCTCAAAAATAATAATTTATCTTACGGAGACGCAAAAAGTGTGACTGTTTTCTTCGCAAGTAAAAACAGAATGAGTCCAAACATGGGAGGTGGAACGAAATACATAACCCCGCCTCCAACCCGCCTTTAACCACACCTCCGACGCAGCCAACCAATCCCGAAAAGGCAAACCGGAGGGTCGAACATGATTGGTTCTAGGTTAAAAAACAATGTTGAAATAAGAATAATGAGTTTTTAACAAATACATTTTTTTAACAAATCCTTTTTTTAAAAAAAGATAAGTTGTACAAATGAAAATAATTTGATAACGATGATCATTTGAATTTTATGTGATAAAAACAATATAATACGATTTTGTTATAGGAGATTTGATTCTATTATTTATTTATTTATTACCAAAACGAGTATGCGTTATTTTCATTACAGTTTTTTCTGAATGCTTAAACCCTAATCAAGATTCTCATAGCACAATTTATAAAACGATTAATTCTTATAGCAAAACCACTCACTGAGTTTGCAAAATTAAAAGCACAAACACTGCTTTGCACTAAGTTTGCAGTGTTATAACACACACTTTTCAAAATTGTAGGTACAATCCACTGCACAGCACTGTAAACACAACTGTAAACTGCAATCAGATACTTTCCCCGGTGCCTTGGACTAGAGGACATTGCATGTGATGTAGATGACATTTTGTGGCCGGACCCAGAGAGACGACACGATGTGGTCTGATTTAATTTTTTTCTCAGTGAAATTACTATTTTGTGTTTTGATTTGGAAAAACACTTGCGCTTGTTTTGATGTGTGTAAATAAACACCAGTACTTGAAGTTTGCATCCCTGTATGTTTACAGAACTATGAGAGAGGTATGACCTCAAACTGACATAGCCTAGCTTGTGCTCTGAGAAGACGTTTTTCTTTATTTTATTTATAATATTTTTTTATATTTGCCTTTCAAAAACACAACAATTTAGGCCAAACTCAATTCAAACATAGTCTTGCACACACTGACTGAGACATGTCATACAGTGAATCAAATATAAAGCCATAAAATTACACAATAAAACAAACAAACAAACATACAAATAAACCAACAAACAACAAAAAAATATGTAAAATAATTTAACTAAAAAAGAACAACATACCGTGCAGACATCAAATAGAAACTCTGTAAGGGGTTAAATAAAGGCATATTCTTGAAACAAATCATATAATTGTTTAGTCTTCTCACCCTTCATTATTTTTAAAGCTTCTACATAGGTGGCAAACTCCTTTTTAAAGATCAGTTGAGGAGCTGTTTTCAAAGCAAAAGCCAGATGTAGTTTTCATTCATTTCATCAGTGTGTAGTTGCCGCATTGTGTACTTATTATTGTGATGGCTTGTGTTAAATGTTTGATACAAAAATACCATTTTTACGAAGGTTTGAAGCGTTCAGCAAGGTTTATCAGCTTTTGCAAGAGAACTAAACTGTTTTGCAGATTTGGTGAAGGGTTTGCTTATTGGTTTGTAGAGTTTTGCAAAAATAGCCAGTGGTTACAAAAAATGTGCTTAAGCAATCAGAAAAAACTGTAAACTTTTTTTTTATTTGTTGTGATAGAATGGACTGTTTATTAAATTTAACAGTTTGTAAAAAATCTAATCCTTTTATTCAGTCAAGACAGACATGCAGGCAACGCACACACACACACACACACACACAAACACAAACACATAGGCTATGCATGCGCACACACTTAAACTGATTTAGGCATTCGTTTTGCACTGATGCATTTTAGTTTTAAAACAGCGAAAAAAAATATAGTCGTAAAACTAATATTCAGCAAAAGAGGCGATTTCGTATTTCACCATGCTTTTTCTTCTGATAATCTATAGCCTATACATATATTTAAACATTATATTGTCAAAACCACAAAGTTTCATTTTTTCAATGAAAAAAAGTGATAAACATTTTAGTTATTAACATAAATTGAAGATGATGGTTGTATAAATATATAAACGAAGCTGCTAATATCACAAATAAAAGTTGCAGTCATATTTTATTAAGATAATTTAGTTAAGATAGTGAAACAACAATTGCTAAGATGATGCGAATGACGTTAGGCTATAGTGTACACTTTTTTCCGTTTTAAGATTTACCCGACGTTTCTTAGCGTCTTCAAAATTTCGTTCCCCCCATTCAAACTTTGCTGAAAGTATGAAAACAAAAAATCTGAACTTACAGTTTTTTCTGAATGCTTAAACTCTAACCGAGATTCTTATAGCACAATTTATAAAACGATTAATTCTTATAGCAAAACCACTCACTGAGTTTGCAAAATTAAAAGCACAAACACTGCTTTGCACTAAGTTTGCAATTTTGTAACACACACTTTTCAAAATTGTAGGGACAATCCACTGCACAGCACTCTTTTTGCGGAACTGTAAACACAACTCACTGCTTTACACTGAATTTACAAATGATCAACACACTCCTAACATAGCTATACACATGTCTGGCTATTATTTACACTACTTTGACAACTGTCTGGCACACTGTCACATGTGAAAACTGATTTAGATAATTGGTTCACATGCAATCAGATACTTTCCCTGGTGCTTTGGACTAGAGGACATTGCATGTGATGTAGATGAAATTTTGTGGCTGGACCCAGAGAGACGACACAATGTAGTCTGATTTTATTTTTTTTTCTTACTCAGTGAAATGACTATTTTTTGTTTTGATTTGGAAAAACTCTTGTTTTGATGTGTGTAAATAAACACCAGTACTTGAAGTTTGCATTCCTGTATGTTTACAGAACTATGAGAAAGGTATGACCGCAAACTGACATAGCCTAGCTTGTGCTCAGAGAAGGCAAAAGCCAGACGTTTTTCTTTATTTTCTTTATAGTTTTTTATATTTGCCTTTCAAAAACACAACAATTTAGGCCAAACTCAATTCAAACATAATCTTGCACACACTGACTGAGGCATGTCATAAAGTGAATCAAATATAAAGCCATAAAATTACACACACAAAAACAAAACAAACAAACATACAAATAAACCAACAAACAACAAATATATATATAAAATAACTTGACAAAAAAAGAACAACATACCGTGCAGGCATCAAATAGAAACTCTGGAACGGGTTAAATAAAGGTATATTCTTGAAACAAATCATATAATTGTTTAGTCTTCTGACTCTTCATTATTTTTTAAAGCTTCTACATTGGCGGCAAACTACTTTTTAAAGATCAGTTGAGAAGCTGTTTTTAAAGCAATGATAAAGCCAGATGTAGTTTTTATTTATTCCATCAGTGTGTAGTTGAAGCATTGTGTGCTTATTAATGTGATGGCTTGTGTTAAATGTTTGATACAAAAATACCATTTTTACAAAGGTTTGAAGAGTTAAGCAAGGTTTATTAGCTTTTGCAAGAGAACTAAACTGTTTTGCAGATTTGGTGAAGGGTTTTCTTATTTGTGTGTAGAGTTTTGCAAAAATAGCCAACAGTTACAAAAAATGTGCTTAAGCATTCAGAAAAAACTGTAAAAGGAAAGGACCCTCGCCCGAACTTTGTGTAGCCTACACGATATTTAGAAACGACTTCAATCAGATAGCTACAGTAATTTTGACAGCCACAAGTCGGATTTCAGATGTTTTCGTTTTTCATCTCCACACTGACACAGAGCACCAGTGTTTTAAATCGACAAAAGTTCTCTTCAGCTTTTCAAAATGTGAAACAATGTATTGGTAAAGAGACAAAGTTGTTTTTATTAAGGAAAAGTTGTTCATCACACACACTCAGACACAAAGACATTAGTAATGTAATGTATTCTTTCAATCTTGTAATAAAAAAAAAAAAGTATATCGTTAATTTCAGTACAAAATAGTACAAAGTAATTTAATATATAGTTAAAGCATAAAAAAAACAAGACATCTATAGTCTAATTGATTAAAATTTTAAATTTTTAAATTTTTACAATTTTTTAATGTAAAAATGTAGCCTACCAAGTATTTTAAGACTTTCAAACAATTTTATAACAAGTGATATAAAAAAAGAGAAACAATGTAAAACAACTTCAGAAAAACTGCATGCTTCACAATAACAGTGTGCTTGTAGTTTTGCAGACTTGGTCTAAAGCCTATAAAAATTACTGTATAGTAATGTGCAGTGTTATTTAAAAAATAACAGCACAATACTGTAATTCAATATAGTGAAAAACAGTAATACTGTGTTTAATTTTACAGTATGCTAATGTTGTTATAGTTTTACAGCAACTGCTGGGTTATTATTGCTGGTTAGGTACTGTTTTTTACTAGTTAATTTGACAAGATTTTTTTACTGTGCAGGTATCTGAGTGAATGTGTTCATGAAGTAGGTCTCAAGTATCACTTTTGTGTCTAAGCATTTTGTTAAAAAAAAGAAAGAAACCAACAACAATAACAACACTTTAGGCAATACTCACACTTATAATATGTTAGATTTATTGGATTACTGAAATACGTTTATGGTGATCAATAATTATCAAAACAAAAAAATAAGTATTTTTTTGAAACTTAAGTTTCTATAATTATACCAAAGCCATTTAAGTTAATTAAAATCATTTAGGTAATTTAGGTGTGACCAAAAAGCCTATAATTGCTAAACAATTACTAACACATTATTAAACTAAAACAAAGCATTTGCTACAACTTTAAAAAGTCATGGCAATGTTCATGGATATTGAGCAAAAGGTGCTGTTTTAACCATTTCAATGGTACAAAAATCACAGTTTCAGTAGCAAATCACCTGAAATTATTATTATTTTTTTTTAAATCACATAGCATTAAACCTAATAACTTATATATATTATTATATATATAGTTGAAGTCAGAATTATTAGCCCCCCTTCGAATTGTTATTATTTTAAATCATTCCCAAATTATGTTTAACAGAGCAAAGAAATTTTTACTGTATGTTTGATACTGTACTGTTTTTTTCTTCTGGAGAAAGCCTTATTTGTTTTATTTTGGCTAGAATAAAAGCAGTTTTTAATTTTTTAAAAGCCATTTTAAGGACAAAATGATTAGCCCCTTTAAGCTATTTTTTTTTCAGATAGTCTACAGAACAAACCATCCATATACAATGACTTGCCTAATTACCCTAACCTGCCTAGTTAACCTAATTAAGCCTTTAAATGTCACTTTAAGCTGTATAGAAGTGAAAAATATCTAGTAAAAAATATTTACTGTCATCATGGCAAAGATAAAATAAATGAGTTGTTAGAAATGAGTTATTAAAACTATTGTTTAGAAATAAAAATAAACAGGGGGCTAATAATTCAGGGTGCTAATAATTCAGACTACAACTGTATGTATGTATGTATGTATGTATATGTATATATATATATATATATATATATATATATATATATATATATATATATATATATATATATATATATATATATATATATATATATATATATAACTTCATTGTTAAAGTGATGTTTATTCATTTATCTTTGTTTTGTTTTACCAAGTGATAGTGTAAAGGTTAAAACGTAAAACATTTCTCATATTTAGAGTTGGGACTTTGGACTGACTGTTACCCTGACTGATTCAAGGAAAGCATAACAAACATGCTCTAACTTGAAAACTGGCTCAAACTAGAATGCAGCACCTCTATCCAGACCTTTTGTACTTTTTATCAAGACGTTAGTTTTGAATATAGAGAGATTCCGTAACTAAAACAAACTTATTTAATACTGAACTGAATAAAAACAGAACAAGTGCAAATCACAAGCCAGACTCTTGGCAAACTGGGGCAGAGATTGCATAGTATTAAGGGTGAATAAATCATTCTTGTACAGTTAATCAAAATGTTTTCCCCCTTATATTTTTGCTATATCACAGTATATTACATATATTTATATTAATGACTTTAAAATACACAACAACATAAATGCTCATTCAATTCAGGAAAACGCACAGCAGTGGTCTCCACAAAAGTCAAAAATTATCCAGCTTTAAAAAAGAAAATCACTTACCGGGCATTACCAGTGGTTTAAATCAGTTTGACTGTAAATATTAGATTGTAAAGCAAAACCTTTAGACTGAACGGATTCAGGTACATAAACAACCACTTCCTTTTATCCACACAGTACTGTAGCTCTAGACCCTCCCACTAAAAAAAAAAAAAAAAACACATACTGTACCGTTTATATCCCATCTCAGTCAGGTGAAGTGACCATGGAATATATTAGTCCTTTCTGCAATAGAGACTGAAGTTCAGCTGTGAATTGTACTTTTTTTACTCAGAACTTTGAGTCTGATTAAACAATTATATTTGCTGTACAATTTTCATAATTGTACAATAATTTGTATTATTATATAATGCCTTTAAAACAGGTTTGCCAACATGGCTAATGGAGCTTAAAATATTACAAAACAATATTTTTCACGGTGTTTAAAAATGTTCATTACAATTTTTGACAATTGTAGTTTAATAAAACTGAATATTATATGCCATTAAAATTTGTTTTGAATTTCAATTTCTTAACTTGAATATTGAATATGTAACCAGTGATAAGGATCCTCACCTCTGTTGTCTGCATCCTATGCAGGTCTTTATTAAGGGATGGTCAGACAAGCAATGATCAGTACAGGAGCAAACAGATGTATGAGGACAATCCAGAGTTGTAGTCAATATAGCAGGCAAAAGGTCACAGGGATGGCAAAGACAAAACAAGGAAACGCTTCGAATTGCAACTGGAACAGAATACAAGACTGCGTCCGAAACCGCATACTTCCATACTATACAGTACGCTTAAATCAGTATGCGAGCCGAGTAGCATGTCCGAATTCTTAGAATTCGAAAATCAGTATGCGAGAAGTACCCGGATGACTTACTACTTCCGGCGAGATTCTGAAGTGCGCATCCCATGGACGCTGCGCTATCCCATGATGCCCCGCGAGAGAATTTATGAATGGACGTGAAGCGACGCAACTGACGCAGGTAGGTCACGTGACCATGACAAAATGGCGGATGTAGTACGTCCGAATTCCATTCATACTGCTCACATTCATACTGTATAGAACGTACTTTTCCAACGGCCGAGTAGTACGTTTAAATTAAAATGCAGTACCTACTGAATAGTAGGCGGTTTCGGACACAGCCCAAGAACTGGAGGACTGGAAGTGGCCATTTTGTGGGCTAGAGAACTGGAGGCGGCCATTTTGTTGACTGAAGGACTGGAGGTGGCCATCTTGTTAGCTGGAGGACTGGAAGTGGACATTTTGTGAGCTGGAGAACTGGAAGTGGCCATTTTGTGACATGGAGGACTGGCGGCAGCCATCTTGTTTTCTGGCTGTGGTCTAGGCTGGTGAACAGGGGACAGGAGTATAGGAGATGCCAGCATAATAGTGTTAATGGAGGGAACAGCAAGCCCCGTTGCCGGCGGGTCTTGCTGTCTATTGCCCCCCCAAAAAAACATTTAGGGGTTTCCTCCACCTCGCCTACGGTGAAGGGGGACCCACTAAGTTTGAGTATAAGGTCAATATAAAACTCTAGTGTCCAATGGGGTTCAGGAAATGGCATGCATGAATAAAGGGGCTCAGACAGTCCTCCACGGAAGAAAATCATTAGGTATGAATTGTCCAGAGATGTTAAATCGGCTACCTGAATAAAGTCCTCCACATACTCCTCGATTGACTTGGCTTTCTGACGGAGACGCATGATCTTGACACCCGCTGGATCCATGTTGTGGCCGAGTCTTCTGTAACCAGTGATAGGATGCAGACAACAGAGGTGAGGATCCTTATGCAGGTCTTTA
Organism: Danio kyathit; assembly: GCA_903798195.1. Classification (NCBI taxonomy): domain Eukaryota; kingdom Metazoa; phylum Chordata; class Actinopteri; order Cypriniformes; family Danionidae; genus Danio; species Danio kyathit. The sequence goes on from LR812540.1 coordinate 38,550,888, forward strand.
TTAAGGGATGGTCAGACAAGCAATGATCAGTACAGGAGCAAACAGATGTATGAGGACAATCCAGAGTCGTAGTCAATATAGCAGGCAAAAGGTCATAGGGATGGCAGCAGACAGGCAGAAACAGAGAATCAAGGCGAGGGTCCAAACACGGCAAAGACAAAACAAGGAAACGCTTCGAATTGCAACTGGAACAGAATACAAGACTCGGCAACTGGAGTGAGTGTATGTTCTGCTTATGTAGTGTGTGTAATCAGTTCTTGAGTGGCTTCAGCTGTGGGATGTAATCAGTGATGATATGGAACGGGTTGTGTGTGATGTGAGAGTAGTGCATGTTTGGATTTGTAGTCCATAGTGAATGTGCATGTTATCCAGCGATCTATGGGGAGACGATCGCTGGTGATCGTGACAGAATATCTAAAATTTAAGACAACTTGATTTTTTTAAGGCAGACTTTTATAGAAATACTTTCAAACTTCAGATATTTTTTTTGGTTCTGAATTCCTAGAGGCGGCAATACAGTGACTCAGTGGTTAGCATTGTCGACTCACAGCAAGAAGGTCACTGGTTCGAGTCCTGGCCGGACCAGTTGGCATTTCTGTGTGTAATTTGCATGTTCTCCCCATGTTGGCGTGGGTTTCCACCAGGTGCTCCGGTTTCCCCTACAGTCCAAACACATGCTCTACAGGTGAATTGAATAAACTAAATTGGCCGTAGTGTATGTGTGTGAATGAGTGTGTATGGGTGTTTTCCAGTACTGGGTTGCAGCTGGAAGGGTATTCGCTGTGTAAAACTTATGCTGGATAAGTTGGATAAATATATTTAACTTAATATATTAAGTTAAATATTTTACAATACACTTATGTAGGCCTATGTACTGTCTGTAGTAACACTGAACAAGACAGGCTTACAGTAAGTCATTATGATGAATGGAGAAGAAGTGGTCATAGTGTTTTACATTAGGCACATCAGTGTTCAACTGTTCTTATAAATGTCTATTCATGTGATGGTTTGTGTGTGTCATTTGAAAACAAAATATCATTTTGAGAAGAAATTACACTATTTTGAATGCAAAGTTTGATTTTGCAGGAGAATTGAAGGGTTTTGCCCAATGTGTGTGTGTTTTGTGATTTGTGTGTAGAGTTCTGACAATATGAGACATGCTTTCAGAAAATGTGTGTAAACAATTGGGAAAAACTGTAATATCAATATTTTGTTTACCTTTAGGTCATCATCGCTGATTTGTTAATATGTTGACCTCAGGTCATCATCGCTGGTTTATTAATATTATTAATATGTTGACCTCAGGTCATCATCGCTGATTTATTAATACAATTATTATGTTTACCTTTAGGGCATCATCGCTGATTTATTAATATTAAATCAGTGATTATGACCTGAGGTCAACATATTAATGATGTTAATAAATCAGCAATGATGACCTGAAGGTAAACATAATAATTATATTAATAAATCAGCGATGATGACCTGAGATCAACATATTAATAAGTCAGCGATGATGACCTAAAGGTAAACTTAATAATGATATTATTAAATCAGCGATGATCACCTGAGGTTAACATATTAATGATATTATTAAATCAGCGATGATGACCTGAGGTCAACATATTAATGGTATTAATAAATCAGCGAGGATGACATGAGGTCAACATATTAATATAAATAAATCAGCGGTGATGACCTGAGGTCAACATATTAATGATATTATTAAATCAGCAATGATGACCTGAGGTAAAGATGATAATGATATGTATTATTAAATCAGCGACGATGACCTTAAGTAATGTTAAATATAATAATGATACATTATTAATGGATCAGCGATGATGACCTGAGGTCAACATATTCATATCTAACAGAATAAATAATCTGATTAAATCGACTCAACCTGGATTTTACAGTGACTCACAGTACGTTAGTGTCTCAAATACTCTCTTTTGTTTAAACAAGTGCTGTTTGTTTTGCATTTCAGCCATTTGTCTTTGAATGAAACTGAACGTGACGCAGCAGAAATTGGCAGTGGCATAACATAACGTAAACATAACGGCTAAAACAGACGTATTAGACAAATTAGTGGTTGCTTTAAGCTAGAAAAAGACCAAGTTTGATCGCGTTTGATAGCTAGGCACACTATTAAAAAAATTTAATTTGTTATCTTGTTTTAATTTGAACCAGAAAGTACATTAGAGCACATCAATCTTCCTACCATGGACCCACAGCTGCATGCTTGCACCACACGGCCCCCCAGTGCAACTGGAAGCATCTGTCGAAACGATGACATGCCTTGACACTTGTTATAGAGGCACACAGGCCTGTAGAAATGCAGGGTCTGACACAGCGGAGTGACAGTCACCCGGTGCGTGCTCGCGTACCATGCGTGTCTTGGGACCCGATCGTGAAGCCAATGCTGAAGCAGTCTCATATGGAGCACCAAAGCGGAAAGACAGCGGCTGCAGATGCCATATGCTCCAGGAGACTCTGAAATAATATCAGTGGGACCACAGTTTCTCTTTCGAACTCTCTCAGACAGGTCAGCATCAGCTGGGCGCGCTCTCGGGGGAGGTGCGCCATCATGGGGATCGAGTCCAGCTCCAACCCAAGAAAAGAGATGCTCTGCACGGGGGTGCGCTTGCTCTTTTCACGGTTGACCTGAAGCACCAATAGGTTGAGGTGGCGAAGTACCTTATCGCACAATCAATTGATCCCATGAGCCCTAAATCAGCCAGTCGAGATAATTGAGTATGCGGCTGCCTGCGGGCCGAAGACAGAGAGAGCCTGAAGGGGAGAAATTGTACTGCCAGGCTCGACCCTTCAAATGCAAATCGCAGAAACTGACGATGACATGGAAGTCTGAAGACATGTAGTACGCGTCCTTTATGTCTATTGCTGCAGACCAATCCCGAGGATGTGTTTCTGCATAAGCATTCTGAACGGCAGCTTGAGAAGACAGTGATTCAAAATGCGCTGATCTAGAATTGGCCGTAGCCCACCACTCTTTTTGGGTACGATGAAGTATGGCCTGTAAAACCCGCTCTCCATCTCGGCTGGAGGGACCGGCTCGATTGCATCCTTCGCCAGGAGGACAGCAATCTCTTCTTGCAAGACAGGGGCGGACACAGGGCTGGCCCTGGGGAAATACACACCCGTGAACTTGGGGAGCCGTTGCGCGAATTGAATCGCATAGCCGATTGAGCCACCGTGACGGGCTGGCTCGCACTAACCAGGCAGGCAGAGCCCTCGCTAATGGCTTCATTGCTATGATCACTGATGTACCAGCAGTGGGGCAGCGCGGAGTGGGGGGCTGATCCGGGGAGCGCTGGGGTCCCGCCGAAGAGCCTCGCACACAGGCTCAGAAGGAGGGGCTGGAAGTGTGAGAAAAGGGAGACTGTCCACCCACACCTCACGAGCCACTGGCAAAGTACACCGATCCTGCGAGCTGGAAGGCATAGCGTCACAGACTGTCAATGTTCGGTAAAGGGAAAAATGCTCTTTATTTGAGGGTTTGATGGCATTTTTAAATGCCGTTGGATGAAGAGCCCGGCCCCCCACCGGGCAAGGATCAAGTTCCCTCTTCTCCAGATGGCCCATCTCAGGGACGTTTCGCGGTCCGTTTACCGGATTTAGCGGCGCCCTGGGGCGGGGAGCACTGGTTTCCTGCGAGGTGCTCGACGCTGCCGCTTGGCCAGAGGCGCAGGCGGGGGTAGGGCAGCTCTCGCAGGCTAAGGTAAACTAAGGTCTAAGGTCTGGTAAACGGACCGCGAAGCGTCCCTGAGACTGGCCATCTGGAGAAGAGGGAACTTGATCTTTGCCCTCGGCAAGGAGCAGTGGCTGGTTCAGCGGGGGGGAGCGGCTTACGTTCCCGCCAATAGATTCTGCTCATGCTTCAGCCTGGAATATGGGCAAGTTAAGAAAGCAGATTTTGTCAACTTTGCGCATATCTTATACCAGGTTCAGCCAGAGGTGGCGCTCCTGGACCATTGATGTGGCCATCGTCCTTCCCAGGGCACACGCAGCGGACTTGTGGTCCATAGAGCAAAGTCGATGCGGGGCTCGTGTGACAAGTCTGGGTCGGAACCACCCTCGTGCAGCTTGGCCAGCGCCTGTGCTTGGTAGAACTGGTAGGTGGCCATAACATGCAGGGCAGAAGCAACTTGGCTGTGTGGACTCTGGCTCAGAGGGAGGAAGATAACCTACATGCCTTAGACGTGAGACGAGGCTGACTCCACCAGGAATAGCCCGCAAGGGCACCCTCAATCTGGGGAATCGACTTGTACCCCCTGGCTGCTCCGCCATCAAGGGTGGTGGGGATGAAGGCGCACTCAGATCGGGCAGAGAATGGTGCCCTCCAAGACGGCGTGAGCCCACTGTGCACTTCCAGGAAGAAAGGGACAGGAGGCTTAGAAGGTCTTGCCTTCTTTACATTCTCCACATAACACACCCATCTAGTCGGTCTGGCCGTGGGTCTGGGAGATAAACCATCTCTAGGCCCACGGCCGAAGCAGCCCGGGAAAGCACGTTTATCATGTCTGTTTCTAGATCCGACTCCAATGACAGCCTCCGATGCAGAGATGGACATCAAGTGAGAGGGTGACATCCGAGGACGTCTCTCTCACTCGAAGCTTGGATGGAGCACGTGGAGGAGCGAGAGGTCCGCAAGCCTGAGGGCGGTGCATTTACTCCCACTGTAACCCTCAGATCTGCCCGAGTGCCAACCGCAAAGCAGGGGAGAACTGGGGTGGGTGGCTCTTTTGCAAGAGCGAGCCGCAATCTTAACTGCGCAACAGTCATGCCACCGCAGTGATGGCATGCACTGCCCGTGAGCACCACATAAACATGCTGGACCCCCAGACATGAAACGCAGTGCTCGTGCCCATCATCCGGTGACAGGAAACCACTGCATCCAGAAACGCAGTCGGAGCAACGTCTTGAAAAAGACCAGGAGTAGCAGCCTGCTTTCTCGTTCTTTCTCTCTCTCTCTGACGTAACAGTCAGAGAAAACCCTCATCGATTCTCTCAGAAGCTTCGTAAAAGGATCTGAAGCGAAAAGGATGCCTCAACTTGGCACGCTCTGCGCTTATATTCCAAATTGATTGTAAGTAGCACCAGCTGTGCATGCTGACGCTGCCAACTCATTGGCATTTCATTGGCCCGTTTATATACTCTTTCAGATGATTGGATTCTGATGAAATCCCCCATAGTGGAAGTTTCCACATAGCACTTAAGTTCCCCTCCCGAAGGGGAACCACTGGATCCCAGCTCCCGCGAAGCTTTTAACACACGTGGTTTGTCTTGGAAATTGTTCAATCTTAACAGGATGGGACATGGTCCTTGTGTAGCGGGGGGTTTTGGAGCGAGGGACCAGTGCGCTCTTTCTAACTTTATATGGACCTCTTTTGACGTGATGGCGAGGGTTTCAGGAAGCCATGACTCAAAAAATCGCGTAGGATTTTCACCTTATATGCCCTCAGGTAATCCGACTATTCGGATACACAATACACAATTTACATAAACTGTAACTGTATAGCGTAAACATCTTAAAGCACTTATAATAATAAAAATAGATAAAATGATCAAGAAAAGCATTACATTAGTATACATGCTTTAGTTTAAACACTAGGGGGGGACTTAAATTCATTAAATCTGGTCCATTTTATCATCTATGAGTTTATAGATATTAACTGTAATCTCCGCAACCGTCTCCGACAGTGGGTTAGTGGATCAGCTTGTGTTAGCGTCATCAGGATGTTCGTCAGCCTCTTCACGGTAAACTGTGTTTTTTTTTTACGTGCCATATTTTCTGATTCCTCAGAAAGTATTCATCTATGCTCATAATGTAGAATGCTAAGTCTGCGCGTGTAAAAATGTAACCTACTGAAAGCTTTAAAATAAAATATGACAATGTGACACTCCCGCTTAACTACACACAGCTTTCCTTCAAGCCGCCATCTTGGAACCTCTAGTTTGACATTTTTGTAAGAAATGCACTGCAAAGGAAACTTTTGAGGGCTTTACTTTCTCATTTAGATACTTCGGGGTTGGTTTGGATAAAGTGTGTCTTTACTTGGTAAAAGTTTAAACTTGCATGTCAAATGCTTGCTCTGTGTTTGTTTCGTTTGTCAACTGACCAAACCAGTGGAACATTTGTATCAGACCACACTTGTCTCACCACAGAGAAATAGAGCACAAGTTACAGCTATTAATCTGCAAGAAATAAACAATGAATATGGAAGCAAAAAAGTAAATATACTGTACAATGTTTATTAGGTTTTGATCATTATTTAACATGCAAAAGATAAAAGAGCACATTTTCACAAGACACTCTAAACACCAAGAAACCACAATTTACATAAACTCTAACTGCTAGCATGAACATCTTACAGCACTTATAATAATAACAATAGACAAAATGATCAAGAAAGTATTACATTAGTATATATGCTTTTGTTTAAACACTATGGGGGGGGGGGGGGGGGGGGGGGGGGTGTTTAAGTACATTAAGTACATTTTGACCTGTATGAGCAATATAATTTTGCTTTTTTATTGACACAGTTCAGAGAAACATTAAAAAAATATAAGTAAAACTTACGCAGTTTATGCTGAATGTACTATAATGAATAAAGCTTCATACTGCTTTTACTGGCTGAAGAAGGGAGTATGTGGTCTGATCCAGACAAGGTCTGTTTCTTCTGCAGTGCTTGGGGAATTCAATTTCAGCATACTGAGTAAGACAGATATTACTAATTAATAGAAATAAACACTTAGTAACACAATGCTGAAGAATTAAGAACTAACAGTGTGATCAGGACACCCAAAAGAAGTGTTTGGGACATGCATACTCCTGAATAATGAGAATTAAGTTTACATTTTAGCAGTAATTACAGAGTAATTAAAAGAGGATTATTAACCCCTTAGCATGACTGGATTTCCGGTAACTAACTGTTAAGTGTGCCATGGGCAGAATGCTGGAAAGCTACGTGGTTAAAGATATTTTAGTGTAAACTTTTCGCTGAATTGAGTATTTTTGTAATAGTGTTTTTTTCTATTATTTTATACTTACATATAAAACATGCAACAGTATTTGAAATTTAGCTAACCAGAAATCAAATAAAAATATCAGTATTAAATATCATTACACTCAAAACATCGTTATACTTAAAAAATGTACTCACTTTCAACTTTTATGAGTTGCTTTCTTCTGTTGTACAACAAAGAATATATTTTGGAGAAAGCTGAAAACCATTGACTTCCATACTATAAAACAAATACTATAGAAGTTATTGGTTACAGGTTTCCAGCTTTCTTCAAAATATATTCTTTATTGTTCAACAGAAAAAAGAAATTCAAACTGGTTTTGAACAAGTGAAAAGAGAGTGATTGACATTTTTCCATTGTGAAGGTGAACTAAATTCCAAGTATAACTATTAAAATCTTATTTGAATTAAACAAAAAATAAATATTTAAATTATTTATGAAAGAAGAATTTTACCTGCATATCATTTATGTTTTGAGCTGGAGAGGAGCTTTGAGGTTTTTCTGTAGTATTTTTAAACCTTCTCTTTGGATTAAGGCAGATCTTCACCAGACCTGAAACCACAGAAAATTAAACACCTATAACTCTTTCTGGCAATTAATTAATGACAACTGCATATATGTGTAGATCTATCATTTGTCTTCTCACTCTTCGCATGAAGTTTAATTTTCAAACAAACAAATAAACAGCACACCTATTACAGCGACGATCAACAGCACATTCAGCAGGGCAGATGTGATGGTCAGAGTTTTCCATGGTGTCTGATGAGCTTTATGTGATTCTGTCTGATTCCTGTTGACCAAGTCTGTTACATTTTTTTATTTTATCAGTCTTCATTCAATTCAGTCTTTCACAGAACAATAAAACTGCCAGAACTTTTGCTCTTCATGTATACTGCTTTTTTACACGAAAAACAATGGTTTAAATATACAACTGTAATGTGAAAACATCTCACCAGTGATGGAGATCTTGGTGCCGTTGCTGAATATTTGTGGTTCACTAGTTTTGACACAATAATAAACTGCTAATTCATCAGTGCTGATATTTCTGATGAACAGACAGCTATTAACTTTCACTGAGTATTTGTGTTTGAAGATGCTGTTTTCATGTTTTCCTCCTTCATATGTGTTACTGTAAGTGCGTAAGATCAACACTGGAGGATCTGGAGATTTCTGTCTGTACCAGTGAATCTCCTTTATATCAAGATCACAGGTTATATTCACATCAGCTCCTAAAGTTATTGCTATGTTTGTTAGACTCTCTGTGGCTTCAAACAAAATCAACAGACCTGTGAGAAAAATAAAACACATTAAGACATAAATCTAAACTAATCCTATTTAATCAATTCTGAAGTGATAAACTCACAGATGTGGAGCTGTATAATCTTCATCTTCTGATTCAAATGATTTTCTCTATACTGTGATCATTCAAACATCTCTTACTGAGAGCGGAAACTTAAAAAAAACCCTCAACCAATCATACAAGAGAGGAAGTCAGAGCTGGGCTTTCTGAAAAATGTTGCTTATTTAGTTGTTTTTACAACATCAAAAATATATCAATAGCAACAATATATCACGTCAAAGTATAATGTATGCAAGTATTTGGACTATAAATATGACAAAGCTACAAATCCACTTCTCCATTTCTCAATTAAACATTCTCTTCATTTTATTTCAAATAGTGATAGAACTTTGACAAGGACAGAATAATTAATAAATACAGTGTACTATATGAAAGGTTTATCAAATTGTATTGCATAAGTTTAATAAAAATGTAGTAATAAATTATTAAAATAAATGATTGTTGCTTTTAGTTAAAACAACATTCATTGTCTCTTGTAAATTATTTCATGAAGCACATATCAGAGGAATCACAATGTGCCATGTTGTGATAAATGTGTACCAGTGTGTGATGTGAAGACCATTTCTGCAGGTTGTTGGTAATGTGAGTATGGCAAGCTTAGCGTTACTATCAAAACAGATGCAGCCTACATAAAAATAACCTAGGAACTCACTTACAACCATTAGTACATTTATTAACATTTGAAAATCAAGCACTTACGAGGATCATTTGTTTAAGATTATGCATTTATTAATAAGAAAGTTAGGATCAACCTAAAAAAAAACATTTGTCCAAAGCATATATACAATTCACTGCATCTGTAACAATGAAAACAGATGAAAATAAAACAAACAGTAACAATAAATCCTGAAAGGTCCCAATATACTGATTGTAAAGTTTTATTCTTTTTTTTTTCTATCAGGGCTTTAACAGTTTGAAATGATTCTGACCTGAAGCAACATTTAGATAAAATGTAACTATGGGGTATAAAATAAAATAAACATGAAAAAAGATAAAGCCTTTAAATAAAATAGACACAAAACAAAAACGACAGCTGTGAGAAAGCAGCAGGTAGAAGGCATCTGATCATAGCAAGATTTACATGTTTATAAGCTACCTAATTATGCACTTTAGTATGACATGTTTTTTATATATTCTGTAATACTTCATTTAAAAGATTTTTGAAGCATTACACTTAAAGAAAGTGTCTCTGCTGTTTTAAATTAGAAATGCTCTTCAGTATCTAATGTAAAACAGCTCTTTATGTATTCAGAACTAGTGTATTTAAGTGAATTATTCCATAAAATCCCCATCAAATCAGACCTTATTGTCCAGCCAGAACTCAAACCAGCTACTTTCTAGCAGTGAGGCAACTTTAACCAATTAGCCACTATATATTATATTCATACTATATATATATCCAAATAAGCATGCCTGCAACCACATTTTAATGCTGTGAGTATTGTTTGGTGATCAGTGTTTACATATTGAATAAAAAAATAAAAAATCTAAATTGAATCTGTTCATCAGAAGTGACTGTGTGCCTTCAGAATTGTCTGGAACAACATGAAAGAGTCATTGATAATATAATTACTCTAACACTTTTAGCTGTCTTAATTATATTTGTGCAGTACATACATTATTTCTTCATGTTAATAGATACTTCAGAGCAAAGGAATGAATGGTTTGTCCTTCTTGTGGTAAACACGTAGCCATAAAATACTTATGCTACTTCTTATTGAAATAATTTTAAGCCAGTATAGTTATCACAAGAAAAACAGGCCATTCTTTCCTTTACTTTCCTTTTATAAAAATCTAATCAAATATTTAGAAGAGAAAAGTGACATTTTGCAGATCGGGTAAAAACAACTGTCACCAAACAAATAAGAAAGGCACAGTGTGCAACATTTCAGCAATACAGCAAATTTCTCCAAACAAGTGCAAACTGGAAGAAAAAAAATCCTCAATTGTTACTTTAACCTAGTGCAAAAAAGAAGGAAAAAAGAACTGTCATCAGGAAAGCTAAAATCCGCTCTGGTTGTGCTTTCATGGAAGAATTTCTTGCATCAGTCTTTGGGTTTGGAATAGACACTGTTGGTTTGATTTCTGTAATTAAAAAAGAAAAGGAAAAAAAAACATACATTAAATTTAATATATTATGATGTAATAAATGCAGTACAGTTACTTACACATACCTCTAACTTTAAGTGTCACTTTGTGCTTCTTATCCACATCTATAATGTCACATGAGAACTGCCCTTGGTCACTGGGTTTCAGAGACGAAAGTCTGAGAGAGAAATTTCCACTTTTAGGCAGTGAGGATAGTAGCTCCATTCTATTTTTGAACATTTCATCCTGGTTTTGTTTTGAGGAAATTCCCTTTTCGATATCATAAACAATTTTGCTTTCATTAAATCTCCAAAACACATTAATTTCATCTGGCTGTAGTTCTCTTTCCTTGTATGAACATGGCAAGATGACAGATCCTCCAACAGCACCACTGACTTCAGTGTCCTGCAGAGAAACTGGGGACAAGAGTAACTGCTTTAGTGAGCATACAACAAACACACTACACAGGATATAAGGTTGGATGAATAGCCATGATAACTGAGGTCTGTGGAATACTAACCTCTGCCTATTAGATGTAGAAATAAATATACGATCCAGCATCTGCACAAACAAACAAAACAGTTAGCATTTGTCTGACATAGTTGAGCAATGGTTCTTGTTTTTCCAAAGCAGCATTCTCGTTTCACACAAATGTTGCTATGAAAAAAATAAACCACTTGAAAATTCTTACATTTATTTACATTTATTAGGTATGTATTTAGCTGCTAATGATGGTAATATTTATTTAATTCTCCAGAGATAACATTGTTTCTAAATTTAAAATTAAAAAGTCATGTAGATCCAGTTTTTCCCCCTTACAAATTCCTCCATGTGAAAAGCAAATGTGCCATGGCGTGACACAACTGACTCTTAAAGGGAATGGGAGATCAGATTCTGATTGATTTAATGCATGTTATGCTCAAAACACACCCATAACTACCAAATTAGACCATGTGCCAAGGCAATGACCATATTTTTCAGTCCTTAAAGTCCATTCAGTCTATCAGTCAGGATATGACACTGACCTTACTGGACCTAGTGTATAAATGTAGGGGAGTAGTAATCATGCTAGGCTATTATTTGTAGATTTCTCTTCAGCATTCAACACAATTCGGCCAGACTTGTTGGTTCACAAGCTAAGGTCGAATTTTGGTGTGGATCTGCTTGGTTACTTGATTTTATTACTAATAGGTAGGCCCTCACGGAATCTGCGCGCGCAGAATTCTGCAGATTTTCCGCAGATTTTTAGCCCATCATTAATTCTGTTTATTTACTTGAGTAAATGTGTGTAAATCTAAATTTATTCAGTTTTTTAATTGATTACAGTAATATTATGGACTAATATGAAAATGTTCATCCGATTTATGTACAATGCAGTTTGTAAAGTAATATTTTCTGTCTTTTAGTAGCTATATTATATGAGAGACTTGCTTTGTTTACCAAATAGTGAAAAGTGAATCTAATTGGATTTGCATTTTAAACATTAAATAAAAGTTAAAAGGTATTATTTTTTATTTCACATATAAAGGTTTTAGTTATGATACTCCCAAAATAATTCCACAGATTTTTACCATAATTCTCCACAGAAATAGCAAAAAACGTCCGCAGATTCCGTCTGGCCCTACTAATAGGTCTCAGAGAGTTAAGGTTAACAGTTCTGTCAAATCCGATGACTACATACACTGTAAAAAATTGCTGTTAAAAAACGGTCAGATTCTACAGTAAAATAATGTTTTTTCACTAAAACAGTAATATTCTGTTAAAAACAGTGCATTCTGGGTAATATTTTTGTTTTTGAGAAAGTAACCAACAGCAGAAAACTGTTGCTGCGTCCCAATCCGCATACTATTTGCCTAAATAGTATGTGAAAGTAGAATTAGTATGTCCCAAATTGTAGTATGTTGAAAAGAGTATGCCAAAAACTCCCTGATGGTTTACTATTTCCGGTCAAAATTTTAAGTGTAGAAGCGTCCATACTCGAACTGCTGATATTGCCCACAGTACATTGAGCGTTGGACGTGAATTCGATTAGAACTACAAAACGCGGATGAAAAGTGTAAACAAACTACAAACATGATGGACGCGCGAGACCAACCGTCAAGCAGAGAGGCTTCGGTAAAGATATTTGTATGACTGTTAATTACTATCTAGCCACCTGGAGAATATTTAAATAGCGTTGTCTGTGTTATATTTTATCTGCAACAACAATACTGAACTTATATAAAGAAAGACGTGTTTGGACATTACCGTTTGAATGCAGAATTATCCAAAGACCTGAGGAGATTTCTCTGCATGAAAGACTTGTGAATGGGGGATTAACCTGCTGCTGCTTCTCCAATAAGGTAGGAAATTAAATGCGACAGAAATGTGAATGATTGACAAGGCTCTTAACTAAGCAACACAACGATCTGTGTAACGAGGAAGTAGTATGTCCCAAAGCTTGCATACTTTTCTGTTACTCACTCAAAAGTATATATTTTTCCTCCAAAAAAAAGTACATACTTTTAGGTCGTAGTATAAGTATGAAGTACAAGTATAAGTATTGTTGTTGCAGATGAAATATAACACAGAAAACACGATTTAAATATTCTCCAGTGGGCTAGATATTAACAGTCAAACAAACATCTTTACCGAAGCCTCTCTGCTTGATGGTTGGTCTCGTGCGTCCATCATGTTTGTAGTTTGTTTATAATTGGGAAAAACTGTAAAACCTCTTCTTTGTCGGCCGCAAATCTTTTTAAACGCATTAAAGGGCAGCGCATATATTAGCCTTAACCTGGAGTTTGTTCACCCTCCGCCTATGGGCAAAAATATTGGCTTGAAAAACTTTAACAGTTTGCATCATCAATTTCCAGATGATTAAGCATTGTATTACAGTTTTTCCCAATTGTTTACACACAATTACTTGTACTTCAGACACAATGACTACAACATGTAACTGAGGCACCAACCCCCTGAACCAATTCTGCTAAACTCCAAGCACAATTCCTGCTTTACACTCAATTTGCAGATTTAAAACACACTTTTTTCAAAACACTACACACAATTTTTTGCATTTGGCACAATTTTCATGCAGAAAATCTCTTGTTGTTACACTTATTCACCAGATCACACACAATCCTCAAATGTAGAAACACTAATTTCTTAACTAATCATCACTAATCAATCACTGCTTTACTTCAGGCCTATAAATTGGACAAAGGCTGTTCTGGTCCAAAAAAAAAAACAAATCAAAAATAAATCCCATGCAAAACTTTAAACTCATTGTCACAACCAAGAAACATAATTTCAGGGGTTTTTGCACTGGTTTCTAATGATGTGATAAAACCAACTCTGCAAATTATGAGTCGGTTTTGTACAAACTCGTTGACTGATTTTGTAATAGCATGCTTTTTCATATAGAGATTTCTTTTTACCTTTAGCAGTCTACTGTTTTTTTTTTGGGGGGGGGGGGGGGGGGGGGGGGGGGGGGAACACAAACACTAAAGGCATAGACATTTGGTACTATACAATGTTCAGGACAATTATGTATAATCTTGATTAATTTGTTTTAATTGTATAATTGGTTTATTATAGCTACTTCTCATGCTCTAAATGTATGATCTGTAGTTTGTATATTATTATGGTGTGTGTGTGTGTGTGTGTGTGTGTGTGTGTGTGTGTGTGATTTGAATGCTTTTTTATTTTGATGGTCAAATAGTTTTTAAACAATTGTTTGATTTCGCTGGAAGAGTTTTGTGAAATGTGGATTTTTTTGAATGATTTTAAGAAAATTATTGATGAGATCAATAAATGTTTTAGCAATTCAGAAAAACTGTATGCTTCACAAAACAGTGTGCTTGTAGTTTTGCAGACTTGGTCTAAAGCCTATAAAAATAATGTATAGTAATGTGCAGTGTTATTTAAAAAAACAGCACAATACTGTAATTCAATATGGTGAAAAACAGTAATACTGTGTTTAATTTTACAGTATGCTAATGTTGTTAGTTTTACAGCAACTGCTGGGTAATTATTGCTGGTTAGTTACTGTTTTTTACTAGTTAATTTGACAAGATTTGTTTTACTGTGCAAGTATCTGAGTGAATGTGTTCATGAAGTGGGTCTCAAGTATCACTTTTGTGTCTAAGCATTTTGTTAAAAAAAAAGAAAGGAAAAAAATCAAGAACAATAACAACACTGTAGGCAATACTCACACTTATAATATGTTAGATTTATTGGATTACTGAAATACTTTTTTGGTGATCAATAATTATCAAAACAAAAAAATAAGTATTTTTTTGGAACTTAAGTTTCTATGATTATACCAAAGCCATTTAAGTTAATTAAAATCATTTAGATAATTTAGGTGTGACCGAAAAGCCTATAATTGCTAAACAATTACTAACACATTATTAAACTAAAACAAAATTAGATGAGCATTTGCTACAACTTTGAAGATTCATGGCAATGTTCATGGATATTGAGTAAAAGGTGCTGTTTTAACCATTTCAATTGTATCAAATCAGTTTCAGTAGCAAATCACCTGAAATTATTTTTATTTTTTTTAAATCACATAGCACTAAATAATAAATTAAGCATAATTGCTGTGTGTAACTATATATATATATATATATATATATATATATATATATATATATATATATATATATATATATATATATATATATATATATATATATAGTTGAAGTCAGAATTATTAGCCCCCCTTATTATTTTTTAAATCATTCCCAAATTATGATTAACAGAGGAAAGAAATTTTTACAGTATGTCTGATAATGTTTTTTTCTTCTGGAGAAAGCCTTATTTGTTTTATTTTGGCTAGAATAAAAGCAGTTTAAATTTTTTTAAAAGCCATTTTAAGGACAAAATTATTAGCCCCTTTAAGCTATTTTTTTTCAGATAGTCTACAGAACAAACCATCCATATACAATGACTTGCCTAATTACCCTAACATGCCTATAGTTAACCTAAATAAGCCTTTAAATGTCACTTTAAGCTGTATAGAAGTGAAAAATATCTAGTAAAAAATATTTACCGTCATCATTGCAAAGATAAAATAAATGAGTTGTTAGAAATGAGTTATTAAAACTATTGTTTAGAAATAAAAATAAACAGGGGGGCTAATAATTTAGGGTGCTAATAATTCTGACTTCAACTGTGTGTGTGTGTGTGTATATATATATATATATATATATATATATATATATATATATATATATATATATATATATATATATATATATATATATATAACTTCATTGTTAAAGTGATGTTTATTCATTTATCTTTGTTTTGTTTTACCTAGTGATAGTGTAAAGGTTAAAACGTAAAACATTTCTCATATTTAGAGTTTGGACTTTGGACTGACTGTTACTCTGACTGATTCAAGGAAAGCATAACTAACATGCTCTAACTTGAAAACTGGCTCAAACTAGAATGCAGCACCTCTATCCAGACCTTGTGTACTTTTTATCAAGACAAAATGGTTTTGAATATAGAGAGATTCTGTAACTAAAACAAACTTATTTAATACTGAACTGAATAAAAACAGAACAAGTGCAAATCACAAGCCAGACTCTTGGCAAACTGGGGCAGATATTGCATAGTATTAAGGGTGAATAAATCATTCTTGTACAGTTAATCAAAATGTTTTCTCCCTTATACTTTTGCTATATCACAGTATATTACAATTATTTATATTAATGACTTTAAAATACACAACAACATAAATGCTCATTCAATTCAGGAAAACGCACAGCAGTGGTCTCCACAAAAGTCAAAAATTATCCAGCTTTAAAAAAGAAAATCACTTACCAGGCATTACCAGTGGTTTGAATCAGTTTGACTGTAAATGTTAGATTGTAAAGCAAAAGCTTTAGACTGAACGGATTCAGGTGCATAAACAACAACTTCCTTTTATCCACACAGTACTGTAGCTCTAGACCCTCCCTCTAAAAAAAAAAAAAAAAAAAAACACATAGCGTACCGTTTATATCCCATCTCAGTCAGGTGAAGTGTCCATGGAATATATTAGTCCTTTCTGCAATAGAGACTGAAGTTCAGCTGTGAATTGTACTTTTTTTTTTACTCAGAACATTGAGTCTGATTAAACAATTATATTTGCTGTACAATTTTCATAATTGTACAATAATTTGTATTATTATATAATGCCTTTAAAACAGGTTTGCCAACATGGCCAATGGAGCTTAAAATATGACAAAACAATCTGTTTAAAAATGTTCATTACAATTTTTGACAATTGTAATTTAATAAAACTGAATATTATATGTTATTAAAGTTTGTTTTAAATTTCAATTTCTTAACTTGAATATTGAATATCTAAAATTTAAGACAACTTAATTTTTTTAAGGCAGACTTTTATAAAAATACTTTCAAACTTCAGATATTTTTTTTGGTTCTGAATTCTTAGAGGCAGCAATACAGCGACTCAGTGGTTAGCATTGTCGCCTCACAGCAAGAAGGTTGCTGGTTCGAGTCCTGGCTGGACCAGTTGGCATTTCTGTGTGTAGTCTGCATGTTCTCCCCATGTTGGCGTGGGTTTCCACCAGGTGCTCCGGTTTCCCCCCCACAGTCTAAACACATGCTCTACAGGTTAATTGAATAAACTAAATTGGTTATAGTGTGTGTGAATGAGTGTGTATGGTTGTTTCCCAGTACTGGGTTGCAGCTGGAAGGGTATTCGCTGTGTAAAACATATGCTGGATAAGTTGGCGGTTCATTCCGCTGTGGTGACCCCTGATAAATAAAGGTACTAAGCTGAAGGAAAATGAATGAATGAATTTCTAGACTGCAGAAAAAAATACAGTTTTCACGATAAAGAAATTCAGAACATCAAATTCAATATTCTAAAACTGAAAACGCAGAAATTCCAATTGTGAAATATAGATAGTGCAGAAATTACAGAGCTGCATGTATTTACTGTAAAAAAAAAAAAGGTTTTTTTTTCAGTCAAAAATTTGGGGGTGATTTTTGATTGCAACCTGTCATTTGAAGGCCAGATTTCAATCATCTGTAAAACTGCATTTTTTCATCTTAAAAATGTTGCCAAACTTTGACATGCTATCAATGTCTGATGCAGAAAAGCTTATTCATGCTTTCATGACCTCTCAATTAGATTATTGTAATGCATTACTAGGCGGTTGCCCTGTTGACCTAATTACAGTTTTTTACAATGGCTATGACAGTTTTTTCAATACATTTAACAAGTTTCCTAAACTCTAAACACAGTTAGCACAACATCCGCCTCTGTAGGCTATACATTTTACACATTTCTTGTTGCTTTGATACAAAATGCATACATTTAACATCAATTTTAAATGCTTAAACTTCTTTTACACACAAGCTCAACCAAGACCAAAACAATAAAATTTTACAGTCAAATTTACAAATGCTTTCACACAGTATGTCAGAACAGATAACACCATGTTCTAAACAAATTTATATAGGCTAAAGTCAAAGTGAACAGCTGCTAAAAATATATTTCCTGTATTTTATTCCATTGCCAATGAGAAACAGCTTATTGCAGTTATGTAAATATATATATACACACACATATATATATATATATATATATATATATATATATATATATATATATATATATATATATATATATATATATATATATATATATATATATATATATATATATATACATACACACACACACATATATATATATATACACACATATACACACACACATATATATATATATACATATATATATATATATATATATATATATATACATATATATATATATATATATATATATACATATATATATATATATATATATATATATATATATATATATATATATATATATATATATATAGTTATGATCTTCTTAGGTCTAGGGATGTGACCGTAACAGAAAATAAATGTTTGGTGATGGGTGATGTGCAACGGCTGGAAAAAAAAAGAAAGAGATAGATCTCATCTCCCCAAACAGAATGACTAGAGACTTAAACAAGGTCAAATCAAGAAAGAGAAGTTTATTTACATATCCAAATAAAATAAAGAAACCCACCAACAACTGGTTTGAAGCGCAGCTCAGCTTAAATACTCTCTCTCCTCTCCCAACAGCCAATCACTGGAAAGATCCAATGATCACTTCCAGGTGGACACAGTTACCTGCAGGGAGAGAGAGACACCGAGAAAGGAACACAAAAGCACATTCCACACACCGAAAGATACGTCTCAGGACGTAACACCCCCACCACTAAAGATTATAACCACCTAGTGGTTATAAGCTACAATGCACAAAAATCTCAAGCACTCATTAACTGTCTAAACAGTGACCTCTAGACAGGGCATCAGCGATGATGTTATCAGCCCCCTTTTTGTGACGAATGTCAAGATGGTATTCCTGCACAATTAAAAGACCAACGCATCAATCGTTGATTAGTGTTAGACATCCGATTTAAAAACACTAGAGGGTTGTGATCTGTATACACTACAATTGGGCTATCACTTCCACCTAGATAGACTTCAAAATGTTGAAGGGCTAATAGCAGAGCTAAAGCTTCTTTTTCAAATCACACTATAATTTTGTTGACATTTGTTAAATTTCTTTGAAAAGAAAGATACAGGGTGATCAATTCCATCTCCATCCTCTTGCATCAGGACCGCCCCAGCCCCCATAGCATCGACCTGGAGTTTAAATTTCTGAGAGAAATTTGGTGCAGCAAGAACAGGTGCAGTGCAGAGGAGGTCCTTGGCAGCATTGAAGGCTTCCATGCATCTAGGAGTCCATACAAATTTCCTAGATGTGCTCAAAAGATCAGTGAGAGGAGAGACAATGTCAGCAAAGTTTTTACAAAAGCTTCTGTAATAGCCGCTCCTCCCTAAAAAACGACGCAATTCCCGTTTTCTAGTGGGTGTAGGAAACTCAGTAATGGCAGCTATTTTTGCATCCACAGGCTTCACTTGCCCTTGACCAACACATTTTCCCAAGTATGTTACAGTAGCTTTAGCAAACTCACATTTAGCCAAATTTAAAGTCAAAGAAGCCTCACTCAACCGTTTAAAAACAACATTCAACTGATTAAGATGTTCTTCAGTTAAGTGTGATAAATGAGCATTCAAGTCTCTCAAAATAGCGGAATTCTGCAAACGAGCACTCAAGGTTTGGATATCTGTTACTACCAATCCATCCTCCTCTGAACAGTCAGTAGACAGAACAACTGCTGTGGACACAGATTTAACAGCAGGCACCTCAACATTTTCTTTGCGAGCAACATATAACTTAAGCATGTTCACATGGCATATTCTACTCTTACGTCGTCGATCAGGAGTACAGACAACATAATTGGTATCACTTAGTTTTTTCTCAACAATGTATGGGCCAGCAAACTTAGCCTGCAAAGATGTTCCAGGCACAGGAAGCAGAACTAACACGGTTTCACCTGGCTGAAACTCACGGGGTACACTTTTTTGATCAAAGCGCATCTTCATCTTTGCTTGGGACTCTGCCAGATGAGTCTCAGCCAAATGACAAGCTTGATTAAGACACTCTTTGAAAGTGGTCACATACTCAAGTACAGGTTTAGGTGGTACATTTCTAGAGAGCAACTGTTCACTCAGTAAACGAAGTGGGCCTCGTACTGGATGGCCAAAAACCAACTCAGGACTTGGACTAAATCCAAGTGACTCCTGAACACATTCACGAATAGCAAACATCATAAGTGGTAAGCCCTCTACCCAGTCCCTACCAGTTTCTGCACAAAACTTTTTTAACATTGATTTTAGAGTCTGGTGAAATCTCTCTAAGGCACCCTGAGACTCTGGATGATATGCACTGGCTAATTGATGTTGGATACCCATCTCATTTAACATCTGTGTGAACACTTTCGAAGTAAAATTAGAACCCTGATCTGACTGGATTGTCTTTGGAAGACCAAACACAGAGCAGAAACGAATAATCTCTTGCACCACCCGTTTTGCCTTAATTGTGCGAAGAGGAATTGCTTCTGGGTAGCGAGTAGCCACACATGATAGTTAACATGTAGGAATGGCCAGATTTTGATTTCGGAAGGGGCCCAACACAGTCTACAATAAGCCTTTCAAATGGTTCGTGAATCACAGGAATAGGTTTTAAAGGAGCCACCGGTATGGTCTGATTTGGTTTCCCCACTAACTGACAAACATGACAGGAGCGGACATGCATAGAAACGTCAGACTTTAAACCAGGCCAGAAAAAATATCGCATAATACGATGGAACGTTTTTGTTACTCCAAGATGTCCGGATAAAACATTCTCATGAGCTAACTGTAGTACATGAGACCGATAAACTGCAGGCAGAACAATCTGGCGAACTTCTTGCCATTTTTCGCTAAAGTATAGAGGTTTCCATTTACGCATGAGTATTCCATCTTCCCAAAAATACGCAATCCTAATATTGGGTACTTGAGTGATGTCAACAGCAACATCTCTACAAGTAGCCAAGGAAGGATCAGAATTCTGAGCAGCAGCCAACTCAGACCTACCTAGCTTAGAAGAAAGACTGATTACCAGAGATGGCTCACTATCCTCTGCTACAACCTTGGATTCAGGTTCTGTCAAGTTCACTAGTGGGGAAAATAACACTGTGTCAGAGAGATCAGGTACATCTTTGAATTTCTGAGATTGGGCACGAGTTACAGCACAAACCGGAAATACAGAAGTGATTTGTGGGTCAAGTTCAGGTGTTTCAATTATGAGTGGTTCATGTACAACTAAAGGTCTAGGAAATACTTGGCCACCTGCTAAGTCATTACCTAAAATGAGATCAACACCATCTACTGGCAGTTGTTCACAAACTCCCAAAGTAACAAACCCACTAACCAGATCTGACTTCAAATGCACACGGTGCAGGGGAACATTAACACAACCCATGCCAAACCCACGAATTAACACATCTGTACCTGTATAGGTATCAGCAGAGAAAGGAAGCATTTCTTTCAAAATAAGAATGTGAAGCACCTGTATCCCTGAGCACCCTTATCGGTCTTTCCTCTGCCTCAGAAGAAAGAGAGATCGTGCCAGTGAAAACGAAAGGCTGATATGAATCAGGACTGACATCATTCAATTTTGAAAGAGTTTGCACCAGCGCTACGCTTTTAGGCTTAGCATTTTTTTGTTTCCACGCTTTACATTCTGAAATCAAATGATTAGGATCAAGACAGAAAAAACATGCTCGATCATCCTTTGCACGTTTAGGACTAAATTTGTGTCGCGAGTTGTATTCTTGTCCCGTTTTAGCAGAAGAAGGTGAACGGGCAATCTCAGAACTTCCACCAATAAAATTCTGATGTCTAGATGAACGAGGGGCCGAAAAAACACTTTTGTGAGTCAACACAAACTCGTCAGCTGTAGTAGCAGCATCACTTAACACTTGGACTTTTTGTTCATTCAGATAAACAACAACATTTTCTGGCATACAAGCTTTAAAATCTTCCAGTAGGATCAACTCTTGAAGTTGCTCAAGAGTAGAGGTTCCACTGGAAAGACACCACTTATCAAACAGTGCTTTCTTCTCTCTGGCAAATTCAACATGGGTTTGACTGGCTGTTTTCACATGAGAACGAAATTTCTGGCGATATGCTTCAGGCACTAATTCATATGCTCGCAATACTGCAGCCTTAAGCACATCATAATCAAGAGCTTGCTCAATTGGTAATGCAGCAGAGACCTCTTGCGCCTTACCTACAAAATTACTTTGCAAAAGAAGTGCCCACATATCTTTTGGCCATTTTAACTTACCCGCTACCCGTTCAAACGCTGTAAAATAGGAATCAACTTCAGTTTCTCGAAATGGTGGTACTAAACGAATAAATTTACTCACATCAAAACCAGGAGGGCAATCAAACAAGGAATCGGAGGAATTACCACTTGGGTTGGGAGTAGAATCAACATTAGAGGTTTCCACTGGTGAAGCAGCCCTGTGCAGCTTTAGAGCTTCCAGCTCAAGCCTGCGCACTTCAATATCTCGAGACTTCTCAGCCTCCACCATACACAACTTGATTCGCTGAGCCTCACATTCCTCCCGCTTCAATAGCAGCTCCAACTCTTTTAGCCTCAGAGCTATCAATGGCTCAGAACAAGGACTTGTGGCTTCTATGTCTTCAAGGTCAGAGACTACAGCCTTCGTCACAGTCTCCGCCTCCGTATCAACAACAGCCTCCTTGTCAGAAGGTAGTACACCAGATTTAAGTAGCTCTTCAAACAATTCCTCCTTAATTACCCGTTTAGATGCCTCCTTAATTTTAATGTGATAGGGATCTAATTGAGATTGCAGATTTCTTTTTCTACAGCGATTAAACAAATCCAATGAAGAACATAATGCAAACGAAGCTAGATCAAAATCCATATCGCCTACTACTCCTCCCCCATTAAGTGATACAGCCAGGCAAACAATGTATATGAAATGCAAAGGTGAATGAAAGCACTTACCTCAAGCTGTTGTCAGAAAACGTAATTGTCACACTTCAGTATTTCAACAAATGCTGAAAAACAAAATTTCGGATAGATATGAACACAATAAATGAACAAAAAGTCAAGCCTCTACAATCACAAAGACTAAGGCATGGACAAGCCCCCAATTTCTGTTACAATCTTCTTAGGTCTAGGGATGTGACCGTAACAGAAAATAAATGTTTGGTGATGGGTGATGTGCAACGGCTGGAAAAAAAGGAGATAGATCTCATCTCCCCAAACAGAATGACTAGAGACTTAAACAAGGTCAAATCAAGAAAGAGAAGTTTATTTACATATCAAAATAAAATAAAGAAAACAGGGTATTAATTCAGAAGGGGGCAAGGCCAAAACAACAAACAAAAATCAAGCTAAATCCTAATATAATACCTTGTTAATCTGAAATAAAAAGAGAAACAAAAAGTACATTAACCTAAACTAACTCCCTTTACTAACATAAACAGGAGAAAACTGATTCAAAACAAAATGGCACCCACCTTCCTACTTACCCTAGTGAAAAATAAATATGCTTAGTATACTTGGATCCGGACTAATTGTTAGTATATTTTAAGTGTATTAATGATTAGTTTACTTAAAGTGTGACATTTTGGACATATTAATTTTGTGCTAAGTATATTTTAGTTGTAATAAAATTGCACTTAAGTACAACTTTAAGTGTATTTAGTGTATTTTTGTGTGCTAAATTGGAACAACTTTAAGTATATTTAGTACACTTTAAATAAGCATAGTATGTAAACTAATTTCATGCTTGCTTAGTGACATTCAAGTGTACTTTTTCTGTATTACAAGTATATTAGAAGTTTATTACGAGTGCATTTAAAATACACACGCAATATACCATAAATATATTAGTTTTCTTAATAAATATATGTTAAATGCAATTTCAATAAAAGTCAAATACACACAATAAACAATTCAAACTGTTTTTATTAAAACCTCAGAATGGTTTAAATGTTTTACAGAATCATTCAAAAATATATTTTTATTCTATTAAAAATAGTACAAAATACTGCAGAAAATGTCCTTCAGTACAAAACATTACAATTTAAGAACAGATCTTTTAAAATGCCGCGATATTCCAGAAAGTCCATGACTGTGCAAAGTCTGAACATGTACTGTACAAAATGTACTGCGCTTCAACAAACAAGTGCATAACAAACATCAAATCTCTAATATGTTTCACCATATCCTTATAGTGGAGCCTTTGATTAAGGCCTAATCCCAATTCTACACCTTAGCCCCCCTCGGTTCATGCGTTCAAATGAAGAGGTCGCGTGTCCCAATTCTCTTTATTAGCTTGGTGGTGTAGTGGGTAAAGGGACGGGCCACATAACCCTTCAAATGGAGATTTTTCAAGACCACACTACAAATGAAGGGGTATGATAGTTTTCTCTGACTACACCAGCAACATGGATGTAAAAACCGAGCAAAGAGACCCACAAATGTAAAATAAATGTGGATTAATAAGAATTTTACTACAAAGCGGCTGCTTTATTACATTCATAACGACATCAATGTGTTGTCTTCCAAGAAACATTTTGAAAAAGAAAAGCTAAAATTTCACTGAGGATAGTCCCTTAATAACCACTGCAAAATATTACTCAGCATATTTTTAATTCAGATAACCCAATTACTGGGTCTGTCAGAAATGTCTGCTGGGAGTGAAATAGCATTTTACTGCACATCTGGTATAATATTACTGTTGTTTTTGAGTTCATTCATACAGAAGATTAGCCTCAACACTCACACAGTGCTTTACACTCAACTTCTATATGATTTATTTATAAATGGGCTGGGGGTAGGCAAAGGGAAAGTGGTATAAAATAGAATTGAGATCGGCCTAACCCTCATCAATTTTGGATTTCCGTGATATTTGGGAATAATTTGCCAAAAATAGTTTACATAGATGAAGAAAAAAGCCGTAATATTTAAAATTGTGTAACATTCCAGCATGTCAGGCAGGGATGAGAGTAGTGGTAAAATAATGGTGTATTTATAATTAAAAGTTTAATCAAACTGATTCAGTTCAGTTCAATACAACTGTCACTGTTGAAGGAAGATCCACTAAAGAGCAACTCCGCCAGCTCTGACCAAGCAAGCCAAAGGGACAGTGGACAGAACCAAAACTCCACCGGCTGATGAAAGTAATGAACAAACGTTAAAGAAACCAGGCTCAGCCAGGGATCAATTCTCCTCTGGCCAAACATAAAGGGTAGAGCTGTGGTCTAAAAGACTCTGGAAGGCTTGAGAACGATGAGTGTCCGTCATGGAGAAAGTGCAGGTTTGAGTCGGTCAACGGCAGGTGTCCAGAATAGCCCATGGCATCAATGCAGAGACTCGTCTGTTACTGTCATGCTCTTGCCTCTTCCATGATGACCACAGCATCTGCTCTGGATACATTAGATATTGACAGCAATCAGTATGTCAGTAATAGCATACGTCGCATTTATAGCATTTACTACAGTCTCTGAGAAAAGAGAAAAAATATCTTTAAATAAAACAGTAAAATTAAAGACCACAATTACTGTATAATAATGTAGAACAATTTAACTGTATTATTTTAGCATTAATATTATTTTTATTCAGTACTCCCTGACATATAGGTAGATACATGAAATCCAAAATAAAGAAAATTAATTTAAAAGGTGATGTACAGAATATATGAGCTTGCTGACCTTACCTGTGAGAGTCCAACTTGTCCTTTGAGGATTCAATGGCAGATTTCTCTGTGAGTGTGCATCTTGCCGGAGTTGCTAGGGCAAAAAGAGAAACTTGTGACTTTTTACCCTTTTATACATTTTGGGACAGTAACATCAGAATCAGCCAGAGAAATCAGGAACAAATGAGAAATAAGCTAAATTATTATAAAATGTTTTACACAACATAAAAAGCAATCACTATGCAACTAAAGCTCAATAAGTGGTCAAGATTACACAAAAAGGCAGCAAAAATAAACTTTTAAAAAGTATTTTTATACAGCAATTCTTAAATTTTTCCTAAATTCATCTCTAGTGAAATAAAGAAATTAATACAGGTCTGTAATGAAGTGTGAATAAAACAAATATCAGATATTTGTACACATCTGTATTTACAAATACACATTAATTAAAAAAGATAAAGAATTGTCAGATTGGATTGAATGAATATTTAATTTTTTTTAACTAATTAATTGGGTAATTTACCTTAAAATTATCATTTTGTTATTTACTCACCCTCACATTACAAACAAACCTGTATATAAAGTAACAAATAATGAGTCATTATTACATTAACATTACTTGACGATAGTAAGAGAACTCATTCAGTTGTTTGGGATCATGAATGTTATACAATTGAATTAAACACGATATATAAAAACATTTAAATAAGAGATTGAGGTGAATACCACACATTCACAAACGTGTTTTGCATTTCACTTCATCTGTGCTGTCCAGTACAAATTCCCCATTTTTTATGTATTTGCAATGGCTTGTAGCTATTACACTCACTTGAATACTTAAGTTCACATTTGGTATCAACCCAGAATAAGAGCTCCAACCTTTTAAAGACAGCATCCTCTCTGGTCTCACAAATTGAGTCTGCAACACACACTGTATTAGAGATGGCTACTTGTGCTCCTATACATTCCTTGTTTAACCCCCCATAACAAACCCTCAAGTACAATACTAAATGTAGACTTTAGTACCTTAAGTTCCTTCTTCAGGCATCTTCAGCATACTTCAAATTCAGACCATATCCAGTTGTGAAATTCAGATGAGGTCCCATGACCACTTGACCCTCCAATGAATAAGACTGTTTGTTTGATGTTGTATTGCTGGAAAAGAAAGACTGAATTTGTGAATAATTAAATTTGTTTGTAAAAATAAATTTGACATTCCATACACTGCCTAATAAAATGCCCAGTAAAATTGCCAATAAACACAAAAACTATAGTTTAAAAAATCTTTGTCTAATATTTACTCAGCACTGAGTAGCCAAATAGCCTAGCTGTGGTTGTTTTTAACACCATATTTTTTTTTTTTTTTAAATGTGGGAACTATTAGAGGAAGAAAAAGAGTTTGTACATGAAACTGCTCACAACAAATCTGTGAACAACTTAATATTTTAAATCTAATAAAAATGAGGAAGACATCAACATTACCTTGAACAATCAAGAGAGGGGTGCTTGGTAGCATCACACTTTTTCAACATCCATGGCTGTGGCACAAGGCTGTAAAAACTGAAAAAATATAATAAGAGTAGAATAAGACTCAACATTTGACTCTGTATGAGTTAAAATTTGTGCACAAATCATTCCTTGTCCCCATCAATTTCACTTTGAATAAGCAATATACATTTGTTGGTTTAGATCAGTGGTTCTCAACTCCAGTCCTCGGGCCCCCCTGCCCTGCACATTTTGTGTCTCTCTTATCTGACACACAAGGATCAGTTCATGGATCTCACTGTTAATGAGCTGATGATCTGAATCAGGTGTGTTAAGTAAGGAAGACATACAAAATGTGCAGGGCAGGGGGGCCCGAGGACTGGAGTTGAGAACCACTGGTTTAGATGATGATCATGACTTTGGGTTATATTTGTGTACTCAGCATATACACTCACCATGCACTATAGCAATCAAGTACACCTAAACACCACAAAAAATAAAATGTACAGTGACTCTATACAATAAGTTCACATTAGTAAATGTTATTAATGCATTACAATTACCACTAAGAAATAAACAATGACATTGACTATGTTAATGTTAGCTTAAAAATACAACTGAATGGGGTATATGCACACAGACTTTTAATTTTCAGTCAGCCAGCCCAAGTGCATCACTGCCAATATGAAAATCTGAATAATATTAAAAGACTCTCTAAATGTTTAAATGCTAAATAATTATTCACTGTATATAAACTACTATTATGTTAAAAAACAAACACAACTGACCACTGTTATGTGGTTAATTTACTTTACATTTGCCATAATCTATGACAATAACATTTTACTGGCTGATAATGATGGTCATAATGACTATGTGAAGGGCAGCTTACCTTAACTTTATTCTCCATGGTCACTTCAATGTTGTGCTGAAATAGAGAATGCAGTGAACACTAATTTAATTAAAGTTAAGAGAAATTAACTTTCTTTTTTTCATAATGACGCTTACCTTAACTTATCCCTCATGGTCATGTGAAGTACTTCACCTTCACTCCAATATTGTGCTGAAATAGAGAGAGCAGTTAAAGTTAACAAAATCACCTTTCTTTTTTCAGGTACTAACGTTATACTAAAACAAATTCACAAGCACTAACTTTCAAGCACCATCTGTAAATTTCTTCTTTAAAAATGGCGATTAACCCGTCTGTTAACGAACAACATGGCATAAGAACCTAACGTTACAACTAAGCTTACTTACTTGGTTAATTCTGTTAAAAGGTGTGCACTGTACAGAAATATACACATAACAATCATTTTTCAACACTTACTGTGGGTGAATCCGTTGGCTGAGACGTCGACGGTTATGGTTCAAATGAGGCGTTGCCTGTGGTGACGGACGGTGCTTGTTTCCGGTCGAGTCGAATCGGCTCGGTTCTATGAATCGGCTCTCTTAAATGAATAGTAAAGATTCGAATCTGCCTGAAAATGATTCCTTTTTGTATAATAATGTGATACAACAATATGATTCATTAATAATTAATATTTCATTACTATTACTGCTCGGCCACACGCACTGTATACACTGATTCTATGTTGATTAGTATGAGCTTGTGAACACGTGTGATAATTCCAGAGCAAGCAGTTCAATCTGATTCAATGTCAAGCGAGTGCTGAATCGAATCAGTGCAAAAGTGATAGTGTTTTTTTTTGTTTATTTATAAAGATTTTGTGTCATTTTAAATGAGTCGATAGCGCAGATTCCTCTAGAACCTCTAGGTGTGTTTAACAGTCTTTGGTTTCACGAATCAATTATTTTTGTTACAGTTTATCACGTTTTGGCTAAGCACAAAATTATGTTTATTAAAAATGTCATATTTACATGATAATCTTATAGATTTAAATAAAGGTGCACCCAAAAATGAATATTTAACATTCATGTTTCAAACCTGGATGATTTATTTATTTAAAGTTATTTTTGAAGATGTTGGTAGCCAAATTGTTTTTGGGGCTGCAAAAAAAAAAAAAAAAAAAAAAAAAAAAAATTATATATATATATATATATATATATATATATATATATATATATATATATATATATATATATATATATATTTATATATATATATATATAGTGCCTGTACTACTGTTTTAATTTTTATGCTAAAATAAAAAGTTTTAATTCCTATAACTAATGTGCAAAACATAAAGCCCTTTTTTACAGTAATTGCTGTAATCATGCTGCCATCCTTAATGTCTCAATAACATTTTGAATATAACATACTGTGAATTTTTACAGTTAAATCCTGTAAAGGGATACTAATGTAATTTACTGTGAAAAATTACAGTAACGTTGTGAATATCTGGGATTTTTTAACAGTGCATGTTTGCACACTATTTACAAATGTTTTAAATAGATATTTGTTTTATTGTCAGCATCAACAGCGTCTCTCTTTTACATTCATTCATTCATTTTCTTTTCGGTTTAGTCCCTTTATTAATCCGGGGTCGCCACAGTGGAATGAACCGCCAACTTATCCAGAACATTTTTACGCAGCGGATGCCCTTACTGCCGCAACCCATCTCTGGGAAACATCCACACACACTCATTCACACTCATACACTATGGACAATTTAGCCTACCCAATTCACCTGTACTGCATGTGTTTGGACTGTGGGGGAAACCGGAGCACTCGGAGGAAACCCATGCAAACGCAGGGAGAACATGCTAACTCCACACAGAAACACCAACTGACCCAGCCGAGGCTCGAACCAGCGACCTTCTTGCTGTGAGGCGACAGCACTACCTACTGGGCCACTGCGTCACCTCTCTTATACAGTAAGGAGTTATTTAAAAAGTTTTAAATGGGCTTTCAATGCATTTGACATATTTTATTTACTTTCTAAAAGTATAATGAACTTAAATGCATGAATGAAAACAAACACTAAAATTACTACAAAATTTAACAAAGTAAACAACCTCGGTTTATTTAATAATGTGCTTTACACATTCTTACAAAGTTCATTTTCAAAGCATAGTTAAAATAATACTAAAATATATTACCATCAAATGCTAAATAAATACACTTGTAAAAAATAAACTAAGCATTTAATTAAAGTGCATTTTTCTGAAATATATTTTTAGAAAATATACTAAATTACAATTATTTTTAAGTGTGTTAAAAGTTATATATAAAAGTATGGTAATAATACACTTTTAATATATTTAAATTAAATATACTTCTTGGTTAGTATACTTTCAATGTACTACTGGAATTAAAAATATATTTGCAATACAATTTAGTATACTTTTTTTTCACCAGGGTAACCCTCAAAATAAAGATAAGCAAACAAAACAACCAGACTCACTTCTCTTTGGGTTAGATGTTAACAAGATCACTGAAAGTAGAATTCTGATTTCAACAGCTTTAACACACAAGAGCTATTTAAGGTAAATCAAGTCTTTAAAACTCTAGCCAGCCACAGGTCTGTAATGTGGAGAAGAGCTCAGGCGCTGCACAATCTAGCCACCACCAACAACTGGTTTGAAGCGCAGCTCAGCTTAAATACTCTCTCTCCTCTCCCAACAGCCAATCACTGGAAAGATCCAATGATCACTTCTAGGTGGACACAGTTACCTGCAGGGAGAGAGAGACACCGAGAAAGGAACACAAAAGCACATTCCACACACCGAAAGATACATCTCAGGACGTAACAATATATATATATATATATATATATATATATATATATATATATATATATATATATATATATATATATATATATATATATATATTTGCAAAACTGCAAGGAAATATATTTGTGTTTCAATTCACATTATGAATTATATGAATATCACAGCTGATTCCCATTTAGAAACCACACTCATGTGTTGAGATTTTTCCAATCACATGATCGTATGCTCTAAAAGAGGACTCTTTGGGCTTTTGATAGGAACACTGAGCGTATCAAAGAACTCTGTCACCAATACATCTAGGTAAGTTTATGCAATACAGTCATTGCTGTACTATACACAGTGTTTTGCAGTAAACTACTCTATAAACCTGGAGTTCATTAGTACATACAGTAGATATACAGTACAGTACAGCACAGCATTTACATACACTGTGTATAATTACTTTCAGAGAATCATGGAGTTGGAGGCCAATCAAGTCCCACATGAAATTATTTATGTTGACGAGGCTAGCTTCAACTTGGGGAAAAAGGATTTCGCTGTGGGAGAAACCTACAGTAATAGACCAAAGGGCCACAGTTACCGTGCCGGGCCAGAGATGAAGAAGCCGGGCAAATTCAGAAGACAGGGTAGAATAGAAGATTACTTTGTTTTTTTTTAATTATAATTCCAGTGCTTTTCTGTGTGTATATCTTGCAGTGATGTCCTTTGGCAAATAAAGTCTGTTCTGCAGCAATTTTGTGTCTGTATTTTATTTTATTTTTTTACATAAACTGTACATTTTATTTTATTTATTTAATCCACTCTGAGATGGTCTTTCATTTTTTTGTATTGAATTTCTGCAGCAAAAGAAACAAAATGCATGCATTTACTAAACCCAACAAAACAAAAATGTATAGAGGCTTTAAATATAAAAACAGACCTGACACATAAAATAATGCAGTCTCTGTAATGTCAGCTGATGATAGTGTTTTTATTGTCAATGTGTTATGATTGACTAAATGTTCCTGTTGGAAGAGAACATGTGTTAGTGTTTTGAATAATGATTTGCTTTTGAAACATGTTTGAAGTGTTTGTTAGACATGGTCTATTGTGTTGGTTTATTATTGTATTTTGAAAAGTAGTTTTGGAGTTTAGTTTACAATGTGTGATTTTGAGCATGAAATTAACTGTTTTGACAATTGTGTGTTTTAGGTGTGTTGGTGTGTTAAGAGTTTAGCAAACTTGTTAAATGTATTGAAAAACTGTCATAGCGATTGTAAAAAACTGTAACAGACTTCAGCTGGTTCAAAATGCAGCTGCTAGAGTGCTTTCTGGAACAAAGAAATATGAATCAGAATCAGTTTTATTGCCAAGTGTGCTTCACACACACAAGGAATTTGTTTTGGCAACAGAAGCTTCCAGTGTACATAAAGTGACAAGTGACAACACAAAATTAAATATGAGAAAAGAAAAAGGCGATAAACATTAAACAGAGATGCAGTTAGTCAAAAAGATCTGGATGTTGAATTGTATGTACAGATTTGTTATAAATATACAGATTGTAAGGTGCTATGTACAAATGCGTGTGAGAAAGTAGTGCATTGTATGTTGTTATAAGCTGCTGTGTACAAGTGCGTATGAGAAAGTATTGCACGTTTATTGCACATAAGGGGAATATTTATCTGTTCATGAGGTAGATGGCCTGAGGAAAGAAACTTTTCCTGTGTCTGGCTGTTTTTGTGCTTGGTGCTCTGTAGCGCCGACCAGATGGCAACAGTTCGAACAGGTAGTGTGCTGGGTGTGAGTCGTCCAGAGTGATTTTGCGAGCCCTTTTACTCACTCTGGAAGAGTACAGTTCTTGAAGTGTAGGAAGGGCAGTGCCAGTGATTCGTTCAGCAGTCCGGACTATTCACTGTAGTCTACGAAGGTCAGTTTTGGCAGCTGAGCTGAAACAGATGGTGATTGAAGTGCAGAGGATGGATTGGATGACAGCTGAGTAGAACTGTACGAGCAGCTCCTGTGGCAGGTTGAACTTCCTCAGCTGACGAAGGAAGTACAGATCCTGAGAGATGGTGGTGCTCAGGAACCTGAATGACTCTACTGCAGCCACAGTGCTGTTCATGATGGTGAGTGGGGGGAGTGCAGGGGGGTTTCTCCTAAAGTCCACTATCATTTCCACTGTTTTGAGCGTGTTCAGCTCCAGGTTGTTGTATCTCCACCATAAAGCCAGTCGCTCCACCTCCTGTCTGTATGCAGACTTGTTGCCGTCCCGGATGAGGCCGATAACAGTAGTGTCATCCGCAAACTTCATGAGCTTAATGGAGGGGTCTTTTGTGGTGCAGTCGTTGGTGTACAGTGAGAAGAGCAGTGGGGAGAGAAGACATCCCTGGGGGGCACCAGTGCTGATGGTGCGGCTGTCGGATGTGATTTTGCCCATTCTGACTAGCTGTTGTCTATCTGTCAGAAAGCTGGTGATCCATTGACAGACAGAGCTAGGGACAGAGAGCTGGGTCAATTTGTTCTCGAGCAGTGATGGGACGATGGTGTTAAAGGCAGAACTGAAGTCCACAAACAGTATCCTTGCGTAGTTCCCTGGTTTGTCCAGATGTTGCAGGGTATAATGCAGTCCCATGTTGACTGCATCATCCACAGACCGGTTTGCTCTATAGGCAAACTGCAGGGGGTCCAGCAAAGGTCCAGTGATGTCCTTCAGATAAGCTAGCACCAGTCTTTCGAATGACTTCGTGGCCACAGATGTTAAGGCGACAGGTCTGTAGTCATTGAGTCCTGTGATCTTTGGTTTCTTTGGTATTGGGATGATGGTGGAGCATTTGAAGCAGGATGGAACTTTGCGCTGTTCCAGTGATCTGTTGAAGATCTGTGTGAAAATAGAAGCCAGCTGGTCCGCGCAGGTTCTCAAACAGGCTGGGGAAACGCCATCTGGGCCTGGTGCTTTCCGTCTCTTCTGTTTTTTAAAGATCTGACGCACAATATCCTCACTGATCTGAAGTGCCGGGGTGGAGAGGGAGATGGCTGTAGGTGTTGATGGCTGTTTACTGAGGATCTGACACCCATTATCCTCACTGATCTGAAGTGCAGGGGGGGAGAGGGAGATGGCTGGAGGTGTTGATGGGTGTTTACTGAGGATCTGATGTCCATTATCCTCACTGATCTGAAGTGCAGGGGGGGAGAGGGAGATGGCTGGAGGTGTTGATGGCTGTGTAGGGAGATGGTCCGGGCGGGTGTGAGGTGTCTGGTCAGAGGTGTCAAATCTGCAGTAGAACGTATTCAGCTCGTTTGCAAGATGTTTGTTGTTGTCGATACTGGGAGATGGTGTTTTATAATTAGTGAGGTCTTTCAGGCCTTTCCACACTGATGCAGGGTCGTTGGCAGAAAACTGGTTTTGCAGCTTTTTGGCATAGCTCTTCTTAGCCACACCAATCTCCTTTGTCAGTGTGTTCCTGGCCTGATTGTACAAGATCCTGTCCCCACTCCTGTAGGCATCCTCTTTTGCGTGACGAAGCTGTCTAAGTTTTGGTGTAAACCATGGTTTATCATTGTTAAATGATAAGTAGGTCCTGGTAGGGATGCATAACTCCTCACAGAAACTGATGTATGATGTTACAGTCTCTGTGAGCTCATCTAGGTCGGTGGCTGCAGCTTCAAAAACACTCCAATCAGTGCATTCAAAACAGGCTTGTAAGACCTGCTCTGTGTCGTTGGTCCATCTCTTAACAGTCCTTAATACTGGCTTAGTAGTTTTAAGTTTTTGCCTGTAAGTTGGTATAAGATGAACCAGGCAGTGGTCGGAGTGTGCTAGAGCTGCTCTGGCGACGGAGCGATATGCATCCTTTATTGTTGTGTAGCAATGGTCCAAAATATTATTGTCTCTGGTGGGGCATGTGATGTGCTGTTTGAATTTAGGCAGCTCATGTGTGAGTTTTGCCTGATTAAAGTCACAGAGAATGATAAAAACAGAGTCCGGGTGTCGTTGTTCAGTCTCTGTGATCAGATCAGACAGCTGTTGCAACGCAGTACTCACGTGTGCTTGCGGTGGAATGTAAACACCGATGAGAATGAACGAGGAAAACTCCAGCGGTGCATAAAATGGCTTACAGTTAATGAAAAGCACTTCCACATCAGGACAGCACATCTTCTTTAACACAGTTACATCCGTACACCACCTCCTGTTGATGTAAAAGCATGTCCCACCACCGCGCGTTTTGCCCGTTGACTCCGTATCGCGATCTGCTCTGTACAGCTGAAAGTCCAGTAGGTGTAATGCGCTGTCCGGGATGGCTTCGTTCAGCCAGGTTTCTGTGAAACACAGCGCAGCAGAGTTTTTGAAGTTCTTGTTTTTGCGTGAGAGTAGAAGTAGTTCGTCCATTTTGTTAGGAAGAGAGCGGAGATTCGCTAGATGGATGCTAGGCAGCGCCGTTCTGAAGCCGCGCTGTCTCAGCCTGACGAGCGCCCCGGCTTTCTTCCCACGCTTGCGGGTCTTGTATCGCTTCCACAGTGGAGCTGCTCCGCCGATGACAATGTTCCGCAAAACACCAGAGAAATCAAAATCCAGTTGGTGATTAGTTGGTGTGCACTGCCGAATGTTCAGCAGCTCGTCCCTGGTATAACTGATCGAGTTTGATAAACATAAAACAGGACAGACTAACAGAACTAGTACAAACACTGGAGAGCTCCACACCGAGGCGGCCATCCGCGGCGCCATCCTGGATCATATTACTCCAGTTCTTTCATTATTGCATTGGCTCC
Source organism: Danio kyathit (assembly GCA_903798195.1). Lineage (NCBI taxonomy): Eukaryota > Metazoa > Chordata > Actinopteri > Cypriniformes > Danionidae > Danio > Danio kyathit. The sequence continues at coordinate 38,586,474 of LR812540.1, forward strand.
CTATTAAATATTGTATAAATGTTAAAATTTTATTGATTACCTACAAAGCCCTGAATAGCTTAGCTCCCCAGCATTTGAGGGAGCTCCTAGTGTATTATAGCCCATCACATCCTCTATGTTCAATTAATTCTGGACAATTGATTATTCCCATAATATCAAAACCAACTGTAGGCGTTAGATCTTTTTCATATCTGGCACCTAAACTCTGGAACAGCCTTCCTAGCACAGCTCGGGAAGCAACACACTCTGTTAGTTTAAAACTAGATTAAAGACACATCTCTTTGCATTAGCATACACATAAAACACAAATGCTTTTGAAATCCAAATTCTCTAAAGCATTGTTAGTCTGCATTATTTAGGGCAACTGGATCCGGGGACACTTCCCAAAAGACATTATAATTTTAACGGCATCTGCGCTTATGTTAGTGTTTTTTTTATTATTCCCGAGGTTTCCATAATACTGGACCAGGCCATATCCTTAGCAGCTGCTGTGGTGGTCATGGAGGAGTGGAGAGCATGAGACTGATTCCTGTAAGACCATAGTGACAGACGAGTCCCAGCATTGATCATGAAGGACCAGTCTGTACACCAGCCGGTGACCTCACCGACCTGCAGCTTCTCCACGATAGACATCCAGTGTTCTCCAGCGTCCTGCGCCTAAACTGCAGCGCTGCACAAGAGGTTTGGCCATAGGATAAATGATCGTGCCCAACTGAGCCTGGTTTCTCTCCTTTTTCCTTCACTTTCGCCAGTTGGTGAAGTTTGTTTCTCGCCGCTGTCGCCACTGGCTTGCATGGTTCGGGACTTGTTGAGCTGCGCATCGATGGATTTGCTCTTCAGTCTTCAGTGTTTGGACTCTCAGCAGTAAAAATTCACACTGAACTGAACTTAACTGAACTTAAACTATGAAAACTGGACTGACACGGTTTCAATTTACCAGGGGCGGAGTGGACACCTGTTTCTAAATGGTCTGTCTCCAAAAGTGAGGGGGACATATCCCGCTTGCTAAATTTACTGGCGTATGTGCAGCATAACCAGGCTCAAGCGAACTAGCGGAGGTGTCGAGTATAAACCGGGCTTCAGGAGAACACCATTCTTCTGCATAACCATGACTCGACCAGAGGTGAGTGGTTCTTAAGCATTTATGGTTTATGGATTTTTGTACAGTTAGATTTCCCAGCATGTGAAACATAAGACAGGATCTTAACAGCTTGGACTATGTCATACATAGAACGGGGAATCCGTTGTCCATTTCTGCATTTTCAATTTCAGAATAAAGAATTTTTTGGGGCTCAGTATTTTTCTCTCTTTTAGCCATTACTTCTATAGATATAGCACCATCACCTATTATTGGCCTGTTTGGTGTGATGCCTGATGATTATACATTACCCACTTACTTTTTAAACTTTGTGGCCTTTTTTACTTTGCTTGCTAGGCATGTAATTTTATTAAACTAGAAGAGCACCCAACCACTCTTGAATGTACAGTGGCTGAAAGATGTTTTGTGAAACTAGAGAAGATTAGATACTCTCTTTAAAGACATAACAGAACATTTGTTCAAATTTGGAAGGCCTTTTTTTCTTATGCTAAAACTTTCCAGCTGGATCTAGACTGATCACCCTTGCTAGCTCTTGACAATAATAATACATCAGTTTGTAATCTTTCATTACTCGAACTGTAACATTGAGATTGTTGCATAAATGTAGACATCTGCCCCGTATAATTTGTGTAATTAAGTTTTATTTTATTATTATTTTCATTTATTGATTTTTTTTTTTTTTTTGTATTTAGAATTTTTTCTATTTATTATTTATATAGGGGTTGTTTGATATGTTTGTAAAATGCAAAAATGTTAAATAAATCATGAATATTGAATTTGATGTTTCAAATGTCTTTATTCTAAAAACTTGAAACTGTATTTTTAAAAACTGGATATCTGAAGTCTAGGAATTCCGACCCCAAAAATAAATAAAGTTTGAAAATATTTCTATAAAAATCTGCATTAAATATTTTGTTGTCTTAAATTTAAGATGTTAATAAATTAAAATTCAAAATCATTTTTAATGGCATATAATATTCAGTTTGAATAAATTACAATAGTTTATAATTCAAATGAACACAATTCAAATTCAGACTGTTTTGACATATTTTAAGCTCCATACAGGACGAGTCATTTAGTTTTAATGAATCATGATTGTGTTTATAAGATGCAAAACAATGTGTGCTCATGGTTCACTTTTAGAAAATCACATTATTGTTTCATATATCTTATTCTGATTATATACAGCTACTCAGCTAACTTGAAAACAACAGTCATATTTCCTAGTTCCTCTGAAAGGCCCGCCCTCAAGAGGCTCTGATTGGTCTGAATGAACAAGTCATTTACATTGATGAAAATGATTATTGTCACTTTTGTCAGACTTTTATTGCTTTCTTAATTATGTTTTACATGTTTGCAAATGGTTCGGGTTTCGGAAAGTTCTGTGTTTGTTTTGTTTGTCAACTGACCAAACCAGTGGAACATTTGCATCAAACCACACTTGTCTCACCACAGAGAAATAGAGCAAAAGTTACAAATGTGCAAGAACCAAGTCATTTAAAAAAATTAATAGGCAAGCAAAAAAGGATGGGTGGAGTAATGATCAGTAAGATATGTTGGGATGATCTCAGTGCTGAACACATTCATCTGAATTAAACGATGAAGATAACACAGCTCCACATCTGTGAGTTTATTATTATTTTACATCTGACTAAATAGGATTAGTTCAGATGTATGTCATAATAAATGTGTTTTATTTCTCTCACAGGTCTGTTTATGTTGTTTGAAGTGTGGGGACTCAACTATGCAGACATCAATGACTGAGTCGACACCTGTGATCAGAATCACCTTGATCGAGAGCCATTTTTGGTCTCTGACCAAAAATAGAAGGTCAGGCCACATTTGTTGCAGTACAGAGCAGGAAGCTGAAGCCTTGCGGCTATGGGCCCCATGACTGGTTCATCATCATCAGTTAAGTGTCATCGGACCCACTATTCTGATCAAGTTAACTCAAGACGAACGGGTAACCGGTCACAAGGACAATTTTCTTAACAAAGAGCTTGTGTTTGACCTCAGGAAATGGGGTTTTCCAGCCCCATGCAAGACAGAAAATTGACTGACTTTGCTCCAAAACAGAGAATCAAAATCCTTTCTGAAATTTAAAACTATCACCAAACATTAAAGTTCATCAGATCATCCTCAAAACGATGAGAGCGGAATTTTAATGAAATGTAATGTTATTGCTCTTGTATGACACCTGAATCCTGTATATGTTAAGAATGCATTAATCGTGGGTAACCATTATGCTTTGAGTTATCACAAACGTACCATTATGTGTATGTTATTTGAGATGAATGAGTGAAACCCTTTCCCTTTCTTTCATTTCTTTTTAATTATAGATATGTAAAATGTATCATGTTCATATTATAAATGTATGCTTAAAACTATATGTCTAAGCACCATAGCTCATGTGAGTGAGTCACGCCAAAGCTCCTTGTGACGACATGGACTACCACGTAGATCTACGGACAATGCCTTATTCATCCAGCTCTATCAGGGGCCGGAAACATTGGGTGATAAAACCCATCTCCCAGGCAAAGGCTGGGCGAGAGCAGAACGGCAGAAAGGCAGCGAAGCAGCAGCAGCTGTTGAGAAGTGGAGATGCTCCACTTCCACCTCTTCTCCGGGTCCAGTCCAGCTGGACTTGGACATTAAGATGGGTTGAGACCAGCCTCAAACTTCCCCATCTCCCGTTTACTCTTCTTTCTTTTCTTTCCGTCGAGAGTCTAGTTAAGTTGCGTCGCGAAACCCGTCAACACGACAACAGTTTGGTCATCTCCATCTTAAACTACTGGACTTCATTCATCACCAGCCTCAGAAACGTCACTTCAACGACCAAACCAACCGCCAGCGAACTCGTGTGGGAATTCAGCTCCACAGAAGGACTTCCCCACATCACTAAGGAACGCAAGTACATCTCCAGATCCATTGCTGAACTGGTGTATGATCTGCTAATCATGTTAAATGATAGATAACCCTGTCTAAGACACAGTAAAGGTTGAATTGATTATTTGGTTCGCTTGGTTAGGTTTTACATCTTGAGGTTTTACATCACATCTCTCCTAAACTCTTCTTTCCTTCTATTCCTTGTCTGCAACCAGTATGAATGTGTGCGTGTGTTTTTGTTAGTTTGTTTGTAGTCAATAAAGTCTCTTTTGTATTGAAGGGAAAGTGACCTGTGTATACTTATTAAGCTAATGCCTTATACCTTGATCTTGTTACCCTGCTTAAATATTAAAGTGTTTTACTTTAGTTCGAATAGTAATATTCATTTTTGAGTCAACAGCCCTGTCTGTTCAAACGAGCGCTGGACGAGTCGTTTGTTCAGTTCAAGAGAGTCGATTCATTTGGAGCCGCTTTAAATTCTGTTATATTCCCTTTGAGCTAATTTAAAGTTAACGCACTACATAATTGTGTATTACGTGTGCGAGGCCCTACAGAAGCCACAGAGAATCTAACAAACATAGCAGTAACTTTAGGAGCTGATGTGACTATAACCTGTGATCTTGACATAAAGGAGATTTACTGGTACAGACAGAAATCTCCAGATCCTCCAGTGTTGATCTTACGGACTTACAGTAACACATATGAAGGAGGTAAACATGAAAACAGCATCTTCAAACACAAATACTCAGTGAAAACCAACAGTCGTCTGTTCATCAGAAATATCAGCACTGATGAATTAGCAGTTTATTATTGTGTCAAAACTAGTGAACCACAAAAATTCAGCAACGGCACCAAGATCTACAAGTATATCACCGACAAGACGTTTTTACATTTGATATGTTTCTAATGTTGATGAACTTAATGAACTTAAGTATTGAATAATCTAAACATTAGTTAAGAACTTCTACTCTTTTTTTATGTTTTGTTAAAGACAGAAACTGAATAAAGTTTAAAAAAACAAATATTTTACAGACTTCTTCAAAAGAATATAACAGACTCAAACAACAGGAATCCATGCCGAGTGCTGACCATTACATCTGTCTCAGTGAATGTGCTGTTGACCATTGCATTAATAGGTTTATATTTGATTACTACTGCTAGCCAGGTCATTTTAGCACATCTGCCAATGGCCAGTGGCTGGAGACAATTTAATACAGTTAACATGAACTGATCTATCTATTTCTGTGAATTAAGCCAATATTGTTTCAGATATGGTAAAAATCTTACTTGACGAAAGTAAAAATTCCCCTGTAGTGCAAAACTCACATAATCCACAGGTAAGATGTATGACTTTATTAAATTATATCTTATATCTTATATCCTGTAATACTCATTCTGCTGCTTCTTGAATTCAACTTTAAAAAACAAAACAACCAATATATATATATATATATATATATATATATATATATATTTCTTTTTTTTAATGAACTGACATGTATAAACTTGTATGTATAATCTAATACTTGTCTTTTTATTCTGTATAGTTAATTACTCTGTATATTTACAATGAAATGAATTATGCCACTATTAGAAAATAAACCTCTTCAGTCCCTATGAAAATTAATTTGTGATGCTGACACAATATTATGTCTAACATACATATGCAAACTGTTGTAATTCCTACACCGTTCACCTGATTTTAATATAAATACCCTCAAATTAAAGCTGACAGTCTGCAGTTAAAGCACATCTTGTTCGATTCATTTCAAATTCATTGTGTTGGTGTATAGAGCCACAAATCTTAGCATTGTGTTGATGTCCTAATATTTATGGACCTGACTGTATGTCAGAATTAATATACGTGGTATGTTTTATTTCTTTTTCAGTGTGCTGAAATGGAGTTTCTCACATGCTCCAGTAACTCCAGGCCATGTCCAGAGCAGAGCACCACTATCTACTACAAATAATGTATGATAATTTAACACACACAATGCATTACGTCGCTGTGTGCACTCATTCGAGTGAAATAAAGCTCACCCTCTGTTGTCTTATATCTGTGTCTCGTGATTGTGCTCAGGTGTGCTCCTTTAGTGGTGACGAGGTGGCAGCTGTGTTGAATCCGGGACCATGGCGACGTCGCATCTGTATACTCGCCACATCCCCCCCCCTAAGCGTCGTCCTGGTCCTGGGATGTCTGCGAAAAGATGAAAGTGTTATAGAAGGGGGGGGGGGGGTGTTTCAACAGACCTGCCCATCCAGACCATAGGCGTGAGAGCCCATCTGCGTTCCCGTGAGAGGCCCCGGCTCGGTGTTGGATGTCTAAGTGGTAATCCTGGAGCGACAGAAACCATCTAGTGACTCGAGCATTATTATTCTTTGCTGTAGCCATCCATTGTAGAGGAGCGTGATCCGTTATCAGAGTGAACCGTCTTCCTAGCAGGTAATATTTCAGCTCCAGGATTGCCCACTTGATTGCCAGGGCCTCCTTTTTGACCGTTGTGTATTTGGTTTCCGCGGAGGTCAGCTTCCGACTCACGTATAAAATGGGGTGTTCTTCATCATTGTGGACCTGGGAGAGGACCGCCCCCAGTCCGGAGTCGGAAGCGTCTGTCTGGAGGATGAAGGGGCAGCCGAAGTCCGGTGCGTGCAATACTGGAGGGGAGGTTAATGCTGTCTTCAGCGCCTGGAAAGCTTTTTCCGTTACCGGAGTCCAGGGTATCCTTTCCGGCTGCTCCTTTTTGGTCAGGTCTGTCAGCGGGCTGGCAATGGATGAGAAGTTAGGTATCCCGCTAACCCCAGAAACGCATGTACCTGTGTCTTTGTTGTGGGGGAGTCTTGGAGAGCTCTCACTTTGTCTTGCAGTGGCTGGATGATACCTCTTCCTATGTGGAACCCCAGGTACTTTGCTTCGGCTAACCCTAGATGGCATTTTCTGGAGTTAGCTGTGAGCCCAGCTCGTTGAAGATCCAAGAGCACCCTCCGCAGACGAGATAGGTGTTCCTCCCATGACTCAGAGTGAACGACCAGATTGTCCAGGTAGGCTGCTGCATATGGCTGGTGGGGCCGCAGCAAGATGTCCATCATTGGAATGTGGCTGGGGCCCCGTGGAGCCCGAAGGGAAGAACCTGGTACTGCCAGTGGCCTCCGGGTGTGAAGAAGGCGGTTTTTTCCTTGGCACTTGGACTGAGTGGAAGCTACCAGTATCCCTTGGTGAGGTCCAGCGTTGAAATAAATCGGACTCCACCCAGCCTATCCAGAAGCTCGTCCACCCGGGGCATAGGGTATCCGTTGAACTTGGAAATTTCGTTTAGCTTCCTGAAGTCGTTGCAGAAACGAAGGGTGCCATCGGGTTTCAGTACCATTACTACGGGGCTGGACCATGGGCTACGTGAGGGTTAGATTATACCCAACTTCAGCATCTTCTCAATCTCCTCGTTGATAGCCAGCCGACGAGTTTCTGGTACTCGATAAGGCCTTTGCCGCATTATGGTATTGGGTGGAGTGATGATTTCATGGTGGATGATCGCTGTTCGGCCCGGTTTCTCACAGAACACATCCTTGAATTGACCAACCAGGGCCTGGAGCTCCACCTTCTGGGCTGCTGAAAGCTGTTCACCAACAAGGACGACCGGAGTGCTTTCTTCTGCAAAGGCCGCCAGGTGGCCCGGAGGTGCTACCCATCTCTTCATCAAATTTATGTGGTAGAGCTGTTCTTTGCGTCTACATCCTGGCTGACGTACTCGATAATTTACCGGCCCCACCTTTTCCACCACTGTATACGGACCTTTCCGGGATGCCAAGATCGGCCCGCGAGTAATGTGCGCTGCGGCCCGGAGCTGGCGCGATCAAATCTTCACTATATAAACCTCATCTTTGTTAACGTTATTACAACCATTTGTGTTGATAAAACAGCAAACCAGGCTTCTATGTAAACGCAAAGTGTACATAAGCTAGCTTTTGTTATAGTGCAGACACCGGCGGTCAAGTGAGAAGTTCGGGGGGCGTGGATGATTTGATGTACAAGCGTTTGGTTGGAAGTTCGATTCCACAGCTCCTCCTCTGGCTCCATCAGGCAGTCCTTCTGCGCATGCCCAGGCTCCAATTTTTAGCAGTCTTTTGCAACAGTTTGTGCCCGTTACGAGGCGATTTTTCCTTAACAGCGTATAATGGAAAATGGCGCTCTTGCGACGTCCATATTTTATACAGTCATTGGGTGAAGCCTGTGGAAGCCTAGGGTATCTCTCTGATGCCGAATAACATGTACGGGATCATGATGTCCCAGTCGCACCCATCCTCTGCCACCACACGGCGAAGCATGCGTTTCAGGGTTTGGTTGCACCTTTCTACCAAACCGTCTGTTTGGGGATGGTATACGGAGGTTTTCAGCTGTTTGACTTTTAGGAGGTGGCAGAGGTCAGCCATCAGCCAGGACATAAATGGGGTGCCCTGGTCGGTCAGTATCTCCACTGGGATTCCAACTCTACTGCACAGTAGAAATAGCTTCTTTGCGATTGCCGCGGATGTCGCTTTCCTTAGGGACATCGCTTCTGGATACCAGGTGGCGTAATCTAGGATTACCAGGATGTGTTCGTGTCCCCGGGCCGACTTCGGCAAAGGCCCTATCAGGTCCATACCGATGCGGGTGAAGGGCACATCAATGATGGGTAACATTATTAGAGGGCTGGGGGGGGTCGTTGGGGAGACGTTCGCTGGCATATGTTACATGCTTGACAGTATCTCCTTACTTCTCCTTCAAGTCCCGTTCAGTGGAATCGATCTCGGATCCTCTTCACCGTATTTCCGGCTCCTAGAGGTCCTGCCATCGGGTGAGTATGTGCCAGCTCTAAAATTATCTCCCTTTTGTTCTTCAGGACCACCAATAGAGTTTTCTTTTCCCCCCGCACAGTACAGCAGACCATTTTGAATTACAAAGTGTGGGAGGGGGTGAGGGCTGGGGAGTCATTCCTTTCTATCTATCACTCTAACTTGGGGCCAGCTATGTTTGAGCGTCTGATCTTCCCGCTGTGCTCTCCCAAAATCACCTCCTGTGGTTATCTGTTGAAACAACTCAAAATAGAGGTTAGGTGAAATTGTGAACTCACCCCTTTGTCGCTCTCGGTGGCCAGTAGCGCTGGCTGGCGGTCCCGTTGAGCCCTCTCTTTTGTTCTCCTTTTAGGACGAGCCGATGGAGCGTGATGGTGCGCCAAAAGTTCATCGACCCCGGCCAGTCTCTGCCCAGGAGGAGGGGTACTGGAAGATCGGGTACGACACCAACTTCGATGGGCCAGCTACCAGGTTTAGTCGAGATGGTTACTCTTTGTGCTGGTACATAGCGGGTATCTCCTTGGACACATGTGATCGGAATTCTGGCTTTGCTTTCTCGTTTACTTTTTATTGCTTCAAGATGTACCCGTGTGATTGCGCTTCCCGTATCTAACATGGCTGTCTGTGTTTTCCCATCTAGTGAGACTTTTCGGGAGGGTGCTTTGGGAGGGATGTTGCGATGTACCACACAACCAACTACCCACGCCGGGGTCGAGTGCGTGGGTGGTTCTGTGGGCATCGGCTCGTTCATCGGGCTGGGGACTGCTGGTCTGCTGACTAGCTGCAATGAGCCCTCCACCAGTCGCCATGGTGGGTTCACCCTCCGGGTTGGCAGAGCCGCTCTCTCTCCAGCATCCCGGGCTACATGAGCTTTAGCCAGTTCAACCGCTTCCACCAGGGTGGCCAACGATCCAGGATTTCTCATGCTGGTGGGACCGCGGAGCCGTCGGGGCAAGGCTCGCAGCAATTTCTCAATCACCACTTTTTCAGCGACCTGGACAGCGGAGGGGTCCTTTCCTAATAGCCACAATCGGCCAAGACGGGATAATTGGGCAGCTTAGGTACGTACCGAAGTTTTTTCATCACAGGTCCATACTGCAAACTGTTGCGCTGCGCTGATCGCCGACAGCCCCATTCTGGCTATTATCTCTTTCTTCAGCGCTGTATAATCTTCGTTTTTAGGTGCCTCTAGGGAATAGTAAGCTCGTTGAGCTTCTCCAATGAGGAATGGAGCTAATAATCCCGCCCATTCCACCTTTGGCCAGATTTCTCTCTCAGCAATAACATCAAAGGTATGTAAGTATGCATCTATATCGTCCAGGTCGCTGAGTTTGGTCAAGTGGTGATGAGCGCTCCTTTCTGGAAGTGGTATACGTCCGGGCGCCTGGTGGAGCTGTTGCTCCATCCGTTCTTGTCATGCTGTAAGTTGCTCAGAGATTTTCTGTTGTCTAGTGGAGATCTGTGCTAGGTGGCGTATTACCTCCTCTATGGCCATGTTGCCTCCGTGCGATAACTCACGAGTGAGAGAGAGAGAGAGAGAGAGAGAGAGAGAGAGAGAGCGGATGCCTCGTCTGTAACACAATAAAGAAAAAAATACACTGGTTAGCACAGCGGTATCTTCCTTCCAAAAGTAAGTGTTTTTCCTCTATTTTATTGCCCGCATTCTCCACCATTTTTCACGGGATAGAGCGAAGACACTCACACGAGGGTTGGTGTTACAAACGTTTCCCCCGAGGGTGATTTATTTACAAGTGTGGTGTTAGTGCAGAGAAGGTGAAAAAGGTCTTCAGTGGATATGTGCGCTGGTGCTCCGGGGATATAGCGAGGCCAAGCCAGAGTGTGGGTGTGTGGTGATTCAGCTGCTTGAGTCCGCTAAGGGAGGGGAAGAGAGAGAGAGAGAGAGAGAGAGAGAGAGAGAGGAGAGGAGAGGAGAGATTTTAGCGCTGGGAGTCATTCGGGTGAAATGAAGCTCATCCTCTGTTGTGGGGTTGTGGCTTATGTCTGTGTCTCGTGATTGGGCTCAGGTGTGCTCCTTTAGTGATGAAGAGGTGGCAGCTGTGTTGAATCCATTTAAGCACCATTGTTTATAGTTGTGTACTGACACTTTTCTGATTAATGCTGTTATAAATTACATAGTGATTTTATTGTCATAGTGATTTTTTTTTACAATTTTTTTGCTAAAGGCAATTACAGTATGTAACGCTCGTCTTTAAATCAACGGGATACACAAAAATAAAAATAACAAAAATGGTTAAATTCTCTAGTTTTGTATTCATATTTTATCATGTATTGAATGAGAAAACTTTTTTCCCCTTATAGGATCATAATACTCTGAAAATTGTCCTTACAATGAACATTAACACAAACAACATTCATACCATAAAACAATACAAAAAAGGTGAATCCCGTGTGTGTGTGTGTGTATGTGTATGTGCAAAGTCCAAAGTCCGTGGATGTGTGTGCGTGCAAAATGGGTCGCTCTAACCGAAATGTTTGATTCAGGATAGCAGGTACCATGTGTAGTTGCTGCACATCTAATGTCCTCCTTGGATAGTCTTTTAAAAAGTTCTGCAATAGTCTAATAAGTCCAAAAGAGAAAAATCCACACAAACTGTGGTTCTCAGTACACCAAAAAAGGTAGTTTAGGCAAACTACCACTCCATGTGCTTCTGGGGATAGGAGTCAAGATGGCGTTCTGAGCAGCAGCACATTTCACTGCTCTCCATTCGGTCCCAGAATAATCATTTTCAATTTACATGACATCGCTACTAATAAAAAAATACTGGAAGTTGTTAACAAACTGCCGGACAGATTTGATATTCAAGAAAAAAAGATGGAGGACCTCTCCCGAAAAATGGAGGAAAACTCAAGCTTGATCGCGGTGATGAGAGAAGAGGTAACTGAGTACAAAAATAAAACAACTGATCTAGAACGGGAAGTTTGCAAACTTCAGGATGAAGTGAAGGCACTGACGGAAAAATGCAATGAACAGGAAAGATACAAAAGAAGATGGAACTTGCGTATCAGAGGCTTTAAAGAAAAGGAAAACGAAGATCTCAGGGCAACGGCGATTTCTCTTCTATCAAAAATTGCGCCGGGAGTACCATGGAATGTATATGATATGGTGGACAGTGTTCATCATATCGGCAGGAAGGAGCAGAGTCGTACGAGGCAAGTCATCGTCCAATTTGTTAAACGGGAATGCAGAAATGAAATCTGGAAGCTCTCCAAAGAATGCGAAGTATGTAAGCAGGCTGGTGTTCGATTTGCAGAGGACCTAACTAAAGATGATAAAATGGCACGAGAGATGCTGTGGCCAAAGATTAAAGAGGCAAGAGATCAGAAGAAAAGAGCATTTTTTCGTGGACCTTTTGGGATCATAGAAAATGTTCAGATTTTCCCTTGAGAGGAAAATGTATACTAAATAGTTAATGTGAGCTATTAATGTGGACAAATGAGACACGTGATTATATTTAGAGGGACCAACGGAATTCTTTTTTTTTTCTTCACACAGATATTGTGGGGTGTTATTGTTAGCTTGTTGAAGCTACTTGTAGTGTAAGTAAATAACATGTTTACATTTTGTTCTAAAATTTCTTTTATTTCGTTAAATACCAGGGGGCTTAAAGACAGTATTAAGAGAAAAGCAATATTTTTATTTAGCAAAAGTCAACAGGCACAGTGTATATTCTTGCAAGAGACACATTCCAGCACAGATGACTCAACCTTCTGGAGAAACCAATGGGGTGATACCATACTGTTTAATCATGGAACTAATAGATCTGCTGGCATAGCCATATGCTTGAATAACTGTCCTGGTAAAGTAGTTAAAGTTAAAGAAGATAAGGATGGACACTGGATTGCTGCAGTTTTGATGATTGAAAGTACTCCACTGATTCTTCTAAATGTTTAGGGTTATAATGGTCAATATAAGAACAAAATTTAGCTGGAAAGCATTTCAGAGACTATTGGAGAGTTGAAAACCATTTTTCCAACTGAAAATATGTTGGTAGGTGGTGACTTTAACTGTGTCCCCGATGAATGGATGGATAGATTTCCAACAAAATATGGTCATTTTGAAAATAATGAATGTATTACAAATTTTTGTATTAATAATTCTCTAATAGACGTTTGGAGACATGTTAATCCTGAAGTAAGGCAATATTCATGGATTAGACCTAATGGAAATTGTAAATCAAAAACAGACTTTTGGTTGGTAACCCAATAAATCTTTAAATATATTTCGCAAGCTGAAATCTCTGCAGCTCCTACAACTGATCATTGTGTTATTACTGTCACACTGATGCCAGGCTCTGAAATAACATGTAGGCAAAAATATTGGAAATTTAATGCAAACTTGTTAAAAGAAGAATATTTTTGTGACATGGTTAAAAAAATCTATATTCAAAAATATATTCAATTATGACAAATGATGAAATTGATTCGTATGGAAAGAAATGGGAATTCTTTAAATATAAAGTGAGAATGTACTCAATTTGTTATGGCAAAATACTGTGTAATAAGCAAAAAGAATTAGAGAAAGAGCTGATAAAAGACATTAATGATTGTTGTAAAAAGGATCTATCATTAGAGCCTAATAAAGAGGAAATGATTAGATTACAAACTAAATTAGACGATTTCTACTTAAATAGGGCACAAGGGGCATATATACGGTCTAGAGCAAAGTGGATGGAAGTTGGTGAGAAAAACAGCTCTTATTTTAGTAGATTAGAAAAAAGTAGACAAAGTAGAAATGCAATTTCCACTTTAAATATAAATAATAAAATTGTAACTGATCCAAAAGAAATAAGTAGTGAGATTTTTAAGTTTTATCAAAACCTGTATACATCATCATTTTCCGAGACAAATTCTGAGAATTTCTTCAAAAAAGTCTGTAATTTTATTCCTAAAATTGATGAAGATTTTAAAATGATATGTGACTCTGATTTAAAAATTGAAGAACTTGATGCAGCTATTAAAAAAATGGCTTTAGGTAAATCACCAGGTCAAGATGGACTTACAACTAACTTTTATCGGTTTTTCTGGAATGATATAAGAGAAATGCTCTTCAAAGCACTAATAGAATGTTTAGAAAGTAATACACTACTAACTACAATAAAACAGGCTATAATTGTTTTAATACCTAAACCAAAAAAAGACAACACTCTTATTGATAATTTAAGACCAATTACTTTACTTAACATTGATTACAAAATATTCACTCATGCATTAGTTAGTAGACTTAAAGGTGGTATAGGTAAAATTATTAGTGATACACAATCTGGGTTTCTTCCAAATCGACTAATACATAATAACATTCGGATGGTGTTAGATTTATTAGACTATTCACATTTGATAGAGGATGATGGTATAATACTATTTCTGGATTTTCTAAAAGCTTTTAATAAACTTGAACACCCTTTTATTTTTCAGTCTTTACAATATTTTGGGTTTGAGACAAAATTTATTAATGTTATTTCAATGTTGTACAAACAAATAACAAGTGCTGTTTTACTTCAGTCGGGTACTACAAAGAGATTTGATGTCAAAAGGGGAATACGTCAGGGAGATCCAGTCAGCCCACTTCTTTTCTTACTTGCTGCTGAATTATTAGCACTGTATATTAAAAATAATGACAGTATTAATCCATTAAATGTTCTGAGTAGATCCTTGGTGATTACACAACTAGCGGATGATACAACTTTATTTTTGAAGGACTCTAATCAAATACCGAATGCCTTAAAGGCTATATCGTTGTTTTCAAATGCTTCAGGGTTACATTTAAATTTGAAAAAATGTGAGATTCTGACTCTTCACAATAATACACAAAATTCATAGCATAGTATTCCAGTCAAAAACGAAATAACATACCTGGGAATAACTATTACAAAAAATCTCAGGGACAGGGAAATAATAATATTCATGCTGTTGTACAAAAAAAATAATAATAATTAAATAGCTGGTTACAAAGAAATATTTCAATTTTTGGGAGAATATTATTAACAAAAATGGAAGCAATATCAAGATTAATCTACCCAGAATATTCATTAGGTGTACCAGAAAGATGTATTAAGCAAATTAACCGAGTTCATTATGATTTTATTTGGAACAATAAGCAACATTTAATTAGAAAAAATGATTTGGTAAAGTCAACAGAGGAAGGGGGGTTGAATGTTATTGATTTTGGCGTAATAAATGGAGTAATTAAGTTAAAATGGTTACAAAGCTTTCTTAAAGACGAACCGTCTTTATGGTTTAGCATCCCTTTTCATATTTTTCAAAGAGTGGGAAGAATTTCTTTTCTTCTAAAATGTGATTTTGACTTACTAAAGCTGCCATTTAAATTATCTGATTTTCATGCGCAAGTGTTACTATATTGGAAAATGTTGTACAAGCACAATTTTACTCCACATAATGTTATCATTTGGAATAACAGGTGTATTTTACATAAGAGGAAATCTTTATTTTTTAAAGACTGGTTGACAAAGGAGTTTGGAATGTAATTTATTTAATGGATGATGATGGTAATATGTTGAGTTATAATCATTTTAAGTTAAAATTTTATTTTAATTGTTCATATAGAGAGTTCTCTTTGGTTGTCAAAGCTATTCCTGTAGCTTTGAGGAATTTAGTTAAAGGTATAGTGCAATACTCTTCTGTAATACCTACACTGGTTGATTTGTTTATTATTAATTATTCATTTCTGGATATTAAATGTAACAACAAGGTATTGAGATCACTACTGACAAAAGAATATTTTCCTCTTCCTGTTAAAAGAAAAGTTTTATCTGAGAGATTTTCTAAAGCGGACACTATTGAAGTTAGAAAAAGATACATGTCATTTCCCTTGTTACCTAAAATGAAAGAAGTACATTTCAAAACAATTAATGACATTTATCCATGTAATGAATTTCTTAGAATAAGATTTAATTTAGACAGTAATGCTTGTATTTTCTGCTTGAAAGATATTGAATCTCAGGAACATGTTTTTTTTATAGTTGTTCTATTGTCAAATCCTTTTGGGACAAATTGTATGAGTGGTTGATGACAAAAAATGTAATACCTGCGTTTGACTATCACATTGTAAAATTTGGCATTTTTATGAAAAACAAAGAAATTGAATTTCTGTGTAATAATATGTTGATTGTAGCAAAATTTTATATTCACAAATGTAGATTTGTTAAAGTTTCTCCTTGTTTCAAAGCATTTAAAAATGATTTCAACATTTTATATAAATCCATAAAACTGGTAAAAACAAAAGGTGCCTCAAAGCTCTCTAAGCTTTTGTCAACTTATATCGACTGACCCCCCTGAATGTAATGTATTTTCTTTTGTTTTATTTAAGGTTTATGTATGTTCTTATTATTTTGTACTTTTGTTTATTATATGCTACTTGGATGTAATGTTATATATGTTTAACAATGGAAGTTGAAAATGCCTGTTTGTTATTTGAAGGTTAAATAAAAAAAAAAAAATTAAAAAAAAAATAAATAAATAAAAAAAACCTCCATGTGCTTCTGGCTTCTTCAGAAGTCCCACTGAGTAGTGTCCAAGTGCCCTCTATCTCCCCCTAGTGGTGTGTATGATATGTAAATGTGTGTATATATTGAAAAATGGCAACAGGAAATAGAACACAGATACATTCACCTCACTTCATCACTTCAAAATAAAGAACAAAAAATAAAGAACATAAAATAAAAGTCCATTACTTACTGACTAAAGCCTCACACTAAAGACTCACACTAGAGTTTGAGCTTGCGAAATTCTGTCGCACAGCGCTGCGAAAAGGGGCAGGATTAAACAAGATGATTAGACATTTAAAAAAGCGAGAGATTGCTCCATGTTTTAAATTTCTGTCCAGAGAGGCCATGTTTTGACCCTGGATTTTTTTTATTTATTTTTTTTTTATTCAATATTACCAATTTACAAACTCAAACGGGGAACAAAAACGGCATATAACAATATATACACACTTCCAATCACATTTACATTATACAGTGCATACACACATTTTAATGCGTACAAAAAAAAAGAAAAAATACAACACAAAAATAAATTAATTTAAAATTAAATTAAAAAATACATTTTTAAAAGGAAAGAGACTCAGCCATAGTTTTGTATAGTTCCTCTGTAGCCTTATTTTCTTTGGATATTACTTTTAAGGACTCTAAATATGTTTTACATTCATTTTTAAAGCAATTAATCAAGGGTTTACTGTTATTCCATTTACTTTTGTGTATATAATATTTACCTAAAATAATAATAATGTTTACCATCAATGAAATTTTTTTGGGAAAACCATCTGCATAAACCAAAACCTTAATCCAATTTAGGGATGGAATGTCAGTATCTATATTGTTCCTTAGCCAACTGCAAAGGTCCTGCCAAAACTTTGTTGTGACTGGACAAGAGAAAAATAAATGTTCAATGGTTTCAGGCTCTTCTGAACAAAAAACACAAGGGTCTACCTCAAATCTGAATTTTTTTCGTAATATTTCTGCTGCTGGATATGTATTATTGATTATCCTAAATTGCATATCTTTCATTTTCGGTATAATTGGCCATTTAAGATATTTACAAAATTCTTTTTTAAATATATTATTTTCAAACTGTTTCAATTTTGATGGTGTATTAAAATCTAAAAATAATTTACTTTTTAAAATATGCCCAATTACTTTGTTGTTACATTTTTTATCTTCGATACCTACTTCTCCAATCTTTAATTCAGGTAATTTAGTAGATACATTTGAATGCGTTACAGTATTATGTATTCAATTTTTTAAAGCAATAGGAATAGCTTTACTTAAAGTATTAAATTCTCTAAAGGAACATTTTATCTCATATTTTTCCATGAATGAATTATGTTGAAGAATTAAACCATTTTCATCTAAAAGATCTAAAACGTATATAACGTTTTTTTCATACCACTCTTGTTTGAATACTGATTTTCTATTTACCGTTATGGATTGGTTGTTCCACAATACAGAGCAATGTGGTTTAAAATTTTGAGTAAAAGCTGTTTTCCAATAATACAAAATTTGTTTGTGGAACTTTGAAAGTTTAATTGGCAATTTTGAATCTTCAAAATCACATTTTAGCAAAAATTCTAAGCCTCCCACTTTCTTGAAAACACATTTTGGAATATGAATCCAAATCGAGTTAGGCTGTGCTAAATACATTTTAATCCAATTTATTTTAAGTATTCCAACCATTGATTCAAATTCAACTGCTTTTAGGCCTCCATTATTATATTCTTTTATCATCTGAAATTTTTTTGTATAATGCGTTTTATTTTTCCATATAAAATTAAACAAAACAGAATTAATCTTTTTTATCAGTTGAGGTGAAACATAAAGAGAGGAACATGGGTAAATTAGTTTAGATGTACCTTCTGCTTTTGTCAAGAGGATTCTACCTGTGATAGACAAATCTCTCATAAGCCAATGATTGAGAGATTTTTTCATACTTCCAATTTTTTCATCAATATTAGATGATTCTCTGGTTTGCATTTCTTTTGAAATTATTAAACCTAAATACTTGACTTCATCTTTAACAGGAATAGATTCTATATTTTTTTCATTACATGAAAACAGAGGGAAAAGTTCACATTTTTTCAAATTTAGACATAGACCTGAAGCTCTTGAAAAAATTGAAATGATATTCAGGGCTTTACTAACTACCGATTTATCTTTTAAAAATACTACTGTGTCATCCGCAAATTGACTAATTCTATATTCATGTTCACAAATAGTTATTCCTTTAATTTGAGGATGGTGGACCACTAAATAAGCTAACATTTGCGTACATAATATAAACAATTTTGGAGAAATCGGACATCCTTGTCTAATTCCACGTAAAATTTCAAGTCTAGGAGTTATACCTGGATTAAGTGATATATAGCTATAAATGTTGTTATAGAACATTTTAATTACCTTGCAAAACCCCTCCCCAAACCCAAACATTTTAAGTGTCCTAAATATAAACTCATGCTCCACTGTATCGAATGCTTTGAAAAAATCTATAAACAAAATTAGGCTGTCTGATTGTATCAGTGATTGATAATCAATCATATCGTAAATTAATCTGATATGATTTTGAATAAATCGTCCTTTAATAAATGCCGATTGGTATTCCTCTACCAGTTTCTCAATCACAAGTTTAAGACGATTTGCATACACCAGGGCTAGTAATTTATAATCAGTACATAATAACGTTATTGGTCTCCAATTATCCAATAATAACAATTCTTTTTTGGGTTTAGGTAACAAGGTTATTAAGCCTGTTTTCATAGTAGGTGACAAACTTCCTTTTTGAATGCATTCTAAAAATGCATTATATAACAATTCACGAATATCTTTCCAAAAATGTTTTAAAAATTCTGTAGTTAATCCATCTATACCCGGTGATTTATTATTATTCATTTGTTTTAAGGCTATATCCATTTCTTCTACAGTCAACTCATCCTCAAATAAGAATTTGTCCTCCTCATTTAATTTATGTATTTTTTCTCTTACATTCTTAAACAAGGAATCACAGTCATCTTTCTTATATTTAGATTTATACAAATTTGTGTAGAAGGTCCAAATTTCATTTTGAATTATATTTTGATCTTCAGTTATAGTTTCATTAATCTTTAGTTTATCAATTTTTTTCTTTGTTTGTCTTTGTTTTTCAAGACCAAAAAAGTATGAAGAACTTTTTTCTCCTTTTTCGATTCAACGTGCTCTTGATCTTATATAAGCTCCTTTAGCTTTCCCTGAATATAGTTCATCTAATTGAGATTTCAATGACTGTAATTTTATTGTGTATTCTAGTGATTCTTGTGTATTGTCTGTCAATGTGTTTATTTCAGAAATCAGTTCACTCTGTTTTTGTTTTCTCCTTAATGACAAAAATTTACCTATACCCATTGCTATTCCTTTGACCTTAAATTTAAACCATTCCCATTTATTTAAACTTGACATATCTAGTTTTTCAATCTCTTCAATGAGAGCCAGTACCTTTTGCTTAAATGTATCATTGTTTAACAAGTCATTATTAAACTTCCAAATATTAGATGTATTTTGAGGCTTCTTGAGCACTGTTAAGGACAGAGTAACCATACAATGATCTGTAAGAGGGGCGGCTGAAATTTTACATTCTGTAATATTTTTACATAGTTCTCCAGAAATTAACCAATAATCTAATCTTGAACACTGTCCATTTCTTGAGGAATTAAACCATGTATATTGAAAACTGTCTGGGTTAGAAACCCTCCAGTAATCAACCACATTTGTATTTTTACATAAATTTAATATAACATCATTATACACAGAATGTGAACCTCTCTGAGGTTTTCTATCTCGCCATGAATCAACAACTATATTAAAGTCTCCCCCCATAATTATATTTTCAGTATTATATATTTTTTTCCATTCATTTACCATATTGCTAAGTTTCTGAAACATTTCTCTATTGGCCACTTTGTTGTTATATCCATAGATACAAAGTATAATGTAACATTTATCATGAGTTTCTACTGCTGCCATTTACCAGTGGCCTTCTGCATCACCTTCATGTGCAATTACAGAGCCTTCAAATCTGTTAAATAAAATCATCACTCCAGCTGAATGTGAAGAACCATGTGCAAATAAGGCTAAATCACTCCATTGAATTTTCCAAAATCTTTCATCATTTAAGGCAGAATGAGTCTCTTGTAAGAAAACACAATTCACTTTTTTTCCTTGCAAAATAAGAAAATAGCTTTTTGCTTAACACTGTTTTTTAACCCCCTAACATTTAACGAAAGAAAAGAAATAGACATAATTTTTTTAAACAAATAGCCTAACTCTTAGAACACACACTCCACTTTAGGCGCAGGAGTGAACTTGTTGTCCTTAATAACTTTTTATCAAAAACAAAACCATACCAGTTATGTCAAATATTACTACTTTAAGTTAAACACCTTATCCTTGCTACTTTTAACAATTTATTTCCATCACATATCAGGCCTTTTATATATTTTCATTAGTGCTTACTTGTTACCTTTTTATTTTTATTATTTTCGGTCAACTCTCAGTCCATCAATAAGTGCATAGCCTTCTTTTAGAAAGGCTCTCTTCCCATTTCTTCTAGCCTCTTGCACTTTTGGCCACAACTTTGCACGAGCTTCGCGATCTTCCTTTGAGAAGTCTTCCTTAAATTGAATGTTCATCTCTTTACACACTCTGGCATCTCTCGATTTTTTCCACACTTCATCTCTCACAGTCCGCATTGCAAACTGTATGATTACTGGTCTGGGTAGCTTGTTAGTGGCAGCATCATTCCTTCTTCCTATCCGATGCACTGTATCCACCGATTGCCGGAGCGTTTCCACTGATCTCGGAATTACCCGGGTAAGAATTCCGATCACCGTTTCTCTAACGTCTTCGTTTTCTTTTTCTGTAAGACCCATCATTCTGAGATCCCACCTTCTCTTATACCTGGCATGCTCCAAGCATTGCTGTCTCAGGGAGTTGTTTTCTTTTCTCATGTTTGCTACTTCCTTTTTGAGTTCGCCGATTTCTTCCTTATTCTCTTTTACCGCACGTGCATTTTCTTCCATTGTCTTTTCAATTTTTTTCATCCGTTGATCTTGCTCATCAAATCTCTTAATTAGAGTTTGAATTGCATCGAAAATTACTTCATTTGTTATTTCGTCAGCTTGTTTACCTTTCAATTTGTCCTTTGCCTTCGTTTTTGCTTTTTTTGGATTTGGACTGGGTAGCGGTGTATGGTCATATTTAATCTTGACATTTTCTTGGATCATATCTTCAATTTCCTCTTCATCACAGGCCTCTTCTAGGGCAAGTAAGTTGTAATCATGATCCATAATATATCCCCGGTTCTCGTCTGCCATCAACTTTACAGGAAATTGGGTGAAAAAATTTGCGTTGCTGCTATAACAGTTCCTCAAGATGATTTAACTTAAAGTCACTTGATTACTAGTTGAGTTTTTTTTTTAATCAATATATGACATTTAGGACATTTTCGAACTATTATTCACAGAGCCTGCTTGAATGCAACCGCTCACTCCGCCATCTTCTCCCCTCGACTGCCTGGATTGGTCTCATGCAGTCAAGTGTTGCGATTTCTCAGGTCAGAGTTCACCAAGTTTGAACTTTGCACCGCAGCAACCTGCGAAATCTGACGCATGACCCTGCGTTTCTAACTACACACTGATAGAATGAATAAAAACTACATCTGGCTTTTGCTTTGAAAACAGCTCCTCAACTGATTTGTCTTTAAAAAGGAGTTTGCCACCTATGTAGAAGCTTTAAAAATAATGAAGACTAAACAGTTGTATGATTTGTTTCAAGAATATGGTTATATTTAACCCCTTACAGAGTTTCTATTTGATGTCTGCGCGGAATGTTGTTCTTTTTTTGTTAAGTTATTTTATATATATTTTTTGTTGTTTGTTGGTTTATTTGTATGTTTGTTTGTTTTTTTTGTGTGTAATTTCATGACTTTAAATTTGATTCACTGTATGACATGTCTCAGTCAGTGTGTGCAAGATTATGTTTGGATTGAGTTTAGCCTAAATTGTTATGTTTTTGAAAGGCAAATAAATAAATAATAATAAAAAAAAAACATCTGGCTTTTGCCTTCTCTGAGCACAAGTTAGGCTATGTCAGTTTGAGGTCATACCTTTCTCATAGTTCTGTAAACATACAGGGATGCAAACTTCAAGTACTGCTGTTTATTTACACACATCAATGTAAATGAGAAAAACTGTAATATCATTAATATGTTCACCTCAGGTCATCATTGCTGATTTATTACAGTTTTTCTCATTTGCTAAGACACGCTCAGTGAAACTAGGATTCACTTCATCTTCATCATCACTATCCCATCAGAGCAGAAGACATGTCTTGCAAACGTGTGAACTCATTCTCATTGGGTTGACACATTTTCCCCAACATTTTCCAAAACGTTAACATGGATGTCATTCAAGCAGTCCAAAATCCATTGTTTTCGTTATGGTAACCAAACAGAAACCATCTATTCCTAACCATTAGAAACTACCAACATCAGTATGAAATCACTGAACCAGTGGTTTGACACACCTTCACACAAATCTTCAATTAGTCCGCAAACCTTATAAGAACAGTGGAAGGTCTGTGTTGTTCTGTGCCAGCATGGATGGAGGAGGTCAATAGTGGCTATGTCTTATACTCACAATAGATTTGACTGTATTTTGGTTTACATGTGATTTCTCTAATATTTACTGTATTTTATTACTTTTGTCCGTTAGAAAAAATGTCAGGAATTCAATATAAATTTACTGTAATCAAAACATTTCTTATTCTGGATCCAATTCTTTGCAAAAAAAGGCCAATTTGACAGCCCAAATAGAAAGACAACAAATCGTCACCTTGAAATTATAAGGGTCTATCTGCATTCTGAATGATTTTGAGATATTGAGCTTCAAAGTTTTTGCATTTCATAGCAAACAGTATGTGTGACATTTGTTTTTTTACTGTAAATAAAAAGTCTTAAATTGCAAACAACTTATAAAAAACATCCCATAATGTAAATAAGTTGTCATTTAATAAAAATATGTCAATAACTCAATTTTGACAAAAATGTCAGATTGAACCTTTTATTTCTACGGTGACAAAATGGCATTGGCAATAGGCTACAATGGCAAGCAATGGTGCACTGATTCACAGTTTTGTATTTGTATTTTGTTGTCCATTGTGTAGTGATTGATTAAAAGAGCTCATATACTTGTTTGCAAGTTGTGTTGTTTGAAGGTAAAACTAGCTTTTGTTGCATATTTTAAATGTTTTGACACGGTATGTGCATTTTGCAAGCAAAATATGTAATTTTGACCAAGAGTGCCGCTGTATAGGCCTGTGTGTTACTACATACTAACTCATCACACAGGTAAACACCTGTCACACATAAATGCAATTTAGAAATCAGAGCTCATCTCATATTCTCTATTTCTCAATCCTATTGAGGAATGTTTTTCTGCCTGGGGATGGAAAGTGTATGACCGAAAGCCATACTTTTTTGTTTTTTTTTACTGTAACTATTCTGTAAATACTTCTGTTGATGGAATATGTAGACCACGTTATGTGCAACTTTGTGTTGGTTGGGATGAACACTGTGTACACTGTTTTTGTGGGAAAAAAATACGTTAAAATATATTTGTTACAATGTATTTGTGTGTTTTGTATAAAAATTATATTCTAAAATATATTACAATACACTTATGTAGGTCTATGTACTGTCTGTAGTAACACTGAACAAGACAGGCTTACAGTAAGTCATTACGTATGATGAATGGAGAAGAAGTG
The DNA here is from genome assembly GCA_903798195.1 of Danio kyathit. Classification (NCBI taxonomy): domain Eukaryota; kingdom Metazoa; phylum Chordata; class Actinopteri; order Cypriniformes; family Danionidae; genus Danio; species Danio kyathit. The sequence continues at coordinate 38,610,612 of LR812540.1, forward strand.
GTCATAGTGTTTTACATTAGGCACATCAGTGTTCAACTGTTCTTATTAATGTCTATTCATGTGATGGTTTGTGTGTGTCATTTGAAAACAAAATACCATTTTGAGAAGAAATTACACTATTTCAAATGCAAAGTTTGATTTTGCAGGAGAATTGAAGGGTTTTGCCCAATGTGTGTGTGTTTTGTGATTTGTGTGTAGAGTACTGACAATATGAGACATGCTTTCAGAAAATGTGTGTAAACAATTGGGAAAAACTGTAATATCATTATTATGTTTACCTTTAGGTCATCATCGCTGGTTTATTAATATTATTAATATGTTGACCTCAGGTCATCATCGCTGATTTATTAATACAATTATTATGTTTACCTTTAGGGCATCATCACTGATTTATTAATATTATTAATGATATTAATCAATCAGCGATTATGACCTGAGGACAACATATTAATGATGTTAATAAATCAGCAATGATGACCTGAAGGTAAATAATAATAATTATATTAATAAATCAGCGATGATGACCTGAGGTCAACATATAAATAAATCAGCAATGATGACATGAGGTCAACATATTGACATAAATAAATCAGCGATGATGACCTGAGGTCAACATAATAATGATATTATTAAATTAGCAATGATGACCTGAGGTCAACATATATGTTATTAATAAATCAACGATGATGACCAGAGGTAAAGATGATAATGATATGTATTATTAAATCAGCGACGATGACCTTAAGTAACGTTAAATATAATAATGATACATTATTAATGGATCAGCGATGATGACCTGAGGTCAACATATTCATATGTAACAGAATAAATAATCTGATTAAAATCAACTCAACCTGGATTTTACAGTGAATCACAGTACGTTAGCGTCTCCAATACTCTCTTTTGTTTAAACAAGTGCTGTTTGTTGTGCATTTCACCCGTTTGTCTTTGAATGAAACTGAACGCAACGCAACAGAAATTGGCAGTGGCATAACATATGCTAAAACAGACGTATTAGACAAATTAGTAGTCGCTTTAAGCTAGAAAAAGACCAAGTTTAATCGCTAGGCACACTATTAAAAAAATTTAATTTGTTATCTTGTTTTAATTTGAACCAGAAAGTACATTAGAGCACATCAATCTAACGTTAGACTTGTATGGATGGCTAATTAGGCTAACTTGTCGATGCAAACTAAAGTTAAATGTTCGCTAAGCTGGAAAAAAGAGCAAATCCATAAACAAATATTAATTTTGCAATCATTCTGTAAATTGATACACAGCAAAATCCTCAGAGTAAAATTTAATCAGTTCAGAGAACATTTGGTCCCTCTCTAAATTGAGTAAAATTTACTCAATAGCAGAGTTAAAGTTAATGAGACAGTGAAGGGATTAATTAAGCAATGATTGAGCACTGACGATGAACACATGCTGTTAATAAGCAGAAACAGAAGAGAAACAGCAGTGGCTTCGCTTGTTGCTTACCTGTTTGACTTTATTTCTGTCAGATGTTCACAAAAGTCCATATGAGATTTATTGAGAATTAACTGTTTTAGTTATTTACATTTTACAAAAAAAAAAAAAAAAAAAAAAAAACATTTTTTCCCCCGATGTCACCATCGTGGAGAAAAGTGGTTGATTTACTTGGGCTCTTTGACTCGATTTCTATTGTTAGTTGTTCTTTGCTTGCTATAACAAGTGTAAAGAGAGCAAGTATGATCAGGTTGACTGATCCTGTATTGATTCTAATTCTTTGTAAGAGTTACAGTATAAGAGGTTATGTTTGACTTGCCAAATGATGTATAAATGAAGGTTTAATCATATAAGAAACAAAATTTAGTGTTTTTCAAGAGAATGAACCTCAGCTATAGTTTTATACATTTTTTAAAAAACACGTTAACCATCTCAAACACTTTAGAGACGCAAACATCAATAATCAGCGTATCTATCTCAACAGTGGTTAGAGATTTTTTTTTTTTTTATGGCTGCAGTGTATGCAATGATACAACATTCATCCATAGTTCCCAGCATGCACTGTAGGGGAGAAAAAAAACGCCCACCCCTCAGTGCGGAGGGGACAGCCTTAGCTCCAGCCAGCTGAAGGAGGATAACATCATCACACTGATCTGGCACGTTCGGGGTCCTTCTCTGGGAAAAAGTATACCACACAGCGAATAGACTCCACTTCAGGGCGTAGGCATGCCTCGTAGAGGGTGCTCTAACCTGAGTGACTGGGGTAATCACCTAACCGATAGGTCACCTGCTCCGCGCTCCATCTATGGACGATACGTGAGGTTCCGTAGATCTGGCCGCGGGTGCCAAATGGTGCCTGTCCCAGAGAAGAAGCTTCTTCCAGGGGATGTGCCAGGGAGGGGCCATCACGAGGAGAGTGAAATACAGGTTCGATTGAGCCAAAGAGGGGCAATAAAAGACCTGTTCCTCGTCCTCCCTGACTTTACACAGTATCTGTGCGAGTAGGCTCACTGGAGAAATGCGTATTATGCACGCCCTGGGGCCAGCTGTATAGCCAATGGAACTCTGCAGGGTTCGCCAAGTGGGAAACTCAAGCGAGCGAGCGCACGTATCTCTGTGTTAGAAAGGCGCAGCCCATAACAACTGGACAGTGGGGGTGGAGTCTCCATTTTCTCAGGCTAAACTGCCGTGAGAGCGCATCGGGTGCACGGTTGAGCCGGCGGGGAAAAATGGGATGCAGCAATTCCGCCGTATATAACCCTCGGGGGAGCAGACGGCGAGCGAGCTGAGACATGCGGCAAAACCTCCCGTGCGGTTGATGTACGTCAACGTTGCCGTAATGACGTGTTTCCCCTCTAGCAGCGGTAAAAAAAAATTGTGCAGCACGAGATACACTGCCAACAGCTCCAGTCGGTTAAAATGCCAATGCAACCACACAGCAAAATCCTCAAAGTAAAATTTACTCAGTTCAGAGAACATTTGGTCCCTCTCTAAATTGAGTAAAATTTACTCAACAGCAGAGTTAAAGATAATGAGACAATGATGGGGTTAATTAAGTGATGATTGATCACTGATGATGAACACCTGCTGTTAATAAGCAGAAACAGAAGAGGCTTCGCTCGTTGCTTACCTGTTTGACGTTATTTCTGTCAGATGTTCACAAAAGTCCATATGAGATGTATTGAGAATTAACTGTTTTAGTTAGTTACATTTAAAAAAAAAAAAAAACATGTTTTTCCCCCCATGTTACCATGGTGGAGAAAAGTGGTTGATTTATTTGGGCTCTTTGATTTGATTTTTGTGGTTGGCTGCTGGTCTTTGCTTGCTATAACAAGCGTAAAGAGAGCAAATGTGATCAGGTTGACTGATACTGTATTGATTCTTATTCTTTATTAGAGATACAGTATAAGAGGTTATGTTCGACTTTGCAAATAATGTATAAATGATGGTTTATCATATAAAAAACAAAATTCAGTGTTTTTCAAGAGAATGAACCTCAGCTATGGTTTTATACATTTTTTTTTAAAACACATTAAGCATCTGAATCACTTTAGAGACGCAAACATCAATAATCAGCGTATCTATCTCAACAGTGGTTAGAGATTTTTTTTTTTATGGCTGCAGTGTATGCAATCATACAACATTTATCCATAGTTCCCAGCAAGCACTGTAGGGGAAAGAAAAGAAGAAAAAAAAACTCACCATAGTTGAGAAGCATATGCTGATTCTTTATGTCAGTGTGTTTTGAGTGTTTCAGATGTTCAATCTGTTTTATGATCTGATAAAAGTATTGCTGAGTTCTATTTTCTTGATACAGTTCTACGTTTGTGATAAAACACTATTCAAACTTAATATGGCACATGGGCGTTGCTAGGCCTATTTTAGGGGGGCTATAGCCTAGTCTAGTATAAAAAAAAATACTATTTATTTTTTATTATCATTCAGATCGTGAAATATGTGAATTAGCCTGTAAGTTTAAATATATATATTTATGTATGTCATTTAATTAGAAAAGTGGCAGTTTATTTATTTAATACATGAAAACAAAAAAAATGTACTTATAATATAGAAAGTGGTTTTTACTACAGTAAATAGGGGGGTTGAGCCTATTTGGCTTATTCAGAACTAAAATGGTTATGCCTGTAATACAGTGGAATACTAGTATACAACCCATATTAAACAAACATATATACTATTAAATTACTACTTATAAATGTAATATTATGCTTTTATATTAATTATATTTAATATATATATTATATATTATGTTATAATATATTATAACACATATATTAGGTGTTACTGGGATGCAGCTGGAAAAGTATCCACTGCGTAAAACAAATGCTGGAATAATTGGCGGTTCAGTCTGCTGTGGCGACCCCTGATAAATCAGGGACGAAGCTGAAGGATAGCGAGTGAGATAGGTAGGTAATCATCCTGACGCAAACTCACAGTGTTCAGCATGTAGTTTTGCCGCTGTTAGATCAAAAACAACAGCTGCCATTCATGTTGATACACTCTGTCTATCTTAATAAATAATGTCTGACATTTTACACTGAATTCTGTCCAAAATATATTGATTTCTTCTTTTGCTAAAACAAATTCTTATCAGACATGACTGCAAACTATTTTTTTTGCATTGGGCTAAAGCTGCTTATTCTCTTCAAAGAGCAGATCTCATATACAGTATAACCCGCTTTTTCAGTGTTTTTTCAGGTATTGTGGTTATTTTATTTAATGAATAAACATTAATTCTGTTACAGTTTTTCTCAGTCCCTTTGGTCCATTTCTCAGATCAGAAATGAAATTCTCTAAACCCACTGTTCAATCTTCAGCACATCATTGTGTCACTTGTGCACATTAGAAAAGCAGTTTCTCTTTATGAACAAGTTGCAAATGCTTTTGTTCATTCATGCAAATGATTATGTGCAATTCTCTGATGTTTCCTATGTTATCAGTTGCTTATGTCATGTTGATCAAAATGTATTATTTCATCTCTGTTGAATAGACTCACCCCCACAACATTTAATCGTTCAAATGCCTGAACAAGTTGTCTTAATATTTAGTCATAATGCATTTTTTACATTTCTCCCAGGTAAATCTGGACTTTTTCTAATGAAGGTGTAAAAAGAGGTTGTCCTGTTCACATTTTTACTTTTGTTTTTTCTTTGTGCTATGCGGTGCGGTGCTCTCTTTTCCTTTCTGTATCAGAATGACATGATCTGGCAACAAATTACAGACCAAACAGCAAAAATATTGCCATAGTTTACACCAGAACAGCCCTCCAGAGTACACTGTTATTGACAACATGACTACTAAGAAATTTGAGTCTTATTCATATACAATGACACAAAGACATGTCATTCTGACGCCACTGACATATTCATTGACACAGAAATTTATGAGAGATGAACTGAAGAATTTTGAGCAGGAGACTGGCTTTTGCAGGTAATCCATGGTGTTTTGCTATTTATACGTGTTGTTTTGAGAAATGCACTTTGTCCTACTGTTTTACAAATTTCAGTTCTGATCTGAGAAATGTGCCAAAGTGACTGAGAAAAACTGTAATACATTTATTCTATGCTAAAAGCAACATGCACAGGTAAGACAGGTAACACACATAAATTGCCCAGTATAATTACCTTTGTTGTTGTAAAATATTTGTTAAAATTATTAATTGAAGACAACAGTATAGGCCTATATGTAAAATCATATAGTCAATCAAATCAATAAAAACTGAAAAACAGCATAAATTCTGTATTAGGAAATATGAACTCATCAGAAATAAAGGAAATAAACCGCAATGCATACATTTTTTATAAAGTATTTGATTGTTTTAGTACTAAATGTTCTAATCTTTACAAAAAAAGCACTATTTTCGCGGTATTAGATTGAAAGACCAGAGAAAGCCCGTGCAGTATGAGCGGAAGTGGACAAAAGGCTTAATCATTTAAACAGCATGTTTTTGACTGGAATGTGTCTCGTTTGTCTGTGATCCGATCGAGCAAAAGTTGTCTTATTACCGTGTAAACAGGGCAGCATCAGTCATGTTAAATTCCCCGACTCCCTCTGTTACTGCGTAGTAATCCTAGCCTTTCTCATAGTAAATAGCCATAGCAATAGCCTTGAAGAAGCCGCGCGCTGCAGCACGCAGGCGCGCAATGAGGAAAAATTGACTGCATCAAAAATGCGCTCATATTATTGCGCAATGACAAGACATAATATAGATCGCGCCACCAAACATAAAAATGAAAGTAACGACCATGGTTTTAAAATTGAAGGAGTAGAAAGTACAGATATTTTTGTAAAAATGTAAGAAGTAAAAGTAAAAAGTTGTCAAACAAATTAGTAGTGGAGTAAAGTACTGATACCAGAAAAAACTACTTAAGTACAGTAAAAAAGTATTTGTACTTCGTTACTTCCCATCTCTGGAAACCGGAGCACCCGGAGGAAACCCACGCGAACGCAGGGAGAACATGCAAACTCCACACAGAAACGGCAATTGACCCAGCCGAGGTTCAAACCTGCAACTCAGCAACATTCTTGCTGTGAGGCGACAGCACTACCTACTGCGTCACCATATATATATATATATATATATTTTTTTTTTTTTAACCTTATAAGGAGCTGAGCCCCCCTAAAATGAAAATCCTAAAATCACCCTTGATATGGCAATACAAATTTTGCTGATTTTACCAGTGACTAAATCACCACAAAATCAATTATACAGAGCACAATTGCTCTCTTTATACAACATTTGCCACAATACACTATTTGGCAAACAAAGAGAAACTAACGTTAGTAATCGAGTCAGAGCCCAAGAAAAGCAACTACTGTTCTCCTCAATGGTGACAGCTTACAAAAAGTGGTGTTTTTTTATTGTTATTGTAAAAAATTACTTATAGTTAGTTTTTAATATTATCACTATATGGAATTTTGTAGAGTCTGGCATAAATAGGGCCAAACAGGTTGTTAATAAGTAAAGCTGCTGTTTGTGGAGTTGCTTAATGATGCTCAGCTGAAATTTTAAGAGGGTCAAGGTGTTTTATTTCAGTTTATTTCATCTACGACTGTGACTGAAGTCAGTTGTAGTTTTGTTTTTTTCCTGTTTCTTCTTATTAACAGCAGGTGTTCATCATCAGTGCTCAATCATCGCTTAATTAATCCCTTCTGCTACTCAGCTGTTGAGTAAATTTAACTCAATTTAGAGAGGGACCAAATGTTCTCTGAACTGAGTAAATTTTACTCTGAGGATTTTGCTGTGCAGGTTCCTACCATGGACCCACAGCTGCATGCTTGCACCACACGGCCCCCCAGTGCAACTGGAAGCATCCGTCGAAACGATGACATGCCTTGACACTTGTTCTAGAGGCACAAAGGCCTGTAGAAATGCAGGGTCTGACACAGCGGAGTGACAGTCACCCGGTTGCGTGCTCGCGTGCCATGCGTGTCTTGGGACCCGATCAAGAAGCCAATGCTGAAGAGGTCTCATATGGAGCACCAAAGTGGCACGACAGCGGCTGCAGATGACATATGCTCCAGGAGCCTCTGAAATAATATCAGTGGGACCACAGTTTCTCTGTCGAACTCTCTCAGACAGGTCAGCATCAGCTGGGCGCGCTCTCGGGGGAGGCGCGCCATCATGGTGATCGAGTCCAGCTCCAACCCAAGATAAGAGATGCTCTGCACGGGGGTGCGCTTGCTCTTTTCACGGTTGACCTGAAGCCCCAATAGGTCGAGGTGCCGAAGTACCTTATCGCATAATCAATTGATCCCATGAGCGCTAAATCAGCCAGTCGAGATAATTGAGTATGCGGCTGCCCGCGGGCCGAAGACAGAGAGAGCCTGAAGGGGAGAAATTGTTCTGCCAGGCTCGACCTTCAAATGCAAATCGCAGAAACTGACGATGACATGGAAGTCTGAAGACATGAAGTACGCGTCCTTCATGTCTATTGCTGCAGACCAATCCCGAGGATGTGCTTCTGCGTAAGCATTCTGAAAGGCAGCTTGAGAAGACAGTGATTCAAAACGGGCTGATCTAGGATTGGCCGTAGCCCACCACTCTTTTTGGGTACGATGAAGTATGGCCTGTAAAACCCACGTTCCATCTCGGCTGGAGGGACCGGCTCGATTGCATCCTTCGCCAGGAGGACAGCAATCTCTTCTTGCAAGACAGGGACGGACACAGGGCTGACCCTGGTGAAATACACACCCGTGAACTTGGGGAGCCCTTGCGCGAATTGAATCGCATAGCCGAGTCTGATCGTGCGTATGAGCCACCGTGACGGGCTGGCTCGCACTAACCAGGCAGGCAGAGCCCTCGCTAATGGCTTCATTGCTATGATCGCTGATGTACCAGCAGTGGGGCAGCGCGGAGTGGGGGGGCTGATCCGGGGAGCGCTGGGGTCCCGCGGAAGAGCACCGCACCCAGGCTCAGAAGCAGGGGCTGGAAGTGTGAGAGAAGGGAGACCGTCCACCCACACCTCACGAGACACTGGCAAAGTACACCGATCCTGCGAGCTGGAAGGCATAGCGTCACAGACTGTCAATGTTCGGGAAAGGGAAAAATGTTCTTTCTTTGAGGGTTTGATGCCATTTTTAAATGCCATTGGATGAAGAGCCCGGCCCCCGACTGGGGAAAGGGACAGGAGGCTTAGAAGGTCTTGTCTTCTTTACATTCTAAACATGCTGGACCCCCAGACATCAAACGCAGTGCTCGTGCCCATCATCCGGTGACAGGAAACTAGGCATCCAGAAACGCAGTCGGAGCGACGTCTTGAAAAAGACACGCTGCATGACTGTGTTGCTCTTTTAGGAAATTCGCAACAATACATACCGCTCTGGAGGACCGGACCCAAAGAACTCCAGGCAAGGGAGAAACCCAGCTCAACTGTCTGCCGCCGCTTATCACACAATCTGGACCAGGAGAAGCAGCCTGCTTTCTCGTTATCTCTCTCTCTTTCTCTCTGACATAACAGTCAGAGAAAACCCTCATCGACTCTCTCAGAAGCTTCGTGAAAGGATCTGAAGCGAAAAGGATGCCTCAGCTTGGCACGCTCTGCGCTTATATTCCAAATGGATTGTAAGTAGCACCAGCTGTGCATGCTGACGCTGCCAACTCATTGGCATTTCATTGGCACATTTATATACTCTTTCAGGTGATTGGATTCTGATGAAATTCCCCATAGTGGAAGTTTCCACATAGCACAGAAGTTCCCCTCCCGAAGGGGAACCACTGGATCCCAGCTCCCGCGAAGCTTTTAACACACGTGGTTTGTCTTGGAAATTGTTCAATCTTAACAGGATGGGACATGGTCCTTGTGTAGCGGGGGGTTTTGGAGCGGGGGACCGGTGCGCTCTTTCTAACTTTATATGGACCTCTTTTGACGTGATGGCGAGGGTTTCAGGAAGCCATGACTCAAAAATCGTGTTGGATTTTCACCTTATATGCCCTCAGGTAATCCGACAATTCGGATACACAATACACAATTTACATAAACTGTAACTGTATAGCATCTGTAAACATCTTAAAGCACTTATAATAATAAAAATAGATGAAATGATCAAGAAAAGCATTACATTAGTATACATGCTTTAGTTTAAATTAGGCTTAAATTCATTAAATCTGGTCTATTTTATCATCTATGAGTTTATAGATATTAGCTGTAATCCGTCTCCGACAGTGGGTTAGTGGATGAGCTTGTGTTAGCGTCATCAGGATGTTCGTCAGCCTCTTCACGGTAAACTGTGTTTTTTTACGTGCCATATTTTCTGATTCCTCAGAAAGTATTCATCTATGCTCATAATGTAGAATGCTAAGTCTGCGTGTGAAAAAATGTAACCTACTGAAAGCTTTAAAATAAAATATGACAATGTGACACTCCCGCTTAACTACACACAGCCTTTCTTCAAGCCGCCATCTTGGAACCTCTAGTTTGACATTTCTGTAAGAAATGCACTGCAAAGAAAACTTTTGAGGGCTTTACTTTCTCATTTAGATACTTCAGGGTTGGTTTGGATAAAGTGTGTCTTTACTTGGTAAAAGTTTAAACTTGCATGTCAAATGCTTGTTCTGTGTTTGTTTCGTTTGTCAACTGACCAAACCAGTGGAACATTTGCATCAGACCACACTTGTCTCACCACAGAGAAATAGAGCACAAGTTACAGCTATTAATCTGCAAGAAATAAACAATGAATATGCAAGCAAAAAAGTAAACATACTGTACAATGTTTATTAGGTTTTGATCATTATTTAACATGCAAAAAATAAAAGAGCACATTTTCACAAGACACTCTAAACACCAAGAAACCACAATTTACATAAACTCTAACTGCTAGCATAAACATCTTACAGCACTTATAATAATAACAATAGATGAAATGATCAAGAAAAGCATTACATTAGTACATATGCTTTTGTTTAAACACTATGGGGGGGGGGTTAAGTACATTAATTACAGTTTGACCTGTATGAGCAATATCATTTTGCTTTTTTTATTGACAGTTCAGAGAAACATTAAAAAAATATAAGTAAAACTTGCGCAGTTTATGTTGAATGTACTATAATGAATAAAGCTTCATACTGCTTTTACTGGCTGAAGAAGGGAGTAAGTGGTCTGATCCGGACAAGGCCTGTTTCTTCTGCAGTACTTGGGGAATTCAATTTCAGCATACTGAGTAAGACAGATATTACTAATTAATAGAAATAAACACTTAGTAACACAATGCTGAAGAATTAAGAACTAACAGTGTGATCAGGACACCCAAAAGAAGTGTTTGGGACATGCATACTCCTGAATAATGAGAACAAATGATTAAGTTTACAGTTTAGCAGTAATTACAGAGTAATTAAAAGAGGATTATTAACCCCTTAGCATGACTGGATTCCTGTAACTAACTGTTAAGTGTGCAATGGGCAGAATGCTGGAAAGCTACGTGGTTAAAGATATTTTAGTGCAAACTTTTCACTGAATGGAGTATTTTTGTAATAGTGTTTTTTTTTCGATTATTTTATACTTACATATAAAACATGCAGCAATATTTTACATTTAGCTAACCAAAAATCAAATAAAAATATCAGTATTAAATATCATTACACTCAAAACATCGTTATACTTAAAAAATGTACTCACTTTCAACTTTTATGAGTTGCTTTCTTCTGTTGTACAACAAAGAATATATTTTAGAGAAAGCTGAAAACCATTGACTTCCATACTATAAAACAAATACTATAGAAGTCAATGGTTACCGGTTGCAGCTTTCTTCAAAATAAATTATTTATTGTTCAACAGAAAAAAGAAATTCAAACTGGTTTTGAACATAGAGTGAAAATAGAGTGAATGACATATTTCCATTGTGAAGGTGAACTAAATTCCAAGTATAACCAGGAGAGATTAAAACCTTATTTGAATTAAACAAAATATAAATATTTAAATTATTTATGAAAGAAGAATTTTACCTGCGTATCATTTATGTTTTGAGCTGGAGAGGAGCTTTGAGGTTTTCCTGTAGTATTTTTAAACCTTCTCTTTGGGTTAAGGCAGATCTTCACCAGACCTGAAACCACAGAAAATTAAACACCTATAACTCTTTCTGGCAATTAATTAATGACAACTGCATATTATATATGTGTAGATCTATTATTTGTCTTCTCACTCTTCGAATGAAGTTTAATTTTCAAACAAACAAATAAACAGCACACCTATTACAGCGACGATCAACAGCACATTCAGCAGGGCAGATGTGATGGTCAGAGTTTTCCATAGTGTCTGATGAGCTTTATGTGATTCTGTCTGATTCCTGTTGACCAAGTCTGTTACATTTTTTATTTTATCAGTCTTCATTCTGATAAAATAATGAAGTTTTGTTTTTTTAACATGAAAAACAATGGTTTAAATATACAACTGTAATGTGAAAACATCTCACCAGTGATGGAGATCTTGGTGCCGTTGCTGAATTTTTGTGGTTCACTAGTTTTGACACAATAATAAACTGCTAATTCATCAGTGCTGATATTTCTGATAAACAGACGACTGTTAGCTTTCACTGAGTATTTGTGTTTGAATATGCTGTTTTCATGTTTTCCTCCTTCATATGTGTTACTGTAAGTGCGTAAGATCAACACTGGAGGATCTGGAGATTTCTGTCTGTACCAGTAAATCTCCTTTATATCAAGATCACAGGTTATATTCACATCAGCTCCTAAAGTTATTGCTATGTTTGTTAGACTCTCTGTGGCTTCAAACAAAATCAACAGACCTGTGAGAAAAATAAAACACATTAAGACATAAATCTAAACTAATCCTATTTAATCAATTGTGAAGTGATAAACTCACAGATGTGGAGCTGTATAATCTTCATCTTCTGATTCAAATGATTTTCTCTGTACTGTGATCATTCAAACATCTCTTACTGAGCGGAAACTTTAAAAAAACCTCAACCAATCATACAAGAGAGGAAGTCAGATCTGGGCTTTCTGAAAAATGTTGCTTATTTAGTTGTTTTTACAACATCAAAAATATATCAATAGCAACAATATATCATGTTAAAGTATAATGTATGCAAGTATTTGGATTATAAATATGACAAAGTTACAAATCCACTTCTCCATTTTTCAATTAGAAATTCTCTTCATTTTATTTCAAATAGTGAAAGAACTTTGACAAGGACATAATAATTAATAAATACAGTGTACTATATGAAAGGTTTATCAAATTGTATTGCATAAGTTTAATAAAAATGTAGTAATAAATTGTTAAAATAAATTATTGTTGTTTTTAGTTAAAACAACATTAATTGTCTCTTGTAAATTATTTCATAAAGCACATAACAGAAGAATCACAATGTGCCATGTTGTGATAAATGTTGTGATAAGTGTACCAGTGTGTGATGTGAAGGCCATTTCTGCAGGTTGTTGGTAATGTGAGTATGGCAAGCTTAGCGTTACTATCACAACAGATGCAGCCAACATAAAAATAACCTAGGAACTCACTTACAACCATTAGTACATTTATTAACATTTGAATCAAAATCAAGCACTTATGAGGATCATTTGTTTAAGATTATGCATTTATTAATAAGAAAGCCAGGATCAACCTGAAACAACATTTGTCCAAAGCATATATATAATTCACTGCATCTGTAACAATGAAAACAGATGAAAATAAAACAAACAGTAACAATAAATCCTGAAAAATCCTATTAAAGGTCCCAATATACTCATTGTAACGTTTTATTTTTTTTTTTCTATCAGGGCTTTAACAGTTTGAAATTATTCTGACCTGAAGCAACATTTAGATAAAATGTAACTATGGGGTATAAAATAAAATAAACATGAAAAAAGATAAAGCCTTTAAATAAAATAGACACAAAATAAAAACGACAGCTGTGAGAAAGCAGCAGGTAGAAGGCATCTGATCATAGCAAGATTTACATGTTTATACGCTACCTAATTATGCACTTTAGTATGACATGTTTTTTATATATTCTGTAATACTTCATTTAAAAGATTTTTGAAGCATTACACTTAAAGAAAGTGTCTCTGCTGTTTTAAATTAGAAATGCTCTTCAGTATCTAATGTAAAACAGCTCTTTATGTATTCAGAACTAGTGTATTTAAGTGAATTATTCTATAAAATCCCCATCAAATCAGACCTTATTGTCCAGCCAGAACTCAAACCAGCTACTTTCTAGCAGTGAGGCAACTTTAACCAATTAGCCACTATATATTATATTCATACTATATATATATCCAAATAAGCATGCCTGCAACCAAATTTTAATGCTGTGAGTATTGTTTGGTGATCAGTGTTTACATATTGAATAAAAAAATAAAAAATCTAAATTGAATCTGTTCATCAGAAGTGACTGTGTGCCTTCTGAATTGTCTGGAACAACATGAAAGAGTCATTGATAATATAATTACTCTAACACTTTTAGCTGTCTTAACTATATTTGTGCAGTACATACATTATTTCTTCATGTTAATAGATACTTCAGAGCAAAGGAATGAATGGTTTGTCCTTCTTGTGGTAAAGATGTAGCCATAAAATACTTATGCTACTTCTTATTGAAATAATTTTAAGCCAGTATAGTTATCACAAGAAAAACAGGCCATTCTTTCCTTTACTTTCCTTTCATAAAAATCTAATCAAATATTTAGAAGAGAAAAGTGACATTTTGCAGATCGGGTAAAAACAACTGTCACTAAACAAATAAGAAAGGCACAGTGTGCAACATTTCAGCAATACAGCAAATTTCTCCAAACAAGTGCAAACTGGAAGAAAAAAATCCTCAATTGTTACTTTAACCTAGTGCAAAAAAGAAGGAAAAAAGAACTGTCATCAGGAAAGCTAAAATCCGCTCTGGTTGTGCTTTCATGGAAGAATTTCTTGCATTAGTCTTTGGGTTTGGAATAGACACTGTTGGTTTGATTTCTGTAATTAAAAAAAGAAAAGGAAAAAAAACATACATTAAATTTAATATATTATGATGTAATAAATGCAGTACAGTTACTTACACATACCTCTAACTTTAAGTGTCACTTTGTGCTTCTTATCCACATCTATAATGTCACATGAGAACTGCCCTTGGTCACTGGGTTTCAGAGACGAAAGTCTGAGAGAGAAATTTCCACTTATAGGCAGTGAGGATAGTAGCTCTATTCTATTTTTGAACATTTCATCCTGGTTTTGTTTTGAGGAAATTCCCTTTTCGATATCATAAACAATTTTGCTTTCATTAAATCTCCAAAACACATTAATTTCATCTGGCTGTAGTTCTCTTTCCTTGTATGAACATGGCAAGATGACAGATCCTCCAACAGCACCACTGACTTCAGTGTCCTGCAGAGAAACTGGGGACAAGAGTAACTGCTTTAGTGAGCATACAACAAACACACTACACAGGATATAAGGTTGGATGAATAGCCATGATAACTGAGGTCTGTGGAATACTAACCTCTGCCTATTAGATGTAGAAATAAATATACGATCCAGCATCTGCACAAACAAACAAAACAGTTAGCATTTGTCTGACATAGTTGAGCAATGGTTTTTGTTTTTCCAAAGCAGCATTCTCGTTTCACACAAATGTTGCTATGAAAAAAAAATAAACCACTTGAAAATTCTTACATTTATTTACATTTATTAGGTATGTATTTAAGCTGCTAATGATGGTAATATTTATTTAATTCTCCAGAGATAACATTATTTCTAAATTTAAAATTAAAAAGTCATGTAGATCCAGTTTTTCCCCCTTACAAATTCCTCCATGTGAAAAGCAAATGTGCCATGGCGTGACACAACTGACTCTTAAAGGGATTGGGAGATCAGATTCTGATTGGTTTAATGCATGTTATGCTCAAAACACACCCATAACTACCAAATTAGACCATGTGCCAAGGCAAAGACCGTATTTTTCAGTCCTTAAAGTCCATTCAGTCTATCAGTCAGGATATGACACTGACCTTACTGGACCTAGTGTATAAATGTAGGGGAGTAGTAATCTTGCTAGGCTATTATTTGTAGATTTCTCTTCAGCATTCAACACAATTCGGCCAGACTTGTTGGTTCACAAGCTAAGGTCGAATTTTGGTGTGGATGTGCTTGGTTACTTGATTTTCTTACTAATAGGTAGGCCCTCACGGAATCTGCACGCACAGAATTCTGCAGATTTTCCGCAGATTTTTAGCCCATCATTAATTCTGTTTATTTACTTGAGTAAATGTGTGTAAATCTAAATTTATTCAGTTTTTTAATTAATTACAGTAATATTATGGACTAATATGAAAATGTTCATCCGATTTATGTACAATGCAGTTTGTAAAGTAATATTTTCTGTCTTTTAGTAGCTATATTATATGAGAGACTTGCTTTGTTTACCAAATAGTGAAAAGTGAATCTAATTGGATTTGCATTTTAAACATTAAATAAAAGTTAAAAGGTATTATTTTTTATTTCACATATTAAGGTTTTAGTTATGATACTCCCAAAATAATTCCGCAGATTTTTACCATAATTCTCCACAGAAATAGCAAAAAACGTCCGCAGATTCCGTCTGGCCCTACTAATAGGTCTCAGAGAGTTAGGGTTAACAGTTCTGTCAAATCCGATGACTACATACACTGTAAAAAATTGCTGTTAAAAAACGGTCAGATTCTACAGTAAAATAATGTTTTTTCACTAAAACAGTAATATTCTGTTAAAAACAGTGCATTCTGGGTAATATTTTTGTTTTCGAGAAAGTAACCAACAGAAGAAAACTGTTGCTGCGTCCCAATCCGCATACTATCCGTCCTAAATAGTATGTGAAAGTAGAATTAGTATGTCCCAAATCGTAGTATGTTGAAAAGAGTATGCCAAAAACTCCCAGATGGTTTACTATTTCCGGTCAAAATTTTAAGTGTAGAAGCGTCCATACTCAAACTGCTGATATTGCCCACAGTACATTGAGCGTTGGACGTGAATTCGATTAGAACTACAAAACGCGGGTGAAAAGTGTAAACAAACTACAAACATGATGGACGCGCGAGACCAACCGTCAAGCAGAGAGGCTTCGGTAAAGATGTTTGTATGACTGTTAATTACTATCTAGCCACCTGGAGAATATTTAAATAGCGTTGTCTGTGTTATATTTCATCTGCAACAACAATACTGAACTTATATAAAGAAAGACGTGTTTGGACATTACCGTTTGAATGCAGAATTATCCAAAGACCTGAGGAGATTTCTCTGCATGAAAGACTCGTGAATGGGGGATTAACCTGCTGCTGCTTCTCCAATAAGGTAGGAAATTAAATACGACAGAAATGTGGATGATTGACAGGGCTCTTAACTAAGCAACACAACGATCTGTGTAACGAGGAAGTAGTATGTCCCAAAGCTTGCATACTTTTCTGTTACTCACTCAAAAGTATATATTTTTCCTCCACAAAAAAGTACATACTTTTAGGTCATAGTATAAGTATGCGAATTGGGACGCAGCATGTGAGCTCAGATTCAATGTTTCAAGTCTGTGTTTGAAATCACACTTTGTGCCCTCGCTCACTATTCCATACACTAGTTCACTAATATAGTTCACCTGACAGAGTTAATGAACACTAATGAGTGAATTCAGACACTGATGAACGCCTGCTGCAATAATCACAATCACTGAAGAAAAGAGAAACAAGAAACAGAAAGAGTGACATCAGTTACAACATGAATAAATTCAAGTAAAATAAAACACCTTCAGTCTCAGCAGAGGATCATTAAACAACTCCACAAACAACAGCAGACACACTTATTACTGACTGCTTTGACTTCCATACCATTCTTATTGAGAACCAACAGAAATGTAGGTGTTTTTTTTTGTGTCACCGTAATGGAGTGAGGGGCTGGTTTAGTTGGGCTCTTCAGCCTTGAACTCATTAATTTAGACTGTCCAACTGCTGTAATACAGAGTTTATAAAATGCTTTTATCATAGCAATAAAGCTATTATTCTGAAATTTGTTCTGATAAATGTTTTGATAAAAGTCTGGACGATGGGCCTAATGCAATAGTTTTATACTTAGTGCAGATAATAATTTATTAGTGAGAAGTGGAAACAGGAAAGATACCTAATTTTTTTACAGAGTTAAGTGTTACATTCCTTGAATGTCTATTGAAGATCGTTGCTGCGTCCCAATTCGCATACTTATACTACAACCTAAAAGTATGTACTTTTTTTTGTGGAGGAAAAATATATACTTTTGAGTGTGTAACATAAAAGTATGCAAGCTTTGGGACATACTACTTCCTCGTTACACAGATTGTTATGTTGCTTAGTTAAGAGCCCTGTCAATCATCCACATTTCTGTCGTATTTAATTTCCTACCTTATTGGAGAAGCAGCAGCAGGATAATCTCCCATTCACAAGTCTTTCATGCAGAAAAATCTCCTCAGGTCTTTGGATAATTCTGCAAACACAGTAATGTCCAAACACGTCTTTATATAAGTTCAGTATTGTTGTTGCAGATGAAATATAACACAGAAAACACGATTTAAATATTCTCCAGTGGGCTAGATATTAAGTCAAACAAACATCTTTACCGAAGCCTCTCTGCTTGATGGTTGGTCTCGTGCGTCCATCATGTTTGTAGTTTGTTTACACTTTTCACCCGCGTTTTGTAGTTCTAATCGAATTTACGTCCAACGCTCAATGCACTGTGGGCAATATCAGCGATTAGCGTATGGAAGCTTCTACACTTAAAATTTTGACCGGAAATAGTAAACCATCCGGGAATTTTTGGCATACTCTTTTCCACATACTACGATTTGGGACATACTAATTCTATATTCACATACTATTTAGGACGGATAGTATGCGGATTGGGACACAGCATTTGTATATTTATTTCCTTTCTCTCTCTCCTTCAATGAGGCTGTAATTTTGATCAGGTGCAGTCAACCCTGCCAATTGGCTCCACTGATGGATTCTCTGTCCTGATTGGTCCACCAAAGGATTGGCTGGAGGATTTAAAGCAAAGCTGGGATCTTTGGAGTGTGGAGGCTTGGAGAAAGAATTCCTTCTGCTGGCTTTTATTGGGGTTTTCGTTCACTTTGATGTGGATTAACTGTTGATATTGTCTGTGAAGACTTTTATTCCTCTGGTGAGAGGATTTGTTTAGCCAAATCATGTGAGTCAACACCTAACCTGTCAAAGCTTCTTTATTTTTTTTGGCATTATGCTTTATTTATTGTTTGTTCAATTTATTAATTTATTGGAGGCTGTAGGGAGGTGGATGCCATTTTTCTTTTGTCCTTTGTTTTCTCCTGTGTAAGAACAGCAAGGGAGTTAGTGTATTGTTTTTGTATTTCTCTTATTTATTAGTTTAATTAGATTGAAATATAATAGTTAGGATGTTTTTGTTTGTTATGTTGACCTTGACCCCTTCCTTATGTTGAATAAATTTATACTTTTTTTTTTTTGACACTAAGCTTGTTGTTTTTGTGAGTCAGTAGAAGGGAAAATCCTTATCCAAACCTCCACCACTTTCTTTATTACTCCTTCCCAACCCTAGACTGGGGAGGTTGTAATATAAGAAATAACAGACAAAAACAATTCAGTTATGACAGTCACGCTCAGACCTCATGAATCAGACCTTGTACCTCAACAATGGTAACAATTAAAATGTTTCATGCTGGGTGTGGCACAGTACAAATATCCCAGCATGCATTGGGGCATGAATAAATTAGGTAGCATAATGGTCTTACAGTTTTCTTTATTTGCGTTTGATTTTGCTGTTGTTTATGTTTAGACTTTTAGTAGCCTGTTTGTGAGTTAAACTGTAATTTTGTTACTTGTAACCATTGTTGAGGTTCATCGCTGATTCTTGATGTCTCTTTGAGTGCAACTTACACCATAGAGCAAAGTGTTTTTGTCCAAGATATTCTTAAAAACTACTAGAATCCAATGACACATACAGTTATGTTATACTACGTTAAACTTTAATTAAAACATTGGATAAAAACAGTAAATTATTTTAAATTAGAAGAGGTTCTGCCTCATTAAAAACAATATGAACATCAGCAGATCTTAATTAGTTTTTTGGCTTGCTTGCCCTATCGATAGAGCTTTTTTAACTAAGTTCTTAACAAATCGCAGCAGCCAACATAAATTTATGTCAAAAATGTCAGGGCTAAGAGCCCAACTAAAGCAGACTCTGTTCTCCATGATGGTGACGTAAAATGTTAACCTTTATCTCAAGTAGAACTTTAGTAGATGTTATACAAAAATAAACGTTTTAGTAATAAGTGTAGCTGGTGATGATGTTTGTAGAGTTGCTTAATCATCTGCTGATATTTTAATGATTTAATCATTTGTTGACCTTCAGGTTAATTTTTTTTCTTTACAAAGCTGTGACTGAAGTTTACTTGCTTTATGATCTGTTCTTGTTTTTTTCCCTTCAGTATTTCTTTGTGTTAATCGCTAATCCTCAATTATCATTTAATTAGTAATTTAATGAATTCATTTACTTTAGCTTTGCTCCATGTTTCTTCAACACTCAGTAGTGTGGACACTTGGAAGTGTTCAATTAAAACTGAGGTATTTGCTCTGGAGTTTAAAGGGTTAAAGGTGTAAGAGGTAAAAACACGGTGTAAAATATATTTTAACAGTAATAATGTTAATTTAAACTACGGAGGTAGACTGTAAAAAAAAAAAAAAACAGTAGATTGCTGGCAACCACAGCTGCCAGTAGTTTACCGTAAAATCAAGGAAAAAACTGTATTTTACTTTCAAACCTGAAGCAAATTTCTTCTGTGTGTCACTGTTGTAAAGGAGAGTAGAGCCAGTGTTTGAGTCAAAGATAAACAATGAAACACTGATGTTATTCTGCATGTTTCTTTACTTAAAGACAGCAGTTTTGTAGTTGCTGATGCAGTATAAATCTCTCTGTGTTAATTCCAGCTTTACATGTATGTGTGCTGCTGTGAAATTTAAGACATTTGGGTAAATGGAACTTTTCTAATTAACTAAAATAAGTTATCATTGTAAGTATGCTTCTAAGCATATATGGCACAATATTTCATAAACTCTTACTGCAGTTGGCCAATTTGAGGCAGTTGCTTTCAGTGAACAAAATGAGTTCACTTGAGTATTGTGTATAATCAATGTAGTCCATGTATTTTTACAGCAAAATACTGTAAAATAACAGTACATTGCTGGCAACTGCAACAGTTTTTTAACGGAACAATTTTTAACAGTGTGGGCTCATCACAGTGGTGTGTTCTTTCTCCCCTCCTTTACATCCTACTCACAGTGTCGTAGTCCCTTTAAAAATCAGTACAATCTTAAGTTTGCGGATGATACTGTTATCGTAAGTTTGTTGGTTCAGTATTTTACAAATTGGTGTCGAGAGGCTGGTCTTTGTCTGAACAACACAGAAAAAAACAAAGGAGATGTGTATTGATCTGCGGCAGAGCAGAAAGTAGTTATAGGTACTATGGTTGATGACCACCAGATTGAACTAGTCGAAAGTTATAAGTACCTGGGTATTAATATTGATAATAAATTAAATTTGAATGAAAGTACTGAAAGATTATGTAGGACAGGACAACAAAGACATTAAAAATGCAAAAATATGCTAAGTTTAATATTGATAGGACTCTGATGGTGGCATTTTATAAGGCCTATGTAGAATCCATTTAAACCCTTCTTTAATTTGTTGGTTTGGTTCTTTAAAAATAAAACAGACAGTCTGGGGAAGAAAATAGCGTTGTAGAGTGAGCATGCGTTTAAGGGGAGCTCCCGTGGCATTAGTTCAAATATTCAGTAAAAATATACTTTCACTCAGTGAAATCAGTCTGCCTGGCTAGAGAGAGAGAGAGAGACTGTGTAATGTCTTTAGATCAATATTTTTCGAAAGGATCTAACAAAATGCCCAAAACGAATTTTTTTTTTGAAAAGTTCTACCATTAGCGGCGTCGAGAAGGAAGCTGATGAGGCGGGTGTGAGCCATGATGAGGAAAGTTCCAGCTTTTAACTTTTTTGAAGCTTTGGACAAATTAACTGAAAATATTACGAAGGTAATTGATGAAAAAGTGGATACTGTCCTAGCCACGATTCACGTCCAAACAGTTCAGTTTCAAGCCTTGGTTGAACAAGTGGGCCAGGTGGAGGAAAGGAAAAAAAAAAAAAAAAGCGAAATGTCAGCGCATATTGATGATCTGGAAAATCGCGGGCGCAGGTGTAATTTGCGTTTAATCGGGCTGCCAGAGGGAACGGAGGGCAGTGATTCTGCTCCTTTCTTTAAAAAAATGGCTCCCCGATTATTTTAATAATATCCAGCTGCAGGCCCGCAGAACCACACACGTTTCAGGCACACACGATCTAGGCAAACCATATATGGTTACGACGGAAGTTAGTTATTAACGTCTTCTTGGACATTGTCATTAATATATTTATATATATATGGTTATAAATATTGTACACAATAAACAATAGTAAACTAATTCACAAATATGGCGATCGAAACGGGCGAATGGGGAGCGTTGTTTCCGATCGCCATTCAATATAATAGACTGAGCAGCCATCATAGATGATCAGTCATTATTTATCTGAGACTAACAGAGTCAATATAGCAGATACTGTTTGCTGGCCTTGCTGAACGATCTAAATTGGACAGTTTTAATTTATATAATGAATTAATTTATGATGAAGGAAATAATAGCAAGTTAATAGGCAATAACACATCTTTATATAAAAATCTTTTTACATTTATAACACTATATTTTACTCAAGCGATTTAATAGTATTTATTTGCTTAATTTTCTAATAACTTTTTTATTAATGATTTCCCACATTAAATACTATAGTAATTTATAGTAAGTAATATAGTGTTTTTATAGCGTACAGTACTGGTAATTTGTGGTAATTATAGTTGCAACAAATGTAGCAATACAAACAAATTAACTGTTAATAATTTATATATATATATATATATATATATATATATATATATATATATATATATATATATATATATATATAGTCACCTTCGAATTATAAGGTTCTATCTGCGTTCCGAATGATTTTGAGATATCGAACATCAGTTTTTTCCTTCCATAGCAAACAGTATGTGTGTAACATTTTTTTTAAATAAAAAGTCCTTAAAATGTAAACAACTTATAAAAAACATCCCGAAATGTAAATAAGTTGTCAATTAATAAGAATATGTCAATAACTCAATTTTGACAAAAATGTCAGATAGAACCTTATAATTCTAAGATATATATATATATATATATATATATATATATATATATATATATATATATATATATATATATATATATATATATATATATATATATATATATATATATTGATAACAGTTGCTACAGTTTAGTAAATGATAGTGGTTTCATTTAATGTGACACATTACTGTTTGTTTTTATATTTTACAACGAAACGATTTTAACCAAGTATGACAATATTAAGATCCTGAATGAGTTTATCACACTTAATACAGTTAGACGGTCTGTTGTGTTTTCTTTGTGTATGTGGATACGTGAATAAAGTCATAAGTGTTTAACCAATTATTTTTATTTACATACTTTGAGTTCAGAAACTGCAGAGATGTTAATGATCGTTACGATATAATAATGATATAATGACTGAAATGGGATACCATAAACTGTTCACAGTCTAATGAATGGTCTCGATCGCCATAGCCTATTTGTGAAATACAGTAGGTGGCGTTGCTCCTAAGGAGTTAGTTAGATACCATATATGGCTTGCCTAGATTGTGTGTGCTAGATTGTGTGTGCCTGAAACGTGTGTGGTTCTGCGGGTCTGCAGCTGGATATATCTCGATTATTTGAAGATCGCCACAAAAGCCGGACGGATCAAGCTTGATCGTGCTCATCGGTCTTTGGCATTGGTACCAGGACCTGCTCAACGACTCAGACCTGTCATCATAAAGTTCCATAACTTTACAGACAAGCAGCGAGTGCTGAACAGTGGCGGCTGGTCAATAGAGGGCGCTGTTTTTATATGATTGGCCTTATGTGATTGGACCATTCTCACCAAAGAGCTTAGAATGCAATTTCTCGAGATGGAGGAAAATTCCGTTGTATCTTTGCAAAGATATCCGTTCACAAGGCGTTTGGATGAAGAAAAACCAGGACCAGATCGACCTTCTTTGCAAATTCACCAGTAGTCAAGTGATGGCGAGCGGGCGTATATTCTGGGCTTTTCCAGCACTTGTTATGACAAACGGAGTTGGCTGGCAGGTTGTGATGCAAGTCATGCCTTTTACCATTTCCGTGTTTGCTGTTTCAAACAGCATGACGCAAGAGAGAAGAGACTGGTGACCGAGATGACTGGCGTTAACCAAAAGGTCACAGAAGTTTGCAAGCCAGAAAGAAAGGAGAGCAAAATTTACTTTCAAGTAATGCTACTGGCCAGTGATTAGGCAACATTTGTGTGTGTGTGTGTTTATTGATTATCTTGATTACTTCATTACTGATAATAAACACAAACTGAACTAAAATGAACTGATTTGTGATGCATTTATTGTATGCTTTAGTCATATTTTAGTTTTTTTATACATCACCTGAAAAATGGCTTTTACACTCTTACTTTATCAACAGTTAGATTTTTTTTCTGGTGTTTGCAAACCCATCCCCCCCGCCCCCCTCCACATCTGACATTCGTCGATGTCAAAAAACGGTTGCAAAAGTTGAAGATTGAATATGCCCTGCTGTACCCAGCAACACTGAGGCTGAACATTAACGGGACAATGGAGCGCTTCACCTCACCTGATGACGTAACTTCGTTCATTGACAACATGGCCTAGAGTGAAAAGTGGTCAAATAGCTGTGGGACATGAACACAATAACTCACTGAGTGAAGTTTTATAATGTTGCTGAGAGTGGTGAGGTTTGTGTTTACCCTATGTTTAAGGATATGGATGGTGTTTTGAGAGGTAGGCAGTTGCTTACAAATGATGAGAATAGTTCTTTCTTTTTTTTTTTCTTTTTTTTTTTTTTTGGTTAAAGCTCAGATTTTTGAAGGGTTTATGTTTGTCTGTATTTTATCTGCATTGATTGTTTGTGCATTACATAATGTCTAGAAAGCTTATGGTCTGTACTTGCAATATTCGTGGTATACATAATCCTATAGAACGAAGAAAGATATTTGTCTTTTTGAAAAAAGGAAAAATTGAAATTGCCCTTTTACAGGAGACTCATTTGAGTGACACAGAACATTTAAAATTACAACAGGGTAGGTTTGGGCAGATATATTTTTCATCTTTTACATCTAGAAATAGAGGCGTTGCTATTCTCATTAAACGTAATTTACCACTCAAAGTTACAAATTGTATTAACGGCAGTGATGGTCGTTATGTCATTATTGAAGGCTTATTTCAAATTAAAACAATTTTTATACTAAATAAGTACTATCCACCAGCTCACCCATCTGACTTTGTTACAAAAGTGTTTTTGGACTTGATTTCCAGGCCAGCAGACTTAACAACTGTAGGGGAGATTTTAATTGTGTATTGAACCCTACAGTATGTAGATACCCACATAGCTCTGCATCCCTAACTACTTAGGCAAAATCTCTTCAGAATATTTGTAAATCTCTGGGGTTTGTAGATGTTTGGAGAACTCTTCACCCTGATGATAAAAAATATAGATTTTTCTTCTACCTCTTATAGTTGTTAGTCAAGATTAGATTACTTTTTCATGCCAAAAACAGATTTGCACTTGGTATTATCTTGTAACATAGAAAGTATTTTATTGTCAGAATAAGCTAGTGTCACCATGGAGCTTCAATTTAGCAGTACAATGGATTATTTTATACAGTTTAGACTTAGTATTGCAAATAGGGATGCACCGATACCATTTTTTTGTAACCGATCCGATCCCGATACCAAAATTCTGAGCATCGATCGAAACAGATCCGATCCAGAGCCGTTTTTTTTTTTTTTTTTTTAAACCTAATACAGTTTCTATAGTTCTGGTGCTCAAATAATATATCTTCTTTAGTTGAAATAACAGACCTATGGCCTACATATGACAGACGACACAGTCTGACTAAAAACATGATGCTTGCAATAAACTATAGGCTATTATTTGAGATTTCGTTATGACATTGATCTCATCTGTTGTGGTCCAGCTTATGTTTCCTTTTTTATTATTAGGATTTTTCTTTGAAATCTGTAATAGGCTACCACTATTGACCCTAATCATTGGTAAAATAACCTGCCTTTTAGCTAAGTCTGATATTTTCCTGCAGGTTTGAAGCCAACTAAACTAAACTGTCTGAGTTTTACTTAATAAACATTCCTTCGCCTAAACTCGCCACGAGTGAGATGGAGAAACTGAAAGCATGTCTGAACAATTATTTTTTGTCTGAAAATTATTTTTTTTTAAATGAATTTCGTTTGGTGTAAATTGTTGGTTATTTAATGTATTTTTTGTTGGTCAGTAATCTACAAAATAAACAAGAATATTTGATGTGAAGTTCAAAGCAAGGTCCGCTTATATGCTTCAGCGCACAAACTGACAAAAAGGTCTGTTAAATAAAATATTAATATATATATATATATATATATATATATATAAATAAAATAACAGTGAAATAGTTCGTTTCAGAATAGCCTCTATTAGGCTAAACAATTTTCTGTTAATGACAATCCATATTGCGCTCATTAGTTTCACTTGTATTAATTTAATCAACTAGCCTACTTTGACAACAATGAGCCAGGCTTTACAAACTATTAGCAGCACTTAAGTATTCACATCGAAAGAATAAACTCAGTCGAAAGGATTAAAGAACAAAAACTTCACTTTGAATGGCTGACGTCAGGCGTTGCCGAACTGCATTGTGAATCCGTCGGCGCAGCTTCAGAGCCATTGCTCGCTGCAGAAGTTGGGACTTGCTCACGGCCCATTCACACGGGGCTTCAGCGTCAACGCTTGATAGAGAGCGTGTCTGAAGTTGGGGCTGACGCGATCGTCATAGCAGCGTCAGCCAATGAAATAAGTCAGCAATAGGCCACTGTCTGAACTGGTGCATTTGCATACAGCAATCTGATTGGCTGACGCTTCCGTCGGCCCTTGAAAAGTTGAGCAAGTCCTAACTTCTGCAGCGAGCAACGCCTCTGAAGCGGCGCCGACGGATCCACAATGCAGTTCGGCAATGCCTGACGTCACCCATTCAAAGTGAATGGGAAGCGTTGAAGCTGACGCCCCGTGTGAATGGGCCGTTACGGGTCAAAATTAACCCATTTAATGCAAAACTAAATGCATTCTCCACTGATTATTTAAATTAACAGGAACAAATAGTCTTGGAGAGTTTTTCATGTTGTCATGAACGCAACACGCAGTTTGAATTGTAAATGAATGGAGAATGATTGACAGGCGCATAGGAAGGAAAGCGCACATATTCACCACTTGAATATTCATGTACTTCACAAACTATAGAATGGCTTCAGAACATTTAGGACATAGTAGGCCTACATAACAACTTTTCAGTGCTAGTAATAGGCTACCTTCATGGCTTTTGTTGGCTTATAAATTACACAGAATATAGGGCACACGCAAGATCGGATTTGGATCTGTGCCAGCTGGCCGATGCCCGATCCAGCAAAAATATGCAGTATCCAACCGATATGTGATCCAAGTATCGGGATAATTGCAACCCTTAGAGATTCAGCATTTGTGTTTATTTTTCATCTGAATGTAAATATTTTTGTTCTATGAATTCTTTATCTACAGATAATCAATCCTTATTATGGGAAACCTGTAAAGCTTACGCAAGTGGTAATAAATAATTTCTTATACTTCTACTAAAAAGTGCCAAAGAATAACAAATCAAAGGGACTTGGAGGCTCAGTTATTGGTTAAGGAAATAATGTATAATAGATCTCCTTCAGAAGATTTACTAAAAGAGTTACACCCAATTAGATTGTCTTCTTACTGTGTAGGCAGAGAAGAAAATAAGGTATTCAAAACAAAGATTTTATGAGCATGGGGACAAGCCTGGGAGATTTCTAGCATATATTACTAAACAACGTGCAGCATCCCAATATATTACTACTAATGTTGATTCAGAAGATAATAGTTTCCATGATAATAAGAATATAAATAAATTATTTAAAGATTTTTATATTAATTTATGTTATTCTGAGAAAACAAGTGACCATCTTAAACAAATGGTAAACTTCTTTACCATTCTTTACCAAAAATTTCAGGTGCACAAAAATAATCTCTTAATGGTCCAATTTCTTAGATAGGTTATCAATTAAGATTTTATTGTTTTATCGCTCACCGGGTTACATAGGATGAAGCAGGGAAGTGTCCCACGGTGTCTAACAATAACCAAATGCCGAGCGAGACACATGCTTCCTGTTTATACTTTATACAGAGTGCGCGAATGGTCACGTTATATATGTTTTTGGTGCAGTAGTGTGGATGGAGATATGTTTAGAAATGCTAGATGAAACGCTAGTATGGACGCGGATCGTTTTTTATCTAAAACGCTGTTTCAAAACAAAAACGCATTAGTGTAAATGGGGCCTTAAAGAGATTGTGATGTTGTTTGATGCCTAATATGCTTTTAATTGTATGATAATGATATTAAAGTGATGTTTACAGAATATCTGCATTTTGAAGTCGCAGCAACAGCTGGAGGTTTGTAGTACACAGCATGTTGTTGCAGTGTTTACAGTGCTGATCCTATACTTCCGGGTTTCTTCCCGCAGCCTCACTTTCGTGTTTTAAAATGGCGGTCGCGTGAAATAAGCATATTAGGTAAAAGTGCTGGGGTTACCCAATTTGTATGAAATCCTGGTGTTAAAGAATGCTCATCAAATTATATCTGATATATATTTTATCCTGTTTTTGATTAATTTCAAATCCTTCCCTCAGCATCTCGGTATAGGGTCCTTTTGGCAAGGACCAACAGCTTTAAACGTTCATTTGTTCTTCTGCGATTGATTTTCTGAATTTTAATCGAAGGAGGTAGCCTCTGCTTTTAGTCCAATAATATTGTTTCATGTTTTTTTTTTATCTATTCTTATTTTTTTTATTTATTCATTCATTGTTCTGTCATTTATTTTCAGTGTAAAATTATTACTTGTGTTTAAATGCCCAAAACTTTTTTTTTCACTTATTTATAAGTCCAAAGAGGCATGGACTATTGTTTTTTATTATTATTATTATGTTCTGTATTATTTAGTTACTGAGCAGCAACAAATAACACTTTAAAATATAAAGAGTTTACATGTGATTTACTAAACTAGTAGTGTTTTGAAATTAATAAAAGCATAATAATCGTGATAACCTTAAGGAGTTAAGAGATATTAATATGCATGTTAACAGTGGTAAATGTTAAAACAATGTCAAAATAAACAGCTTACACAACAAGAAATGTTTTTGAGTGACACAGGTCATAACAAATGTTTGTTGTGTTTTTGCTCATTTGTAAGGTCGAATCAGATAAGCATTAAGCTGTTGGTGAGCGCAGTCGATGTAGGTGGACAGCCACTGCATCTGACTGCTCAATCTTATGAAGCCACCTCGCAGTTTTTATAACACAACAGCATGAGTGACCTGACGCAAGTCAGACACATTTCTAACAAGCATGCATCTCCCCGTGATCATTGGTGATTGTTTTCCCGAGGTTTTGTTAATCTCATACAACATACCTTCTTTGTCAAATTTACATTTGACAGGAATTAGCGAGCTACTCAATTATTACATCTAAGATAAAAAAAATTGTGTCTAATTGTTTAATTTTGTGGCAAGTAGCTGTGTAATTATGAAATAAGCAGAATAAAGCTCTTCAGCCTTACACAAAAATCTTTAGTATAGAAGACAGCTACATCAAATACAACTGATAATAAGTG
This sequence comes from Danio kyathit, assembly GCA_903798195.1. Classification (NCBI taxonomy): domain Eukaryota; kingdom Metazoa; phylum Chordata; class Actinopteri; order Cypriniformes; family Danionidae; genus Danio; species Danio kyathit. Next base: position 38,639,963 of record LR812540.1, read on the forward strand.
TTTTTGACTTGTTTAGTGTACGGCAAGATAAAATCTTGCCTAGGGCAAAAAATTGGCTTGGCTAACAATGCATTTAAATTACCTTTAAAAATGTATGATTATAATTTTCTTCATACAGTAGAATAAATTGCCAGCTCAGATTGTTTTTTATAACTGTTAATTTACTGATATTTGTTAACATGTATAATTGTTGGTAATTTAGGTAGCAATAAAATCCAATAGTGCTACAATTGTTGTCACTTTCACAAATGTGTTAATTTCACAAGTTAAAAAGAGCAAGTACACAAGCTGTGATTGTTGAAAAGAATGTAACTGTTCATTATCAATGTTATATTTAAAAATAAAAAAAATCTTACCAAAAAGTTTTTGTATTTCACAAATAGTCAACTATATTTTTCAAATCTAAATGAACATATTTCAAAAAATGTTTTTGCTGAGATGGCCAGTCAATTTGAGAAAACATTAATTATTTTTTATACTATATAAAGATTTTTTTTTTTTTTTTTATTGGAACGTTCAATAAAAATATACAGAAAAGGTATAAATCCTGTAACAACAAAAATAGACAACAGAACAAAGCAAAAAGAGAAACAAAAGATTAAGCAGGGGTAATATGAATTAGAAAGATCACTTTAAATATATCGTAAAGCACAAAATTTACTGGCAGCTAGCTCTCTGCAACTCTCACATGGTCGCCCACTGAAGCTAAGCAGGGCTGCACCCGGTCAGTACCTGGATGGGAGACCACATGGGAAAGCTAGGTTGCTGCCGGAAGTTGTGTTAGTGAGACCAGCAGGGGGTGCCCAACCTGCGGTCTGTGTGGGTCCTAATGGCCAAGTATAGTGACAGGGTCTCTATACTGCTCAGTGAGCGCTGTTTTTCGGATGAGACGTTAAACAGAGGTCCTGACTCTCTGTGGTCATTAAAAATCCCAGGATGTCCTTCGAAAAAGAGTAGGGGTTGAACCCCGGCATCCTGGCCAAATCTGCCCACTGGCCTCTGTCCATCAGGCCTCCTAACCATCCCCATATCATAATTGGCTTAATCACTCTGTCACCTCTCCACCAATCAGCTGGTGTGCGGTCTGGCGCAAAATGGCTGCCGTCGCGTCATCCAGGTGGATGCTGCATACTGGTGGTGGATGAGGAGATCACCCCCCACCCCTATGTGTAAAGCACTTTGAGGGCCAAGAAAAGCGCTATATAAATGTAAGGAATTATTATTATTAATTATTATTAAATACAGTCCGCTGGGTATTATAGAAAAGAGACAATACTGTAAGATTCACATAGTGTTATTGATTTTAAAGCTTTAACATTGCTGGAGGTAGAGATTGTATTCAAATAACATTTCAATTTTTTACAAAAAATAAGAAAAAGGGGCTTTACAGACAAAAATTTGCATTTGTGTATAAAAACTTTTGCTAGTAAAATAAATAGATTTATCTTTTACTTTATCGACATGATAAAAACCAAATAAAACATCCTTGTATGACAAAGAAAAATTATCTAAAAGAGCGACACATATAAATAAACTAAATTATTTCCAAAAAATCTTAACATGTGCCCATTCACAAAAAAGATGATAAACAGATTCATCTATTATTCCACATAAGGAACAAAGGGCGTCCTCTTCAGGAAGCATTTTTTTTTATATAAACATTTACTGGATAAACTCCACAGAAAGACCACAGAATCTTCCAAGGAATGTCATAAAATAAATTATTCCAGTGAAATATGACATGAGGAATAGAGGTCATTTCATTCTGAAAAAGATGCCGAATCTTTCTATTTCTGAGAGGAGGGTTTAGCGTGAAACAAATTTTTCCAATAACTGTTTCACAAGCATTAATCAGTGAAGGAGAGAACAAAATCAAGAGAGTTTTTTTAAAAGGGCAATAGCTCCACTGGGAACTGCGTCCATGACTATGGCAAACTCTCGTGGGGTGATCGGAATACAGCATTTACTTAAGAACTTAGAATAAAAAGTAAATGACCATTATTGTAAAAAAGTTGAGAAACTAAGCAAATATTGTTCTTAAACCAATTAGGAAAAAATATTTATTTTTATAACAAATATGGTTATTCCAGATATAATACCTATGGGGACTGAAGTTGTGTTTATATATTAGATGCCATGCCAATAATACTTGCTTATGGAAATTGGATGATTTAATGGGAAGTTTATATATATATATATATATATTATAATTACATACATACTAACAAAAAAGGGAGACCACCAACTTTGAAGAAAATATACTTGGCAAATTGCATGCCAAAGGGAATCAGGATCATTCAAAAACTGCCTCAACCAATTTATCTTGAATGTATTATTCATAGAAGAAAAATCAAGAAAGTTTAGACCCCCATAATCATAACTGTTTATAATAACAGATTTTTTGATATAGTGTCTTCTGATTTTCCAAAGAAAGTCAAAAAGCATTCTATCAACCTCAGCACAGAAAGACTTGTTCACAAACAGTGAGAGAGCAGGATATGTTACTCTTGAAATACCCTCAGCTTTGGCAAGGAGTGCCCTTCCTCTTAGAGATAAGTCCCTTTGGAGCCAGGAGTTAAAGTTTTTTTGGTTTTGGCAATTACTGGGTCAAAATTTAATTTACCATTAATATTGTCATCTTTGCAAATAGTTATACCTAAGTAGCATACTTGAGATTTAACAAGGATATTATAAAAAAAAAAAAAGAGTACTTTATAGCAAGCAGCTAAGCCAGAAGATTTTGTAAACATTTTAATATAATTTATAGCAAGAGGAATCTGTGAATCATCCTTCAGAAAAAGAGTGGTGTCATCTGCTAATTGGCTCATGAGAAAATGTTTATCGGCTAAATTAATACCTTGTAGACTACTGTTCAGCAAATGAGAGGTAAGAAGTTGAGATGCTATTATAAAAAGGTAAGGCAAGACTGGACAACCCTGACAAACTCCTCTAAAAACTTCAAATCTAGGTGACGTACCAGATTTAAGATTAATAGAGCAGGTAGCATTTTTATATAAAGTGTGGATGGACTTACAAAAGAAATCACCAAAGTTGAACTTGTGCAATGATTGTAAAATAAACTTGTGCTCAAGAGAATCAAAAGCTTTATAAAAATCTAAAAAAAGAATAAAACTCTCCTCCTCAACTAATTCTGCATAATCTAACAAATCTAAGATGAGACAGATATTATTAGAAATGTGTCTCTTAGGGATAAAACCTGTCTGTGTTTCGTTTATGATTGTTCCCAGCACACTTTTAAACCTATTGGCCAATATTAATGCTAATATTTTGAAGTCACAATTTAAGAGGCAAATTGGACGCCAGTTATCTATAAAAGAATGTCTTTCTTTGGTTTGGGAATTAAAGTGAGTAAGCCTTGTGATAATGTCGAAGGGAGTGCTTCAAATTCCTACTTTCTAAAAACTTTTCAAGTAAAAAAGGTGCTAAATCTCGAGCAAACATTTTGTAAAATTTGTCCATCAGCCCATCAGTACCCGGAGATTTATTATTTTTAAGGGCTTCAATAGAATCCAATATTTTAGCAACAGTTATATTTCTATCACAGGTGTCCTTCTCATTTACAGATAAAGTCTTAATTTCCTTTAAAGATTGGAAAAACAACTGTGCTGAGTCATCACAATATTTAGATTTATAAAGATTAGTATAGAAATTTGCACAAAAGGTAGCAATTTGTTTAGGGTCAGAAGACTCGGTTTCATTAATATTCAAAGAATTAATAGTTACATTTCCAGCATTATTCTTTTCCATCCTAAAGAAGTAAGCTGTACTTTGCTCTCCCTGCTCAAGCCATCTTCTTCTAGAACGAATTAAAGAGCCTTCTGCTCTGTATATATATATGAAGTCTAATTTAGATTGCAATTCAGCAAGTTCTTGAAATTCTGCTTCTGATAGACCATCCTGAACTTTGTTATGAAGGGATATTATTTTATAAACAATAGCCTCCTCCTCTTGCTTTTTAAGTTTAGCTAGTTGAATCCCAAATTTCCTAGCACATTTGCCAATTACATGTTTAAGAAGTTCCCAATTCAATCCAAATTGGTTTTCTTTTTTGCTTTGAGCCAGTAGAATTTAATTTTAAAATGAAATTTTTATCTTTAATTGATCATGTGTAAGCAATGAGGTATTAAGTTTCCAATAAGATGCTCTGGGGCCTGAGAATATATTGTCTGCTGAAGGGGGGGGACTGAAGAAGAATGGTCTTATGATCAGTTAGAGCAGGGGTGTCAAACTCAGATCCTGGAGGGCCGCAGCCCTGCACAGTTTAGTTCCAACCCTGCTTCAACACACTTACCTGCAGGTTTCAAACAAGCCTGAAGTAATCAATTAGTTTGATCAGGTGTGTTTAATTAGGGTTGGAACTAAACTGTGCAGAGCCCGGCCCTTCAGGAACTGAGTTTGACACCTGTGAGTTAGAGAGAAAGGAAGAATGCTAATAATAGCATCAAAGTTCTTGACACATTGAGACACAAGCCAGTAGTCAATACGAGACTGTCTAGAACAACTTTTGTTACTCCAAGTATAAGACTTAGAATTTGGAAATTTTTCTCTCCAAATATCAATAACATTAAACTTGTCCATAAAAATTTTCAGTTTAGTGTTAACAGAAGTGCACTGTTTAGGCGGTACTCTATCCAATTGGTTATCAGGCACAATGTTGAAGTCTCCCCCAATAAAAATTAAGGCATCTGGGTATGTATTAAGCCACAATAGAATCTTGTCTTCTATAGTTTCAAACAACAAGTCATTATCACAAGAGACATTATAACCATATTAACCAAAATTACAATGATATTACTTATACAAATTACCAACATCAGAAAATGTCCCTTCTTATCACAAAAGTGATGTAAAACGTCTCCAACAAAACAGTTTTTCAAAATTAAAACTCCAGCTGAATGTTCTGAGCCGTGAGCGAACCAAATGTCATTGCACCTCTGATTTTTCCAAAAAGCATAATCACTAGGAATTAAATGTGATTCTTGAAAAAAAAAACAAAGTCAGTCTTAAATGATTTTGCAAATGAAAACAAAGCTTTCCGCTTAGTAATATCTCGAAGTCCCCTGGCGTTGAGTGAAATAACAGAAATAGACAGAGTAAAAAACTGAAAAAAAAAACTCTTAATATGAAGAAGAAAAACAGAATTTCTTACTAAAGCTTACCGGATGAAAACGCAAAGGTAATACCCGACTAGGCATGGGCCGGTATAAGATTCTGACGGTATGATAACCTTGGATAAAAATATCACGGTTTCACGGTATTGTGATTACTGCTCTAACATATATTCTTTTTTAATGTCTGGGTAAAAAAACTACGTTTTTTCCCCTTTGAACACAATACATTTTATTTTAAGAAACATTTATAATATTTTGGAGCAGTAAACGTGCCAGGCTAAATAATGAAAATGAATCATTGACCTCTGCTGTCTTCATTAGTTTCAAAAACACACATTTAAAATGGCATCTTTGGATATCTTTTCTGCTGGAGATGCTGTTGTAAAAAAAAAAAAAAAAATGTAAAAAAAAAAAATCTTACACATACCTTAGGAACGGTATTAGAGAAAATTTTGGCGGTATGATAACCTTGACTTTTCCAAACCACGGTATATCTTGAAATCGGTTATCGTCCCATGCCTATACCTGATAAAATAACTATAAGAACACTTACAGCTAACTTCAGTATTCTGAATACGAATAGTGTACTGTTAATTAGGTGAGCCTCTCTTGATTATTTGTACAGATCATGAAGGGTTAATTTCTGAACCTTTAAAGCTCGGTGCCCAACAAAGTAAGCTTTTCTTCCTTGCTTACGAGCAATTTCCACAACTGGCCAAAGTAAGGCTTTCGTTCGAAAGCCATATGATCCTCAGAAAAACGGAGACCGTTCACACGAAGAAACTCAGATGATTTCGCTGCTCTCCACAGCCTGGTTTTAGAGGGGTTTTGGCCATTTCCAGGCTGGTTTCCAGCCATTTCCAGCCTGGTCTTAGCTGGTCAGGCTGGAAAATGACCAGTGTAACCAACTAAAACCAGCTTGACCAGCCTGGTTTAAGCTGGACATAGCTGGTTTTGGCTGGTCAAGCTGGTTTTAGCTGGTCAACTCCCAGCCTGACCAGCTAAGACCAGGCTGGAAATGGCTGGAAACCAGCCTGGAAATGGCCAAAACCCCTCTAAAACCAGGCTGGTCGACCAGCTAAAACCAGCCAACCATTTTAGGCTGGTTTAAGCTGGATTTTTCAGTAGGGGGCTCCTAATGTAGCCTACTTCGAGCTCAAAACAATGCGTCATGATCATTAATCTGTATTAGCCTTTTTTTCTTTTCTGCTTAAATATTTTTTATGTTAAAGTTGATTGTTGGAATATATAACCAATTTTATCTCAATTAAGTCTAAATACAACTCATGATGCCTTTTGTTTTAGCACAGGGGTGCTCAACCCTGTTCCTGGCGATCGACCTACCTGCAGATTTCAGTTGCAGCCCTTATCAAACACACCTGCCTGTAATTATCAAGTGCTCCTCACGTTCTAAATAATTGGTTCAGGTGTGTTTGATCAGGGTTGGAGCTGAAATCAGCTGGAAGGTCGATCGCCAGGAACAGGGTTGAGCACCCCTGTTTTAGCACCTCTGCTAATTTCGGAATGTTATTTATTCGTACAGTACTAAGTTTGGCCACAGCCAACATCCTAATATGTTCTTGTGTTCAACATGGGCCTACAAGTTATATATACACAAGTTATAATCCAAGAAAACAATTCAACCAGGAACAGTTAAAATAGGCTGCGGCATGTCAGTGATATGCGGAAGTAAAACAAGTCCATACAAGCATTTTGTGTAACATTCTAGCATTTTGTTGTAACACGTAAACCACCACGAATTAACATTATATATACTTAGTGTTATCATTCTTCTAGTAGTTTATAGTCCTTTGGCGATAACAATTACACACGAAATTGTACATACCTTGCAAACATGACTCGTGCTGTCTCTTACTGCGTCTGAGTTACTAAACTAATCGGAAATCTTCTAGAAATGGGTGCTTTTAAAACACTGCTTCAGTACGATCCGGAACCTTTACGAACCTTTTGTTTCGAGTCAGTGGTTTCGGGGTAAAGAGATGGCATACAGCTGCGGATACTCACGTCAATATTGCATAATTTTTGTGACACTGTACAACAATAATTAATATTTTCCGTTACTGTGAGGGTTGGGATTAGGGTTAATGTGGGGGTAGACGTTAATACAATACAAAGTAATGGGTAGTTTAATAAATAATATTTATGAAACTACTCAACTTCCGGCCACAGCTGTATCCCTTCTAGAGCAACCTTCGTAGTGCAGATATATACACTAGATATCACATAGGGACCCTGAGCATGCGTCAATAGTGCCGCCACATTTGTACAGTGCTCCTAGGAAAAAAGTAATTCAACCGCACAAGACAAGGTGCCAATGTAAAGATGCTGGACATTAGCGCTGTGTAGTGGTGTAGTTACGAGCAATCAAAGAAAACAAAGCACAAAGTCATCACATTTCATAGGTAAGGTTTCGTTTTTTACGTTTTTGTATGTTATGAACTTGTGCTTAACAAGTAATGTTATTGATGATAACAGTCACTTATAGGGTTGCCACCAAGCGGCAACCTCCCGCTCTCCCTCGGGAAGCCAATACGGAAGTAACTGAAACTGCAATTCATGTGCTGCGTCCCAATTCGCATACTTATACTACGACCTAAAAGTATGTACTTTTTTGTGGAGGAAAAATATTTACTTTTGAGTGAGTAACAGAAAAGTATGCAAGCTTTGGTACATACTACTTCCTCGTTACACAGATCGTTGTGTTGCTTAGTTAAGAGCCCTGTCAATCATCCACATTTCTGTCGTATTTAATTTCCTACCTTATTGGAGAAGCAGCAGCAGGATAATATCCCATTCACGAGTCTCTCATGCAGAGAAATCTCCTCAGGTCTGGATAATTCTGCATTCAGATGGTAATGTCCAAACACGTCTTTATATAAGTTCAGTATTGTTGTTGCAGATGTAATAGAAGACAGACAACGCTATTTAAATATTCTCCAGTGGGCTAGATATTAATTAACAGTCATACAAACATCTTTACCGACGCCTCTCTGCTTGACCGTTGGTCTCGCGCGTCCATCATGTTTGTAGTTTGTTTACACTTTTCACCCGCGTTTTGTAGTTCTAATCGAATTCACGTCCAACGCGCAATGTACTGTGGGCAATATCAGCGGTTAGAGCATGGACGCATCTACACTTAAAATTTTGACCGGAAATAGTAAACCATCCGGGAGTTTTTGGCATACTCTTTATTAACATACTACGATTTGGGACATACTAATTCTACTTTCACGTGCTATTTAGGACGGATAGTATGCGGATTGGGACGCAGCAATGGAGATTCCGCTAGTCCTGGCTCCATAATAGAGCAAATTTCTATTGAGCCCACTTTTAGAATGGCCAACTTTGCAGCATAAAAAAAGGTGTTTACAGCCTGGTACAAAGAACGATTTTGGTTCATATAGCTACTATTACCCTTCGTGACAACTGTGAGGGTGGTGAATTTTTTTTATAACTCATCCGTTTCCTTTATATTAGGTTATATTAAGTATGCATAATTAAGGGCGTGGCCACTTGAGTGACAGCTAGGTCTCGCTGGTCGCGGTCACTTTACCTCAGCTGATTACGGCGGATTAGCCGCTGATCTCGGCATATTCATCGTATTTTTGTGTTGTTATATGTGGCTTTACACAGTCAGTTGCCTTTTGGAATTATTTCCTACAATTATCAGATGATATGGCATGCTGTGTGCACTTAATTGTGCTCACAAGCCATTCACGTGGCCTCCATTTCCCAAGTGGGTGAAATATATAATTATATACCATCTCTATGAATGTATTTGTTTTATTTAAGATCATTTATCATTTATAATGTTCTTTAGACCTGAAATGCACTCCAGAATCTGACAGATTATTAGCTGTAGGCTCTAGAACAGTCATCTGAAGCGTTGTCATACATTGTTCTGCCTGGACTTCATAATTAGCCTTGCATTTACTAACACAGACTATATCTGAAGTTTTTGGAAGTCATTCGCACTTTCCTCCTGTTGAAAAACGTCATAGGCGCAATGCTTAGTGGCTCAATGTGTAATGCATTGAGCCACTAAGCAATGCGCTTATGATGTTGCTTATGAAACAGTGTTTTTAAAAGTCTAAACACTTTATTGATAAAGTGTACAACCAAGCACATGTGGTCAGAACACAAACGAGTCACAGGTGAGGAAGTATTAAGCATTTCTCCCTTAGGAAAGCCCGTCTAAACAGGGCGTCTGTAGATCCGCTCACGCTCCGCCTCTTTGCCCTTGTATGGTATGCCCGGGGTTGGTGCGATGATGCGCGAACAAAATGGCGACGGTCGGCCACGCCTTCTAGTAGCTTCTTTTGGGTTCTTCATAAACCTATGGGTGACGTCACGGATACTACGTCCATATCTTTTACAGTCTATGGTTGCCACCCGTCACTTAAAATACGGAATCGTCCCGTATTTGAGAATGAAATTGCGCGTCCCGTTTTGAATCAATACGGGATGGGTTTTGTCCCGTATTTTTTAATCACTTTTTTAAAAAGTAGCTTTTCATGCAAATCATCCCACACGTATTTCATGAATATGTCTCATATCCTACTTTTGATTGGGTAATACTTGACGTCATCATTAGTTTGATTGGTCTTTGTCCGTGAGGAGGGCGGGTCTTTTAAGCAGAGTCTGTCAAGTAGCCTAATGGCAGAAGCTTCTCCAGGTAACCCCCCACGTCTAAACGCAAGCGGCTGCAAAAGTACCGCAGAGAGTGGGAGTAAACAAATACCTCGCTGCAGAGTGGTAGATATTGTTATTAAAGAGCCCCTATAATACATTAAATAGGGTCATATTTTGGTTGTAAGGGTCTCCAACAACAGTCTAATATGCATGCAAGGTCAAAAAACACTTTCATTGTCTTATAATCTGCATTTATTTTTACCTCATTTTCCCAGCGACTCCCATATGAATCGTTCAGTGATTCATTTGTTCCCAAACCCCTCCTTAGCGCGAAGCTAATCTGCACTGATTGGACCGATGACAGCCTGTTGCAATTGGTCGACAGCGTTCAGCACGAGACAGAGTGAAATGCCCAGCACAGCTTATCAACAATATAGAAGTAGAGTGCATACACGCTTCATATTAGTGTAAAGCGTGGATTTCCGCAGTGGGTGAATGTAAATACAGACGATGGACTTGAAATACTGACGACAACTATTTTATTGAGCAAAAACTGAAGGAAGAACTGGGGAGAAGATCGACGTAAGTCTCCTAGCCCGTCACACTCTACCTCAGTGTTACCAGATGTAGCTGACTGATACCAGCCCAAAAACTATCCAAAACCCGCCAAAATGCAAAAAAAAACCCGCCCTCTCATCTGGAAAACACGGTTGTGACAGTCGCGAAAAACACGATAAGTGTTTATACTCGCACAATCGAGTTAAAAACAGTCCAATTGAACGAGAAACCGCCCAATCTGGCAACTCTGCTCTACTTGCTCTTTTTTCACACACACACAGACACACACACACACATTACCCTCCTTCTCAGAGGACATGACACAAAAATAAAAGTCCTTAACAGAAACATTCAAAAATAGAATACATAAGAACGTACATTAAAGAAACAACTTCACATTAGTTACTAACACCATAGAATACAGTACCCGGTTCTCATCAGTGTTATTAGGGCCGGCGCCTCCATAGAATAGTGAGGGCGGCGTCCGTGAACTCCCCCGGTTCTCCCTTTCATCCGCGAAATGCACAGCCTCGCTCCTGGTCCTCACTTTCCCCCCAAGTCTCCCGGATTTTTTGTGTGTGCATGAGTGCATTAAAGCAGTTCAGTTAAACACTAGCATATTGCTGTTATTAACAATGACACACATTCAGTATTAATCCACACAGTGGCAAAAGCTGAACTATTCTGAACCTTGAGCGCCGCACGTGTGTAAGAACAGCGGACGGTAGCCATAGCCATGACAAGTGACAGGATTGCAAGCTCACAAACAAGTTTAAATCCGCAAAGAAAGCGTCACGCGTCACGTTTTTAGCGTGGTTTTAGTCGCAATATGTATACAGTAAGTGTTATATATTATCATGGCTTACCTCTCCAATGCTTTTCCCAACGATCACCAACCCTCTTTACAAAATTGAGGAATAATCCATGTGCATACCTGTCAACATTGGGATGTGAAAATAAGGGATATGCCCACCATAAGGGATTTTTTTTTTTTTTTTTAAATCCCCAAATTACTAAATATGTTGATTTGGAGCTGTTTCGTTATGAATAAACAGTTAAATGGGCAGTAATATGTTTTATTATTATTATTATTTACAAAAGAAAAAATAAATAGTATACATTAGCAGTAAATACTTTAGCAAACAGTTTAGCTTATTAAAATGAATAGCTATTATAATGAAATAAAATCAAGCTATCAAATCTCATTAGCCGTTTCTTCACTGTATAACTGACTCCTTCTAATTAAAGAGCAACAAACGAATCTCCTATTTATTAAATAACAGGTGTCACTTTAAAAATGCAACCATAACGTTATAATAAAAGCATTCGATTGCCTTTTTATGCTAATTTAGGACGAAATTAGTTGTGTTTGAAAAAAACCCCACCAAGATCGACATCTTTAGATATTATTATTATTAATTATGTGTATATGTCTGTTTAAACACACACCCAAAACCCAGACTTTCGCTCCGTTTCAAATCGCGTGTACAGAATCGGTTTGGGAAACAGCCTCTATTTATCACTATGGAGCGCGTCAACTGATAGTCATGCACTGCTATATGACTGTTTTGAAGATTGCATATGAAGGGGAGACGGCACCTGTAATGAAAAGGAAAGGAAATCCCGCCGTTTTTTGTATTTATTTTAAAGTGTTTTCATGCCTAAACAAAGCGAAAGCATAGAACAGGCTCACATTTAAGTGCAAATGGCGGCCCCTGGTGGTTTGGCGGTATGGGTTGCATATAGGGAGGCTCTGCTCTTTAATGTTTAATGTTTGCCACCCTTCAGAGAAAGACTGAAAATACGGGAGAAATACGGGAAAATACCTTTACGGGATGATAGCGGGATAGAACCGTAAAATACGGGAGAATCCCGGGAAAAACGGGAGGGTTGACAGGTATGCATGAGCTGTCTACTGATAGTTCTTGTGGAGCTCTGTCAAAGTCTCATACATCAGTAGTCTTTTCTGATCCTTCCTTTTTTGCAAAAATAAACCTCAACCACTGACTCTTCACATTCTTTGGGTGGAGAATATAACACGAACTTTCCCTCAAACTTCCAATAATATCCAGCTAAGCACAGCGTCTTCATGACTCATGACTTCAGGATCTGTTTATCTTCCTCTCTTTGCTGCTGTGTTAGTGGGCGGGGCCGCAGGTTTAAATTTGCGGGTCTGCGCGTGCAACCATTATGTTTCGTGTCTACGTAACGCCGAAACGGCTAAAGAATCGTTATCAAGACGATTCGTTTAAACCACTATGAGTCGACTCTTTTATAGATGAATCAATAGTTTTAAACACTGTCCACTTTCAGATTTAAGCTTTAGCTGGATATTTCACTTCACTTTGAGCTGTGTTACACACTACATGAAAGGTCATTTTCAAAAACCCATAATAGGGGCTCTTTAAGCCAACTGCACGATTTGTCAGAGAGCGTTCTCTGTGGCTCATGCGGGATGTGCGACAACATGCGAAGAGCAGCAGTCTATATATCTATACTATATCCTAAATGTTCTGAAGCCATTGTATAGTTTAATGTGAAGTACAGATGAACACGTGGTTCAAGTGGTTAAATTCATGTTCACGTCAGTGCTTCCCACCGCTGTGCCTGCCAATTATTATCCATTCATTCACAATTTAAACTGCGTGTTGCAATCATGACATCACGAAAAACTTTCTCCAAGACTATTTGTTCCTGTTAGTTGAAATAATCAGTGGGGAAATGCATTAAGTTTTGCATTGAACTGTTTCATTTTGACCTGCAACATGGAGATCATTGCTGTTTCTAAATCATGCGCTGTGTCTGTTAGATCAGCAGATCGCATTCACAACACTGGATTACAGAGGGTTAGGCTATTACCTGCTCTTCACACACAAAGTAGGCTTACCTGAAACTTTAAATTAGAAAATGTTCAGTAATACAATGTACAGATCCTCAACGCTCTGATTTCTCCCCTTTGTGCTGCTGTTTTAGAGTTATCTGTATACTCAGCCTGATCTCACGAGGAAATGTAAGTATTTAACGTTTTGTCAGTTAAGTGGATAATTCATAGGAATTTGTACGAGTTCAGTCGTACAAAAAATGTACGATTTTAAAAAGGAGGCGTGGCACCTAACCCCTCCCCTAACCCCAACCATCATTGGGTGATGAGCAAATCGTACTAATTTGTACGAATTAGATTGTACGAATTCAAACAAATTAGCCACTAAATCAAAAAGTTACGAATTACCGTGAGATTGCTTTGGTATACTGGAGGGCTGCGCGCTGTGTCTCAGTGACAGTGGTGGAGATAACGAATTACATTTACTCACGTTCCTGTAATTAAGTAAAATTTTGGGGTATTTGTACTTTCATGAGTATAATTTTAAGTCTGTAATTTTACTTGTACTTGAGTACAAATTAAGCGGTCACACTTTACAATAAGGTTCATTAGTTAATGTTAATTAATGCATTTACTAACATGAACAAACAATGAACAATACATTTACTACAGTTTTTATTCATGTTAGTTAATGAAAATACAGTTGTTCATTGTTAGTTCATGTTAACTCATGGTGCATTAACTAATGTTAACAAGCATGGACTTGGATGTTAATAATGCATTAGTAAATGTTCAATTATGATTAATAAATGCTGTACAAGCGTTGTTCATGATTAGTTCATGTTAGTAAATACATTAACTAATGAACCTTATTGTAAAGTGTTACCAATTAAGCTGAGTAATCTACTTCATTACTTTTAAAATCACAATTCGTTACAGAGTACTGTCATTTAATTAATATTTCAACCACTGACTTTGGTAGCCAATAAAAAAAATCTCATCTTAACGGACCAATGAAAAGCCTGGTACATTATTTCAACCGAAAAACAAGTTCAGGCTACTGCAGATTTACGTGAGCTGATCGTCATCATACAGTCACAGAGTTATCGATTGACATATGGAGAATCAAGACAGCAATAATGAATCTGAAGAAGGCAGAAATGAGGAAGAAATATAGCAGAGGATGAATGCCCATGGCCACACCTGTAGGAGCTGTTCACTTACAGGTACATAGGGAAGAAAGAGGACAGCTGAATGGCTGTGTTATCATCTAAAAATGCTAATTAATTGTATGCCCAAAACTGAAATATCGCATAAAAGAGGTGCGAATAAAGCAGCGCTTTACCCACGTGAACGCAGGGAGAACATGCAAACTCCACACAGTAACACCAACTGACCCAGCCGAGGCTCAAACTAGTGACCTTGCTGTGAGGTGAGAGCGCTACCCACTGTTTAGGTTTAATATTTCTTGAACAATATTAATGATATGACATAGTTCCGGAAACTTCCTAGTTCTCTGTTTATCCCTCTGACTTTGCGGTGGGTTTCTTTTGACTGGCCCCTGTCCTTTTAAAGAATATCACAAAAGCGAACGCGTCAAGTATAAAAGCCTCGTCCGTTTCGTGATGTGCGCGCACAGTTCAGCGGAGGTGCGCGATGTGGCGCCAGGCGAAAGTATAAATCAACCTTAAGATGTTTCTTCCTGTAGTTCAATGGTGCATCTAACCTGTCTTTAGTACTGTTCAATTTAAATGATTTTATTTTACCACAAATTTTGTGATTTTGCATTTTCTCTCGCGTGTTTTTGATATTGTGATATTAAATTTAATACTTAATGTTCTTTAAAAGGTCTTAAAGGTCTTAAATTTGACATTATGATATCTGCAGAAACCCTGTTAAAAGACTTCAGTCTCTAATCTGAAAAAACACATTATAGTAAGAAGACATATAACTTTATTTGTGTGATATTTAATTAATTAATATGTTTAGGCATTAGGCAGTGTTGTTCTGTGGTTTCTGACGGTTCGTTTGCGCGATTAGGTAATTAGCAAAGTTTCTCCATAATTTGCAAGTGTTTTTTCTAATTAAATGGTCTATTGATTGTACAGATAAGAGAGGCGTCATTTGAAATTATAAAGAGTCTATTTTTATTTGTGCATATTTCTGTTGTATTTATACTCACAATAGAAAAACATTGCTTTTGTAAAATAATCGTGGCGCGCTATTGATAAGATAAACATCACAAGAACATGTAAATCCATCATCATTGTAATAGACTGTATTAATTCATTAGGGATAAGTTAATACTGTTTATAAAGTTACAAAAGTGTTTTTATAAAACACAATGGTTAGAGGACTTGCAACTTAATTTTTGTGAGGTTGTTGTTTCAAGCCCCGGCTGAGTCAGTTGGCATTTTTGTGTGGAGTTTGCATGTTCTCCCCATGTTGGCTTGGGTTTCTTCTGGGAGCTCCAGTTTTGATTCATATATAAACCCCACCTGACAGTTCAGTTAATGCTGTTTACACGGTTTCAAAAGTGTTCATAGTATCGTTAAATGTGTTATGTAAAATGTGTTTTATTGCCTGGATCTTGTCTGATTCAGCAATTATGGATAATTCCACCAATACCATCAGCTAAAAAAGTAATTTGTACTCAGTAATTTGAGTAGTTTTTATGAAGAGTAATGTTTACTTTTACTTAAGTACTTTTTAACACCAGTACTTTTACTTGTAATTGAGTATAATTTCAGCAATGTAACAGTACTTGCAATTGAGTACAAATTTTTAGTACTCTTTCCACCACTGCTCAGTGATGGAAGTGCTTCATTCAGGCACCGACTGCGCAGACGCGACATGCGCCGCTCCGTAAGATTATTCTTATAATAAGTTTATGTTCTCTCATCCTTCCGACTGAGTTTATTCTTCCGAGAGGAATACTTTGTGCTGCGAAAAGTTTGCAAAGCCTGGCTCATTGTGGTTTGATGGCCCGTCACATATCGGTTATCATTAACAGACAATTATTTTGCCTAATATAGGCTACTCTAAAACTGTGAGTATTTCAATGTAATTTTATATATAGTAACACTTTATTTAACAGACCAGTTTGTCACCCAAATAGCATACGAATGGGGGCCACTTTAGGCAGTTATGCGTTACTGGTGGCATTCCTTCGGCCCAGACAAAATGAATGTGAACCTGAAGTAGCTCACCTGTACACTGGCAAAGGGGGGCCAAAGATTCAAATTCATATATGGGCCATTAAAGTCAAAGATTTGGCACTTATGCCAAAATGTAATCTGAATGTGAGCCTAATGTGGCCCATGTGGGAAATTATAAATTTGGCTCAAATGATGGGAGACAAATGTGGGCCACAGTTGGCAAAAATGTGGCATAGTCATTTAAGGGTAATCTGGGTCTAAACCTAAAATGGCTCACACATGTGAGTGCAAATGTGGCTCAGTTATCTCAAGACATATGTGTGCAACGTTTGGCAAATATTTGGCAAAGTAAGCTCTGGCTATTGCAGCTGTGAGCCTAATGTGGCCCAGAGAAGATATGAAAATTGTGGCCCAGTTATCTTAAAACATATGTGGGCCACTTTTGGCGAATATTCAACTCAGAAAGATATGGCTAATGTGGATTTGAGTCTATAGTGGCCCAGAGAAGATATGGAAAATGTGGCCCAGTTATCCTAAAACAAATGTGGGCCACTTTTGGCAAATATTTATCAGTTAGCTCTGGCTAATGTGGCTGTGAGCCTAAAGCGGCCCAGAGAAGATATGGCAAATGTGGCCCAGTTATCTAAAACATGTGGACCACATAGACTAAAGTCACCATCATGGAGAAAAGTGTTTGCTTTAGTTGGGCACTTGGGCTCATAGCCCTGAACCTCTTAATATAAATTTTCTTTTGGGCTGTTGTACCTTTTAAGAACTTGAACTTGCTTGAAAGGTTTATTCATTACAGCCAACAAGCCAAGTAAAAAAAAACTAACAAAAAAACAATAAAATTAAGTGAGGCACAACCTGTCATGAAATAATATAATTCACTGATGTTAACCAATGTTTAATCCATTATTAGAAGTATCACAATAACATGTTTGCACATGCCACAGAATTATGAAGATGCATAAGCTAAAAAAATTTTATGGTTCAACTTCTGCTCACAGAGACATCAATAATCAGCGTATGAACCTCAACAACGGTGACAATTAACAAAATGAACAAAACTCACAAACAGGATACTAAAAGTGACAAAATCAACAACGTCAACATAAACGGCAGAATCAAAAGCAAATAATGAAAACTGGAGCATCAATAAGCTATATAATGTGAATACACATTATATATACTGCAATGCATGCTGGGATTTTTGTACTTTGCCACACCCAGCAAGTGTAAGGTGTAGGCCAGATCTGGGCCAGAATAAAAGCAAATTTTGGCCCAGAATAGGGTCAGTTCTGGTTCATTTGTTTAATTTCTGGCTGATATGTGATATTGCAATGGCTTAATTGTGGCACAGATCTGGCAAACAGGAGTGGACCGTCCAAGTGCCATCATTCTATGTGGTATGTGGGCCGGATGCAAGTGTCTGGTGTGGGCCAGATTTGAGCCACATGAATTTTGCTAGCTGGGCAGATTGTGTGCTGAAGCATATAAGCGGACCTTGTTTTGAACTTCACCTGAAATATTTGAGGTGATATTCAAATATTCAAACTCAATAATGAGTTTGAACGCTCAGGATAAAAATAATTTATGAGGTGGCTACTGTTTTGTTTTCAAGCCGCTACTGTAAACTGTTAAATAAACATAGCAGTTATTTATTTCTGCAACATTTGAAATGCTACGAGGTCTTTATTTTGGTAATGTATGTTTAAAGTGATGAGGAAATAACTGATCCAGGTCCACTGCTGAATCTCTTTTTCAGCCACCTGATGATAAGAAAGACAATTTTAAAGTGGGCATCTTGATGGTGAGCCAAGCTTTCCCAGAGGATGCTGTGAACGTGGCTATGAAACTGGTGGAGGGGACCATGATTTTTTTATCTCGAAGATTTCCCAGATGCTTTTGCAACATATTTTGAACTATATGCTTTGACCATATACTATTCCAAAGGACTAAGATACACCTTTGATTTAGCAAATTTTTATGAAGATTTAGGTAAACTGCATTTCAAAGACTTATTATTGTTCAGGAGTGATGTTTCTTGTGATGTGATCTTCTTTATCAATTCACAACAGAGCAGTCCAAAAGTGTGTTTTGAATATCGTAATTTAAATATTGTAATACACTAGAATGTTCTGAGAAGAAACAAAAAGGAGGCTAAAATTAAACAAACCTTTCAAACAGCAAGGATGTTTGGAACGTTTGGCAAAACATTGTCATAACTTAATGGCAACAACAGTACATTTATATGCACTGTACAAATTATATTTTGTTTCATCAAAAAATTTCTTTTTTTTTTTTTACTCAACATATACAATTTAGTTAATTTGTGTGTGGATTATTTAGAGTTTTACTTATTTACAAAAATTCAACTAACGATTTTTTTTTTAAAACTGCATCCTATAACTTTTTTCCAAACTTCACTTTTTTTCTTCACAAGATTGCTGAACTTAATGGTTTAGTTAGCTAAACTTTTCTAAATACTTTTAGGTAGAACAAACAAAAAAAATAACTAAGTTTTATAAGTCGAGTTAAAAGATTTTTTTGCAATGCAGGGTCATATACTTCAGCCCAGTGGTCTCTGATTAAAAGGAGGCAACATTCATTGGAATAAAATCATACTGTATTTAAAGCAGGACTGAATTGATGTTGTTTCAGTGGTTTTTACCCATGTAAATATTGTTTTAACTTTAGTTAAATGAATGCTGATTTTGGGACCATTTTAATCTATTTAGCATTATTGTAATAGCAATATTTCAGGATGCAAAACTGGCTAAAAATCTACTTTAATTTAACATTAATTGTATGATAGTTTGGTTGATATTTGAACACTTATTCAATGTGATGTTCAATTATGTTGGTTTCAGTGTTAATAGGGATTTAATTTTGGTTTAATAAATGCTGATTTTGTGACCATTTTGATCTATTTATTATCATAGAATTAACATTATTTCATGGTGCAAAACTAGCTTAAAATCAATGATGACTTGATTTTTAACATTTATTCAATGTTGATTTAACCTAGGTCTGCTATCTGGGTAAGAACTAGCTTTAAAAAAAGCAAAAAAAAAAAAAACTTATGTGCGAACACTTAAAATTGGTATCACATGTAATGTGCATGTTATGGAATTTAACTCTGGCAAATAAGTGAGAGGAGATGGAAAGCTATGATGTCTACATGTTTTCCTGAAACATTTATAAGGTCAGTTCTTTCTTGTATGAAGATAGTGGAAAAGAAAGAAATGTATAACAAATGGTTTGTCGTTTTTTTTTATTTTGTTTTCTTTCCATTGCTTTTTTTTTTGCCTTATTTTTGTTCTTGTATGATATTTTTTCCTTTTACTATTTAATTGCTTTTAAGTAAATAAAACAAATTAATTTATTTTATTTATGTTGTCTAGCAGCTATGGATTTTATTAATTTTACTAACATATAGATGAACATATATGTGCATATATGCACACATAAATACATGCATATATGTACCTATAAAGGTACATACCTGTGCACATATAGACATAAGCATATATGTATATATGCACATGTAAATGTGCATATATGTACATGTATATGTGCATATATGTACGTATATGTACATATATTATAGAAAAAAGGCCAATTTTATATATCACATATATTAAAAACCTATATTAAAACATATGTTTATATAGGTTCTTTCCATGTGGAGTGTGTGAATGAGAGTGTATGAATGTTGTCCATGGTTTACAGTTGGAAGAGCATCCGCTGCGTAAAACATATGCTGGATAAGTTGGTGGTTCATTCCGCTGTGGGGACCCCAGATTAATAAAGGGACTAAGACGAAAACAAAATGAATTATTAAAACATTTTTCACATTATTAAAAGGACAAAAAATTGCCATCGGAAAAAAATCTAAAATCTCCACTGTCCATGATGTCACTAGCAGAACCACCAAAAGTACAAGAAGTTCCCCAAAGTGCACCTCATCAGCTTCAGTTAGGCCCAATCACATGGATATGAGACACGGTATCTCCTTTCCTTTCTCAGGATACCATGGCAATAGTGGTAACTTGGGTGATACCTTTCTAATAAGATTCCAATGAAGTGTCTTGAAAAAAACAAGTAACTATCCCACCATGCCATGAGGATGTCCGTCTCTCTAGGTGAGAATATGCACCAACATAATCAGTATTACATACAGATGTATACTCAATGTATATTATTCAGCCAGAGTCAGCATCTGTCTATAAATACACATTGACGTTTCTCCGCATAAGCACAACCTTTAGATTCTACGCTATCTACAGAGCAGGGTAATTCCCATCTTCAAAGAACCGTCCAAATGCTGCCAAAAAAAACAGCTCTTAAAAAAGGCCGGAAATGACCAGAGTTTTTTTTTTGTCAATATCAAAATGATTGTTAAAAATCACCAACATTTAGAAGGCCCAGCACAAGATTGGCAAAATGCAGGTTCTTGTGTCAAATTAACAGAATCCCCCAGTAAATATAGCTCTATTATACCACCCTATACAAAAATGGACAATGCATGGTTATCAAGGTTGTATAATGGCTACAAAGAGGACACTTGAAAACACACATAAAAATCTAAAATGCTGAATGGAACACCAGTTTTATGGATCAAACAGATGCATACACAGATGACATTGGAAATATGCAAAACTCCACATGAAGTGTCGCATTTGGGAATGGTCATTAGTGCAGTCTATACTAAGTAGCCATGTGCATAAGGTTAGTATATATGGGTTTTCCACACAGCCTTTCATCACTCCCTGTGCCGCTATGAATTAAATAGACATTTTAATGTTTGTTTACCTCCTCATGTATGATTTTAAGCTGTCATTGTCTCCCTCTGCTGGTGTGATAATGAAAGTGGAAGTAGTGCAGATTTAATTAAGGGCGTTCCTGCCAGTGTTGCCAACTTAGCGACTTTGTCGCTAGATTTAGCGACTTTTCAGACCCCCCTAGCGACTTTTTTGTGTGTTACTGGAGATTTTTATAGACTGTCGTTTGTCCATTACTGTACCGTTCCTACTCTTCTCAACGAGCTGCGGGTGATGCCGCGGCCCCTCCCTCGCCTCAGAGCACTCACAGGCGGCCCAGTCGTACAGCAGCCTCTCCCACCTGCAGCCTGACTGCAGATCACTCCTCTGCGTACCGACGGCAAATGATTTAGCACCGGCAGTGTGAAGGTATTTCCCTTGTACAGTCAAACCGATCTGCTTCTCTTTTATTTGAACAATTTGATTTGACCGTTTATTCTTTTCTTGTTCACAATCAGAGATGTTTTAGTGAGAGTTTCAGAACTTGTCTGAGTTTATTACGTCTGAGAGATTACTGCAAATTCACTACTCATCTATAATGATATACTGTATTCAAACAGCAATAACTTTAGTTAAATTGACATGCTTGCATTAAGCGTAGTGCAAATATAATACCCCATTTTCGGGCAGAGCTTAGCGCCTTTCTGTTGAAAATAGTTGGCAACAGTGGTTCCTGCACAACTGGAGTGGCTGCACTCTAAGGACCGCGACTAGACCAAGATGGCATACTAGATAGCAGCATTTTGTAACAGCTGGCTGAGTCTCAAAGTGTTCCTTAGTGTTCTTTGAAGTTCCTCTAATTAATTGGTAGCAAATAGTTTTTTCATCATCTAAAGATGGCGGGAAGAGGAAGAAAAGTGGAGGATATAGTTGTGATCAGCGACAAATATGATCATGATTATGCGGATGTGATGGAAGTAGGTGCTGAAATTAAGAAGCATCTCCTGGAGCTTTGTCTTGACGTGAATCTACCTGTTACACCCAGTTAAGTGCACATTTTGAAGAAAGTACGTTCTGACAGCGAGGAAGATATTTCTAATGCTAATATTCTCTAGGCCATTTACTCCCTCGGCAAAAGATTTGACAAGCAGAAAGAAAAGTTGGAAGAGGTCACAAGAAAATTAGAAGAGGACTGTAGCGTCATTTATGAAGTCAAGGAGGAGTCGAAAGCTCACAAACAGAAGGCAGTTAAATTGAAACTGGAGCTTTCTGATCTCAAAAAATAAAATAAAGAGTTGAAATCTAGGGTAAGAGAACTGGATCACTACAACAGGCGCTGGAATTTAGGCATAAAAGGACTGCCAGAGAAACAGAACGAGAATACAAGAGAAGTGGTGATCACCTTGCTCCATGGGAAATGGAAGAAGGGGTTGACACGGTACATTGAATTGGCAGGAGAGAAGGTAATTGCACACGTCAAATCATCATGCAGTTTTCAAAGAGAATCTACAGAGATCTGGGCACTGTCCAAGGGATCATCCGTGTGCAATGAGGCAGGCTGTCAATTTGCGGAGGATTTAATTAGAGAGGACAGAGAGGCGGGGCAAGTGCTTTGGCCACGCATTAAATAAGTTCGAGCAGAAGGGAAAGTGGCGTTCATTGAGGGAAAGCAAATTTTTCCAGGATGATAAAAGATCTGAATAAAGGGGAAGGCTGATTATTGAGAGACTCTTTTTGCGTTGCAAGCTGTTTTTTTTCTTCTTCCGATCTATACTGACTGTTCTGTGACATTATTTCTTTGTTCACTGTCAGTTCCAGTGGAATATGTTCTCACTAAAATCTAGTTTATCTTTTTGTTCATTGAATGCAAGGGGTCTAAAGGACAAAGTAAAACAGAAAGCTATATTTTTGTTTGCTGAGGGGCAGAAATCACAGGTTTTTTTTTTTTCTTCAAGAGACTTATTCTACTGTAGAAGAGGAAGCTTTTTGGAAAATACAGTGGGGAGACACCATTTTGTTCAGTCATGGCTCTAATCGATCAGCAGATGTCGCCATATGCCTCAACAATTGTCTTGGGAAGGTTGTGACTTCAGTCTGATGATTATGGACATTGGCTTACTGCTGTGATTAACAGCGAAGGTATATTTGTTATTGTAGTGAATGAGTATGGCTATAATAGTGCTGGGCAAAACAAGTCTTTATAATGTCAGATTTAACAGAGGTTGTTATTTTAAATAGAAATTTAATACAAATTTGAAATTTAACACTAATTAGAGGTGGTTTTAACATGGCACCTGATGAATGGATGGATAGATCTCCTCCTAGTTTTACAAGTCATCATCTTAATTACATTATTCAGGAATTTTTGCCAAGTTAACTTTCTTATAGATATATGGAGAGTCAACCATCTTAATACTAGTCAGTTCTTCTGGGTCAAACCTAATGGATCCTCTAGGTCACGGATAGACTTTTGGCTCATAACTGAGAAATATCAAGAGCTTGGCGAACCAGGTTTTAATTTCTGCTGCACAGTTGACAGATCACTGTTTGATTTCATTAACTTTGACACCAGTAAGAAAACACTACTAGGAAAGACTATTGGAAGTTCAATGCAGAACTTTTAAAGCATAAAGTTTATTGTAGTCAAATTAGAAACCTAATTAGTGAGTTTGAGAATGATTTCTCTTTAATTTCCAGTTTGATTAAATGTGAGTATTTTAAATTTAAAACAAGAGAAATTTCAATTTGGTTTGGTAAGCAAAAGAGAAGTGATATAATGCAAAAGAAGTTTAGGATAATTCAGGAAATTAATGCTTGCTGTAACACACAAGATATGGTTACAGATGTGGAAAAGTTAATCACTCTTCAAGCTTAAATAAACAGCATGTATGTAATAAAAGCACAAGGAGCTTTTGTAAGGTCTCGGGCAAAATGGATGAAAGAAGGAGAGAAGAACACAGCTTATTTTTGTCAATTAAAAAAAGAGGCGACAGCAAAACTGGTTACTGTTTTTTTTTTTTTACTGTTTTTTACTAGTTACACTAAATTTGACAAGATTTGTTTTACTGTGCAGGTATCTGAAGGAATGTGTTCATTAAGTGGATCACAAGTATCACTTTTGTGCCTAAGCATTTTGTAAAAAAAGAAAAACAACAACAACACTGCAAGCAATGCTTTGTTCAAACTTTTAGTTTTATTGGATTACTGAAATACTGTTTTGGTGATCAATAACTATTAAAACAAGACAAGAAAATAAACTTAACTTTTTTCATTTTTTTTTTTTAAAGTTTAATTTCTGTGATTTAAGCCAACGCCATTTAAGTTAATTGAAATAATTAAGGTAATTTATGTGTGACCAAAAAGCCTATAATTGATAAACAATTACTAACACGTTACTAAACTATAACAAAATTAGATAAGCATTTGCCACTGCACAGACAGTTTTAAAGATTCATGGCAATCTTCATGGAGACTGAGTAAAAGGTGCTGTTTTAACCATTTCAGTGGTTTTAAATCACTGTTTCGGTAGCAAATCACCTCAAATTAAAAAAATCGCTGTTTTAATAACTTAACCTAATTGCTGTGTGCAACTACTGTATATATATATATATATATATATATATATATATATATATATATATATATATATATATATATATATATATATATATATATATATATATATATATCACTTCATTGTTAAAGTGAGGTTTATTCATTTATATTTGTTTTACCTAGTGATGTAGTCTAAAGGTTAAAACGTAAAAGAGTTCTCATATTTAGAGTTTGGACTTTTGGACTGACTGTTACCCTGACTGAGTTAAGAGTAGCATGACTAACATGCTCTAACTTGAATACAGGTTCAAACTAGAATGCAGCACCTCTTCCCAGACCCTGTGTAGATTTATATCAAGACAAAATCGTTTTGAATAGAGAATAATTCTATAACTAAAGCAAACCTATTTAATAATGAACTGAATAAAAACAGACAAAGTGCAAATCACAAGCCAGACTCTTGGCAAACTGAGGAAGATATTGCATAGTATTATGGATGAGAATGTATTTCCCCTTATACTTTTATTATGTCATAATATATTAAAATTGTTTTATATTAATGACTTTAAAATACACAACAACATAAATGCTCATTCAATCCAGGAAAATGCACAGCAGTGGTATCCACAGAAGTAAAAAATTATCCAGCTTTAAAAAAGAAAATTACTTACCGGGCATTACCCGTTGTTTGAATCGACTGTAAATGTTAGATGGTAAAGCAAAACCTTTAGACTGAACGGATTCAGGTGCATAAACAACCACTTCCCTTTATCCACACAGTACTGTAGCTCTAGACCCTCCCTCTGGAAAAAGCACATCCCAGCAAACATTGGTCGGACGACAACGTGCTCTCCCCGGCCAAAAGGGGTCGCCGCCGGACGGCATAAATTGTATTCTGTGGGTCTGAGCGCAACGTGCGCTTCACAGCCAAAATTGGTCGCGGCTGGACGGCACAAATTCACAACATGTCCTAAAATGCATTAATATACGTTTGTATGCATTTGTACATGTCTATATTCTACTGGGGTTGCGTGTATTTACAGTTTTATGTACAAGTAGTCATAATATTTACCCCGTCTTGATTAGGTCCACAAGTGACGTCCTTTATACGTGCATTTAGAGTCCATCATACACCCTTGCTGAAATTATGAAATATGCTAAAGTATTGCACTTACATCTGGGTATTTACTGCAGGAGTGAATTTATATGCGTGCCCCAAGTGAGTGTGAGGCTGTGGACAGACTTTATGCATCTCAAGACCCATTGAGATTTGTCTTTATGAAATTCATATTTTCATCTTGTCAAATGACAATTGCATTCATAAAGTGTCCTGTGTGGTTAAGTGATTGTAAAGTCACTGTTTCTAAAACCGTAATGCAATTTTATTATCTCTAATAACATTTTTGAACCGTTCTAACAAATCTCGCGAGATGACTTAACGTAATCTCGCGGGATCCTACCTGGTGCTTGTTTTGAATTTCCTCCGGTAACCGGTTTTGTCCAGCATCACGAGAATATGAAGACGCGGCGAAAAGTCGGACAATTATTACAAACCTGCTTGCGTGTAAGTACAGTTTATATCAGTTTATTAATATTATTGAGTTTTACACGAAGGAACTGAAATAAATGATGCTCATTGTCAACAGCAGTTTGGAGTTGTTTCGATTAGGCTAAAATTAGCCGTTATGCTAAACGTAAGTCGAGTTTGAGCAATATTTGATGTTATTGCAGGAATATGTGCAATTTATCAGAGGTTCCAGCATCTCTCCCCATCATCCACCTGCTGTGTGTTCAGTCAGAGCTGCAAATGACCATTTCAGGTGAGTTTGGAGTGGAATTGTGTAAAAATAAAACACTTTAATAATAATAATGCACGAATTTGTTAGAAATCCTAACAAAAGCTATACAGTATCATTCTATTGTAGATATGTCTTCCAGCATTTACTACAATACCAGTATTAATGATTCTGTTTAGCCTAATAGGCTGTCATTAACAATGAGAGCTAAACTTATGAATCTGTATCAAAGAAAAGTTAT
This sequence comes from Danio kyathit, assembly GCA_903798195.1. Lineage (NCBI taxonomy): Eukaryota > Metazoa > Chordata > Actinopteri > Cypriniformes > Danionidae > Danio > Danio kyathit. The sequence goes on from LR812540.1 coordinate 38,666,643, forward strand.
TTACTGAATATTTTTACAGTTAGCATGAATTAAATACATGTTAAATATATGTATGCAGGTGTTGTTAGCTCATGGGTAGATTTAACAGTTAAAGTCTAACCACTTTTCTTTAAGCTGCTCCTGAAAAATAGTTTTTGTACTATAATTCATTAAACTGTATTAAGGTTCAATTTTGTTTTGCAGGGTCAATAACAGTCAGTCATCTGTCAGACTGAATTCAAGACTCTTTCTCCTGGCCAACTGTAAGAACCATATAAGGCATTGCATTCATTTATCTGTTGTACCTTAAATAATTTCATTATTACCTTTCTCACTGTTGTTTTGTTTGTCTATGTAGAATTGTCTCCTGTGCAAATAATCCTTTGTCATCCCACTTCCTAAGGACACGCAAGTGTAGGTGAGAATCTATAGAGGTAAAGTTGGTTTTATATTCAGATATTCAGACGTTCTTCTTAATAATATAATTTCAGAAAAGTATTCTTTGCAAATTCTAAATAGGGAAATCATATAAGCAGCCAATGACTATCAAAGTACAATATTGTTTACAGTCAATTAGACAGTGCTAATGTTGTTTTGAAGTCATAATTGCATGCTTATTCCGATCGAATATTTAAAGTAACATGGTAAACAATATAGAGACTTAACTTTACATCTATTGAGAAACTTGTTGAATGTTTAAGTGTATTTCAGAATTTCTGAGTTCATCTTTGTAAACCCAGAGCCTGTAGTGTCAAGCGGTGCTCAAACACAATTTCACCACATGCTGGAACACTTAGCCAGCTCTTTATTCTCACACGTTCATAATTTCATATGTTAATCTGGCCTGACATGCATCGGATATTACTTGAAATTATCTTATTTATAGTCTTATTATACATTATAAGTTAATAACCAATACAGTTTAGTTGTCTTCTAACTAACATTAATATAGTAACTGCAATAAATGTCTGTTTCTCACTGTTGATTTTAACAGAATAACTAAATTCAATTTTATTACATTTGTATAAAATATATCAATACACAAAGTAGCTTTTATACCTGTGGTGAATATTATGATCTTATTACTGCATGTCCTGATAAAAGCTTTAGTAAATAATTGCAAATAAAAGAGTTAATGTCATCATAAGCCTGATGTTAGCTACGGCCCTGTCTCCAGCAGGTCTACATGTTCTGTTAAGAGTCTGGATTCTGAGAGCGAGATCCTGTGAAGTGTCCATCAAAAGCTGAAGAGAAGAACTGGATCTGTGTAAGTTTGAAATGTGACAGAATGTGTGTCTCTGTCTGTCTAGAGGGATCGCTCTGACTGTGATTTTGGTGTCACATTTAGGTTCAGCAACTGTCCAGAGTTGGTGGATGTTCAGTCCGAGCTGGAGTAAAAATGTCATGAACAGGTACATATTTATCTTGCATTGTTTGTCTTTATTTCTGCATAATATTTCAGGAAAATATATTTTACCACCCCAACAATTAACCCAGTCTTGAAGCTATTTAAATTCTGGATTTAATCTGTCATTCAGCATTGTGTATTTCCTTATAGACGTGCCTGTTTTAATCTTCAGATGTTTTAAAATGTTTGTACAGATTTAAGCTGTCAGCCAGACTGAAAATATTAAATTATAATATCAGTGTAAGCCATGAATAACAGTCTTTGCTTGTCACAAACCTGTGGATATGGGTAAATATGTGGATATTGGCACTTGTAAAATGATGAGTGGTAGGGAATGTGTATGTATTGACATTAGATACTGCTCTGCACATTGCTGTTCATTGATGAAACATGACAATAATGCTTGATTTGCTTGAAGTTTTTAGTTGTAGGATCATACAAAGTCATATTCTTCTCCCTCAGATGCTGTAAAGTGAGTCCAGATGTTACAGACACAGAAAAAGATGCAGCAATGGAGGGACACAGCGAGCACCTTCCAGAAAGAGCTGGAGGATATTAGAAATAAAGACTTTAAAATAACATTTCACTTGTGTTGTCCATATTTCTGTTTTGTTGTTTTATTTATTATTAGGTGTGTCTGTTTAACAGTGATGTAAATCTGTTACCATGTTGCTATATGCACAATAAATAATTTGCTTAATTGAAACACTATTGCATCCTCAAATAATGTATTAGTTATGATATACACGTGATTACAACGTCATAAAGACGTTCAGGTATAACTGGATATAACATTCACAGCTTTAAATGATAAGTTCAGTTATATATGTATAATTGGGCTAATAAAACATTTAAATTATGCAGCAACACGTTTTATAAACGGCCTGAATCAGGCACACGCGTCCAGAAGATGACATATTTCGACGTGCAGAAACCGTGTAGAAAAGACGTGCGATTCACGGCCAGAAGATGTAAAAGACGTCGGTTGGATTTTCATTTTGGCACTACTTTTCAACCATGACGCAACGTGACGGAGGGACGTCTTTTCAACGGTAATCGGACGTCCAAATGTTTGCTGGGATACCACACCTGACTCATCTCAGTCAGGTAAAGTGACCATGGAATATATTTGTCCTTTCTGGAATAGAGACTGAAGCTCAGCCGGGAAATAAGCTTTTTTTACTCAGAACATTGAGTCTAATCATGCAGTGTGCCCTCTATAATTTTTATAAGGCGGCACAGTGGATCAATAGTTAGCACTGTCGCCTCACAGCAATAAGGTTGCTGGTTCGAGCCACAGCTGGGTCAGTTGGCTTTTCTGTGTGGAGTTTGCATGTCCCCCATGTTGGGTTTCCTCCGGGTGCTTCAGTTTCCCCCACAGTCCGAAGACATGCGGTGAATTGAATAAGCTAAATTGGCCGTAGTGTATGTGTGTGAATGAGCGTGTATGGATGTTTCCCTGTACTGAGTTGCAGCTGGAAGGGCATTTGATGTGTAAAACATATCCTGGTGTATTATACTTGTTGTATATACCCTCGCAACCACTACGCTCAATTAATTTTGGACAATTGATTATTCTCAGAATGTCAAAATCAACTGTAGGCAGTTCTCATATCTGGCACCTAATCTCTGAAACAGCCTTCCAAGCACAGTTCGGGAAGCAGACACACTCTGTCAGTTTAAAACTAGATTAAATACAAATCTCTTTGCATTAGCATACACATAAAACCCAAATGCTGTTGAAATCCAAACCCTCTAAATCAGTGGTTCTCAAACTGTGGTACTTGTACCACTAGTGGTACACATGCTTCCTTTCAGTTGTACGCGGAGGAATCGCTGAATAATTAAAGTAAAAAAATGAGCACACTTTTAACCCTTTACGACAACACCGGTGTGATCAGTAAATTGATTTTAATAGGCTTAAACCTTTTATTTTATTTTAAATTTTCTAATGTTTGTTATGTATTCTATCATTTGAAGCTAATTTCCTCCCCATATTTGTAACGGTTGTTGGGGGCGTATCCCTTGTTTTTATATCCCAATGTTGACAGGTATAGTTTAATTACTTGCTTTTCTGACACACATAGCCTACTCTGACATGCAGTAAGCAGGTCTTATTTCTAATTTAAATATGTAAATCCAGTTTATATATTTAAAATACAAGTTATCATTTAGATTTTAAAGATATACAAATAAGTCATATATACATGCAACATGTATTTTAAAATTTATCAAAAAGTGTTATGTATGAATATGATGACATACGGTATCCTATATTTATAAGGTCATTTTTTGAGGTTTTGATGAATAGGGTACTTTATGATAATACTTTACATTTAAGTACAGCAGTTTTCTTTTTACTTTTTAAGAACAGTGTCAATTTTAATGAACTTTTAAAAGCACATTTTAATTTAAATGTTGACGTTTTATAAATCTTTTTTTTTTTTATCTGTAAGCACAGTACAGTCTTAATGTTCAAACTATTTGTTATGTTTAAAGTGGCTGACAATAATAAATATTCATAAAAATAATGCTATTGTACTTCATTACCAGTTAATATGGTGGTACTTTGAGAGACAATTTTTTTCTTAGGTGGTACTTGTGAAATAAGTTTGAGAACCACTGCTCTAAAGGATTGTTAGGCTGCATTATTTAGGGCAACCGGAGCCAGGAACACTTCCCCAAAGACATTATAATTTGAACGGCATCTGCGCTGATGTTAGTTTTTTTTTTTATTATTAATCCCGGGGTTTCCATAATCCTGGACCAGGCCGTATCCTGAGCATCTGCTGTAGTGGTTATGGAGGAGTGGAGAGCGTGAGACTGATCCCTGTAGGACCCCAGTGACAGACGAGTCCTTGCATTGATCCTGAAGGGACAGCCTGTACACCAGCCGGTGACCTCTCCCACCTGCAGCTTCTTCACGATGCGTCCAGCGCTCCCCAGCCTTAGGCGCATAGACTGCAACTCTGCACAAGACATTTGGCCATAGGAGAAATGGTCGTGCCCAACTGAGCCTGGTTTTTCTCGAGTTTTTTTAATTCTTCACTTTCGCCAATTGGTGAATTTTTTTCTCTCGCTGCTGTCACCACTGGCTTGCATGGTTGGGGACCTGTGGAGCTGTGCATCGATGGATTTGCTCTTTACTGTTCAAACTCTCTGCAGTGAATATTAAACCACACTAATCTGAACTAAACTGAACTTCAACACTGGAAACTGAACTGACACTGTTTCAATTTACTATAATCTTCTATGTGAAGCTGCTTTGACACAATCTACATTGTAAAAGCGCTATAGAAATAAAGATGAATTGAATTGAATATGCTGGATAAGTTGGCGGTTCATTCCGCTGTGGCAGAAGTTAAAGGAAAGTGAATGAATGAATGTACAATAATTTGTATTATTATATAATGCCTTTAAAACAAGTTTTACAACAGGGCCTATGGAGCGGTGTTGCAGCGGGTTTTGGTTTAGGAGGGAACCAAGAGTGATGCAGAAAGTTTCGGAGGACACATTAGCACAAACAACGGTCCGGCGGAGAGTATTTTCCCCCAGAAGAATATGAATGAAAGACCAACAAATAATCCAGGTAAAAGTGCGTCTGTCTGTGCTGACAACACTCAACGTTGATTTGAGCACCTCTATAACTTAGTTAGCATTTGTTTGCTCGGCAACATTGGCTGAAGCAATCTTAAAACGGTAACGTTAGCTAAACTGAGATAAATTAACACTGACTTGAACACCGATGTTTAACTTCTATCGATTTTTTCATTATATATATTAGCTGTTGTAAAGTCATTTTTCTCTGGTTTGGAGTAGCTAACGTTAGCTTGAGAAAATAACATTGCGACGTAATGCATAATCATAGATATTTATGATGTATAATATATCTATGATGTATAATAATGTTACTTACACTAACGTAAATCTGTACAATATGCTGATAACCACGTTTTTGCTAATTATTGTTTTGGATTTTGTGTGTTGGGTTCCAGGCAGCCAGATTTATTTTGTAAATAAATTTATTTTGTAAATTGATATTGACTGTAAAGACTTTTTGGTGCAAATGTAGTCTTTATTTTATGAAGACGTTTTTATTTTCTTTATCACAACTGACATTTGGTTTAACGTAATTTTTTCCATTATCATTTTTTTTTTTGATATGAACTGGTACAGCAGCGCTTACAGGTTTTGTCTGAAGAAGGAAACAGCATTTCGGAGGAACATCTTGATCAGCACAGCCTAATGCTTAAAATTAACAAGAGCAGTAAACAATCAAGGTAAACAAATTAAATATAGAATACTGGAAGCCTGCCTGTGCAAACTGGAACTCATATAATAGTAAGTACTGTACATTTATTTGTTTCTCAATATAGTACTTTTAATACAAAATGTGTCACATGTTTAGTTGCTAGCTAAATTAAAGATTTTTTTTTCCCTTTTTATAAAGCACTGTAGTAGTTTTTTTTTTTTTTTCTTTGTTTATTAAACTTTTGTGCAGATTGAGGTCTGTCATGGGTCAGACATTTCGTAATACAATAATTAGTATTGGGATATATGCATTTGTCTATGTATTAAATGTGTTTTTTCCTCATTTCATGTTGCCTGAATTTTTATTTGTATAAATAAATCTAGAGGATGAAATAAAATGCACAGCAACAACCAGAGTGAGCCAGGAGAAGACAAGAGAAGTAGTGAAGAGAAGAATGATAGCCATCAACACCAGAGTGTTATCCTTCTTTCACCAGCTAAGTGAGAACTTGGATTAGGTGACACACTATAAGTGGCTGTATCAGCATTCAGTCTGCTTTCGTTTATTAGGAATACTTAAAGCAAATGGTCTAATCTGTCCTGCAGTGAATCACCCCATTATAAATGCTACAATGTTTTTGTAAAGCCTTGTTGGGAAAAAAAAGTTAATAGGACATTCTGGTTAGTCATCTTTTATACATGGTAGTGAGATGGTCATGAGCAGGAGCCAGTTGCTCAGTACCAGCTGAAAACTAGTTTTTTTTTAAACAAGCTTGCTCTGTGCTTATGTCAGTTTGTTTCTCCTTATCCAGAGGTCTCCATAGTCCTGGACCGGGCTGAATCCTGACCAGATGCCGTCCGTGGTGGTCATGGAGGCGTGGAGAGCACGAGACTGATTCCTGAAAGACCCCAGTGACAGACGAGTCTCTGCATTGATCTCGTGGGCCAGCCTGAGCACCCACTGGTGACCTACTCATACCTGCAGCTTCTCCATGACAGACGTCCAGCATTCTCCAGCCTCCGGTGACTAGACTGCGGCTTTGCACAGGAAGTTTGGCCCGAGGAGAACTGGTCATGCCTAAGTGAGCCTTTTTTTTTCTCAAGGGCTTTTTTTTTCTACACTTTTGTCAGTTGGTGAAGTTTGTTCCTCTCCACTGTTGCCACTGGCTTCGTTTGTTGGATCGGTGGATTTGCTCTTCAGTGTTTGAACTTTCAGCAGTGACATTTACATTACACTGAACTTCAACTCTGAAAACTGGAGTGAAGCAGTTTCAATTTACAAGAATTTCTATGTTAAGCTGCTTTGACATCTTTGATCTACATTGTAAAAGTGTAAAGAAATAAAGATGAATTGCATTTGCACATGTGAATTCAGACATTGTTGAGCATTTGACACCAGAAATAGTAATATTTTAAAGTTGGGATCTTTCTGAGTCGGCTAATAGTTACAAATATTTATTTTTCCTACAATATGCAGTTCAGACAATACAATTATTATTGTACATGTATGTTCTTGTGCTTTGTGTAATTTATTTATTTTTAACCTGTTGATTTAAATGCTTAATGTAATTTTCACACATTTTCCTTAAGTGCTTTAAGCATTGTCAATGTTTTAAAGAATGGAATATTTTGCAATTGTATCTGGTTTAATGTCAGTAGTACTAAGTACAATTTTTTTTTCTCTCAACAATATGCAGTTCAGACAAAATTAGAAATTCTAGAAATTAGTTTTATACATGTATGTCCATGTGCTTTGTTGTTTTAAAAGTTCTTTTTCTTAAAATAAGATAATTTGGATGATTGAAATGTAATTTTTTTACACATTTTTCTTAAAGGTTTTTTAAGCATCTTCAAGAGTGTTTATTTTGTTAATATTTTGTAATTGTGTCTTTTTTATGTCAGTAGTACAAAGATAATATTAATAAAATGATATTATATAATTTTTAGGACAAATGAAAAGGTTTACAGTAGCTAACTGTTTACTTGTTTTTTACAGTAATTAACCGTTTTCAGACACTATATAATTATGGTAACATGCTGTAAACTGATTCACGGTTGTATACTGTAAATCTCCAATACAGTAACTTACTGGCAACAGTGTTGCCAGTAAGTTACTGTAAAAACCCTTTGAAATGTCTAACAGTGTGGGTTTCCTCCGGGTGCTTTAGTTTCCCCCACAAATCTGAAGACGTGGTATAGGTGAATTGGGTAAGCTAAATTGTCCGTATGTATGAGTGTGAATGAGAGTGTATGGATGTTTCCCAGTGATGGGTTGCGGCTGGAAGGGCATTCGCTGCGTAAAACATATGCTGGATAAGTTGGCGGTTCATTCTGCTGTGGCGACCCCAGATTAATAAAGGGACTGAGCCGAAAATAAAATAAATGAATGAATGTTGATTTATTAAATATTGATTTATTAAATTTATTTAAATTCAAGTGAACTGATTTATTTAAGGCAGATTTTTATAGACATATTTTTAAATTTTTGGGTTTTCAATTCCAAGACTGCAGATATCCAATTTGTAAAAAATACAGTTTCAAGTTTTCAAGATGAAGAAATACAGAACATCAAATTCAATATTTTAAAATTGAAAATGCAAAAATTCTGATTATGAAATATAGAAAGTAGGTCAGGCTTTATCAGGGAAGAAGACAACCCAAAATCAGAAAAAAAACTTGAAACAGTATGGAAAACGCAAATAAAACACTTAAACATTTAAAAGACGTTTAGGGACTGAAGACACAAAGTGATGAAATATTTCAGGTGTAATTTTGACCTATTCTTCCTGCAAATAAGTCATAAGGTAGGCAGCAGTACGGGATCTTCGTTGTCGCATTTTGTGCTTCAGAATGTGCCAGACATTCTCTATTGGAGACAGGTCGGGACTGCAGACAGGCCAGTACTTGTACCCTCTTCCTCCACAGCCAGGACTGTAATGTGTGCAGAATGTGGTTTTGTCTTGTTGAAATATGCATAAGCATTCCTGGAAAAGTAGACAGCATAATTGGAAAAAATGAAAAAGAAAAATCATCTGGAGCATGTACTACAAAATCTCTACGTACATTTCAGCATTAATAGTGCCATCACAGAAGTGCAAGTTACCTTTTCCAGGGGCACTGACACAACCATGACAGACCCTGGCCTTTGAACTTGTTGCTGGTTACAGTCTGGATGATCCTTTTCTTCTTTGGTCTGGAGCACACGGCATCCATTTCTCCCAAAAAAATACCTGAAATACTGATTCATCTGACCACAGTACACGTTTCCACTGTGTGATGGTCAATCCCAGATGCTTCAGAGCCCAGAGAAGTCGAAGACACTTCTGGACACTGTTAACATTGGGCTTCCTTTTGGCACAGAACAGTTTTAACTGGCATTTGTGGATGTAAATATGTATTGTGGTACTTGACAAATGTTTGTCAAAGTAGTCCTGGGCCCATGTGGGGATATCGCTTATAGATGAGTGATGATTCTTGATGCAGTGCCGCCTGAGGGATTGGAGACCATGGGTCTTTAGCTTACTGTAGGTCTGCGCCCTTGTCCTTTACGCACTAAAATTCCTCCAGATTCTTTGAATCTTTTAATGATGTAATGCTCTGTTGAAGATGAAATATCCAAATGTCTTCATATCTTTCTTTGAGAAACATTGTTTTTAAACATTTCAATAATTTTCTCACATATTTGTTTGCAAACTGGTGATCCATGGCCCATCTTTGCTCCTAAAGGACTAGACCTTTCTTGGATGCTGCTTTTGTACCAAATCATAATTACAATCACCTGTTGACATCACCTGTTTCACATCATTATTTAACTTGATTTACCTGATTACTAGCCCTAAATTGCTCCCGTCTCATTTTTTTTTTTGGAATGTGTTGCAGGTCTGAATGACAGGTATGGGTGTATATTTACAAATGAAATGTAGTTGACCAGACACAACATGAAATATTTGTGTTCATATTGTCTGCAATGGAATACAAGTAAAAAGTAAATTTGGAAACCACTACTTTCTCTTTTTATTTGAGTTTTTATATTGTCTATAGTTTTACTGATTTGGGGTTGTAGATGATCACCGAAAAGTCAAATGGCCAATTACAGAGCTGCATGAGTTTACTGGTGTATCTGCAGCTCAAGAGGACACCTATCTTCTGCATAAGCATGAATCGACCAGAGGTGAGTGATTCTTAAGCATTTATGGTTCATATATTTGTAAGGTTAGTTTTCCCAGCATGTGAAACATAAGACAGCATCCAGCCTGGACTATGCCACACATAGAACAGGGAACCCCAAAATATCTGAAGTTTGAAGATGTGTCTATAAAAAACTGCCTTCAAAAATTCAGTTGTCTTAAACCTTGAGATGTTAAGAAATTACAATTCAAAACCATTTTAATGGCATATAATATTCAGTTTTAATAAATTGCAATCAAATGATGAACATAATTCAAATTCAGATTGTTTTGTCATATTTTAAGCTCCATACAGGGTGAGTCCTTTAGTTTTAATGGATCATTTAGTTTTAATGAATCATTTTGTCTGCAAGTCTCAGACCTGCAACACATTTTATAAATCGCAATATCAAAGACAGTACATTATTATATGCATTATATTATGTATTATGGTTTATTTTAAATCTCATTTTTAGAATCTTTAAGAAGGGGACAAGGCCGCAAAATTTAGGTCTTGTCCATACTATTATGTTTTCGTTTAAAAACACATATTTTTCTTTATGTTTTGGCCTTCCGGTTACACTGAAAAGAAGCTTTTAAGAAATGACAACTTATCTTTTTGAAAACACTGTCCAAAAGTGGATAAATTTGAAAGAGCCATCTTCGTGTTGCAGTGTTGACTGTGAAAACTAAGGCTTTTGAAAACAATGACGTAGTCATGTGACCAATTCAGATGTCAATTTATCCGTATTAGTGTAGGCATACAGTAGCTTTTAAGAAATATTGATTCTACTGCTGGAAATAACAAGACAGACCAAAACAAACAAATACAATGGTTTTATTACCTCCAAGCCATGATCAATTATTTACATGTGCATTGAGATATATAAGTGCTGTTGCCTCACAGCAAGAACGTTGCTGGGTCACAGGTTCGAACCTCGGCTAGGCTGGGTCAGTTGGCATTTCTGTGTGGAGTTTGCATGTTCTCCCTGCGTTCGCGTGGGTTTCCTCCGGGTGCTCCGGTTTCCCCCACAGTCCAAAGACATGCAGTACAGGTGAATTGGGTAAGCTAAATTGTCCGTAGTGTATGAGTGTGAATGAGTATGTGGATGTTCCCAGAGATGGGTTGCGGCTGGAAGGGCATCCGCTGCGTAAAATCGTGCTGGATAAGTTGGTGGTTCATTCCGCTGTGGCGACCCCGCAAGGGACAAAGCCGACAAGAAAATGAATGAATGAATGAATTGAGATATATACTAATAATAGAAAAAAGAAAAGAAAAAATATATATACCTACAAGAAAAAGGTAGCCTATATGAGCAGTGCCAAATTAAAGAACAGAAGAAAACCGAACTCTCATAAACTAGCCTTGTGAGGTATCACTGTATGTGTCACAGTGGACCACTGCTGTCCTCTGGTGGTCAAAGCAATAAAATACATTATTTTAAATTATGGTGGGTATTTACATTACGGTGGAGAGTAATTATCACTATGATATTTAAATAAATTCAAAATTTTAAATTGTATTTATTTATTAGTCTACATCACTGTTGTTTAAATTCATGTGACATTTTGATGTTACCTCTTCAAAGTCATCTCAGCTGTTAACTGAAAATGTTTACTGGCATGAGGGTGGGATAAACTAGTCAATCACATGAGGTTCACCATTAGCAGACCACAATAATCCAACATCCAATCAACTGGACTGCTCAATTCATTCATTATTTTCCTTCAGGTTAGTCCCACATGAACAACATACAAACTCCACACAGAAATGCCTTCTGGCCCAGCTGAGACTCAAGCAACCTTCTTGCTCTGACTCTGAGGCAACAGTGCTAACCACTTAGCAATTGTGCCTCCCGACTGTTTAATTGTACGATTAAAATACAACTTGATTCCGTCTTGGTTATTTCACACAATTCAGAGCCAGGGTTGCCAGGTCCAAGAAAAATGTCCAGCCTTACTCAAAACCCATGCTAAATGGAATGAAAACTAAATTGCTATTGATATTTTGTGATACACATACTTGATACAGTAGGCTGTACATGTTAGAATGACTTACCACACAACAAACGACACTTCTAAGTGCCTGTCTCAGATTAGGGTGTAACCGACCTTCTGCTATTGTTATGCTTCTGCTTAATATCTGACATTCTCAGAGGGTTTTACTTGCTCACTTGCAGTGGTTTTGGGGTTGTCAGGTATCCATTCTGGGATCAATGTCTATTAAGAAATGATTCAGCTTTTCAACCATAACCATACTTTTTTCAGAGCTTTGAGACAAATATAGGGCACAAAACCACAAATCAGGAGGAAGCAAGTTAGTTGAAGTGTTTTATTTGTGTTCACGTACCTAACCACTAAACTATACATTGCATATGACAAGTTAATTTTTATTTTTCTAAAGTACTCTTAAATACACCGCATAAAACATCATTTAAGTTATATGTGCAGGTGTAGTACATTGTGGCTGTTTCTCAATTCCAAGAACGCAGGGAACGGACTTGCGTTCTTGTGAAGACCAGTCTTGCTAGGTCACCTCGGACCGTGAGAACAGAGAATGCGTCTTGTGAGAAATAAGATGCTGCGTTCTTCCTGATGGTCACGTGACCTTCACACATATTTAACCAAATATGATTTAAACATTACAGCATTCATACAACGATTTATTGTTTTTCCCCTTCTCACAATATATACTCTGCATAAAGATTTTACAAATATGCGTTGCACATTACAAATAAAAAAAATTTAATAGGAATTTCAGAGTGTTTCTCTTAATGTGTTCATTCCTTTATTAAGATTTTCATGGTGATGTTTATATTCACCGTTTCATTTAGGGAAACTAGGGAAAATGTTGCACTTCCCACCACCAGTCGCAATGACTTCTGGGAATTCTAGAGCGAGTTCAGTGCTCAAGACTGCATCCACACATCCTCGAAATCAAGAAGACATCCGGGAAGTTTCACGCATCCTCTGCAGTGGCGGTTCTAGACCAGAGTAACTGGGGGGGCCGGGCAGGGGCCACTTGTACTTTTAGGGGGCACACTTTAACATGCATCACAAAATACTTAAATATACTTATTCGACGTCATTGTTTTCATGTATCACTCTGCAGTCTTCATAAACCAGCTAATTAAATAACTTAAACTCAAGATAATCTTCCATGTTAATTCATTTGACAAGTAACTTTGCATTGTAGCAGATAACACATTTCTAACATTCAAGTACATCAAGGCACATTTTTGCACCTGTAAACTTAAAACAGACGCAGTTGGTCAACTTTTTTGCCCTCCCGTTAACTTAAAATAATGTTTTCCAAGTGATCTTTAACAAACCAAGGAGATTTTCACAGTATTCCCTATAAAACAAACAAAATAAATTCTGGAGTCATAATAAGTCTTATTTCTTTAGTTTATTTCTTAAATAAAAGCAGTCTTAAATGTTTTAAAGCCAGTATTATTAGCCTCCTTAAGAAATATTTACTGTATATTTTTTGATTGTCTACACAACAAACCAGTTATACAATAACTTGACTAATTATTCTAACTTTCCTTGTTAACAAGTCTTTAAATGACACTTTAATCTGAATCAAAGACTACAGAATACTTAAAGGGACTTTGTCTGAATACAACTTGCAAAATCTTGCAAAATAACTAAAATATTCTGCACTGACTGTCACTATGGGAAAAATAAAAAGTAGTTATTAGAAAATAAACTATTATGTTTAAAAACGTGTTGTAAATAATGATGTGTTTGAAGACTCGTGCTTGATGTCACAACTGAAAACAAAAATGAATGAAGGCAAAACTAAACGAGTTGAATATTAGACCTTTACATGAGCGTGACTGAAAACTACATTTAATCATTGTGTTACATCTGTTCTCCAGTACTTGGCGACTGTTTGTAAATTCAAGACTGCATTTCTTAACGTAAAACTATGTACACTCAACTTCGGCGTTTTGACACAAAAATACGCCTGATATTATTGAAATTTAGGGGGGCCAGAGGGGGGGCCAAGCTTATTGACACGCAGGCACCGGCCCCCACTGATCCCCCCCCCCCCAGAACCGCCACTGACCCTCTGTACTTGGGGTCTTGACTATTGGAAATGAACTTTGGCAGTTGATGATGACGTTACACGAGAACACGAGGACGCAAGATCGCTGAGGAACGCATATTGAGAACACTTCAGTTTGATTGGCTGACTACAGTGTGTGACATCACTAACAAAGCACTCAGAAGAGGGAAGAGCTGTTTTTACATTCAAAATCTGTTTGTATATATAGTTTATATCTATACGTGTTTATTTATGTCTATATGTTTAAGATTGAATCATTAAAAGAATTGTCCCAAAAAAGAGTTTGTAGGATCACTCTATATTAAGACAGAAGAAAGCAGATGTGGCTGATGAAAAGTGTGTGAACTGGGTCCTCTGAAACGGCCAGCCCCATTTACAGGAAATTGGTGTTATGGCAGTCTATTGCTCATGTACTTCAGACACAGATGTACTTATGCGGAATTGATTACTAGTTAATGATTTGATATGAACAAGTCATTTACATTGATAAAAATGATTATTGTCAGCCTTTTATTACTTACTTAATTATTTTTTTACATGTTTGCAAATGGTTAGGGTTTCAGAAAGTTCTGTGCTTGTTTTGTTTGTCAACTGACCAAACCAGTGGAACATTTGCATCAAACCACACTTGTCTCACCACAGAGAAATAGAGCAAAAGTTACACATGTGCAAGAACAAAGTCATTTAAAAAAATAATATGTAAGAAAAAAAAGATGGGTGGGGTAATGATCAGTAAGATATGTTTGGATGATCTCAGTGCTGAACACATTCATCTGAATTAGACGATGAAGATAACACAGCTCTACATCTGTGAGTTTATTATTTCACATCTGACTAAATAAGATTAGTTTAGATGTGTCATAATAAATGTGTTTTATTTCTCTCACAGGTCTGTTTATGTGGTTTGAAGCAACAGAGAATCTAACAAACATAGCAGTAACTTTAGGAGCTGATGTGAATATAACCTGTGATCTTGACATAAAGGAGATTTACTGGTACAGACAGAAATCTCCAGATCCTCCAGTGTTGATCTTACGCACTTACAGTAACACATATGAAGGAGGTAAACATGAAAACAGCATCTTCAAACACAAATACTCGGTGAAAGCTAACAGCCGTCTGTTCATCAGAAATATCAGCACTGATGAATTAGCAGTTTATTATTGTGTCAAAACTAGTGAACCACAAAAATTCAGCAACGGCACCAAGATCTACATTACCGGTAAGACATTTTTACATTTGATATGTTTCTAATGTTGAACTTTAATATTAAATATTCTGTACATTAGTTAAGAATTGCTAATTTGGTAAAGACAGAAACTGAATAAAGAGTAAAAATAACAAATATTTTACAGACTCTCTCCAAAGGAATATAACAGACTCAGTTGACAGGAATCCATGCCGAGTGCTGACCATCGCATCTGTCTCAGTAAATGTGCTGTTAACCATTGCATTAATAGGTTTGTATTTGATTACAACTGCTAGCCAGGTCATTTTAGCACATCTGCCAATGGCCAGTGGCTGGAGATAATTTAATATGGTTAGCATGAACTGCTCATCTCAAAAGATCCCAGCGCTGACCTTCCAATTGCTTATAAATTAATTACAGAGCAATTGGATTGTTGGAATAAAAAAAAGTTAATTGCCAACCAATTTTATCTATCTATCTATCTATCTATCTATCTATCTATCTATCTATCTATCTATCTATCTATCTATCTATCTATCTATCTATCTATCTATCTATCTATCTATCAATCTATCTATCTATCTATCTATCTATCTATCTATCTATCTATCTATCTATATTTCTGTGAATTAAGTCAATATTGTTTCAGGTATGGTGAAGATCTTACTTGACGCAAGTAAAAATTCCACTGCAGTGCAAAACTCACATAATCCACAGGTAAGATGTATGACTTTATTAAATTATATCATATTAATTTCCTGTAATATTCATCCTGCTGCTTCTTGCATTCAACTTTAAAAAACAATATTTAATATTTTAATGAATTGACGGGTTTAAACTTTTACATTTTAACGTTAAAGTTAAAATTTTAAAATGTATAATCTAATACTTGTCTGATTTTTTAAAATTACTCTGTATATTTACAAATAAATAAGTTATGCCACTATTAGAAAATAAACCTCTTCCCTACAAAAATTAATTAGTGATGCTGACACTCTTTATTAATGTTTAACGACTAATGTATATGAGAATGAATATACACACTATGTTAACTTTCTCTTTCAGTTTGCTGAAACAAAGTTTCTCACATGCTCCAGTAACAACAGGCGATATCCAGAGCAGAGCACTGTTGTCTACTACAAATAATGTGTGATATAATGTACATTATCAATTTTTCATAAATAATAAGTTTGCACCCAGATACTACTGGTTTATTCTTTTTGCAACCATGAATGAGCCTAACACAAACTGCATTACGTCGCTGTGTGCACACACACACACACACACACACACACACACACACACACACACACACACACACACACACACACACACACACACACACACACACACACACACACACACACACACACACACACACACACACGTTTAACATGTTGTGCTGTTTTTGCATATAGACACAGGGCAAATGTGACAGGATGTCCAGTTGCCCATCCTATAAGTAAATATAGGCTGTATGAAGATCCATTATAGATACTGTAGTTGTGTGACTACTGTTGTGTTTGAAGCACCATAGTTTATAGTTGTGTACTGACACACTGATTAATTCGGTTATGAATTACATAGTGATTTTATTGTCTTTCCTTTATTAAAAGCATGCAGTTTTAAATAAAACTGTTTTAAAGTCTTATTTTCTACTATTTTTGATACACAATAATTAGTTCAGATTGCTATAAAAATACAAAGTGCACAAATTACTTCTTCTTGAGGTGATACTGGATCTCAGAAAATACAGTATTTACCACCAGATGGGTTATGAATAGGAATATTGATAGGAGAATGCGTTATAGTTGGCTATATTACAGTTTTTCTCCATTGGTTTGGCTCATTTCTTGAAACAGAAATTACATTCTCAAAATTCTAAGATCATTTGGCAAAACAGTGTTACAGTTTAGCACAACACTATAGCTCACTTGCAAAAGCTCATATCTCTCCAAAAACAGTTCACTCATGCATCGAAACTAAATTCCTTTCCCATATAAAAAGTCAGTGCCACAAAAATGGCAAATATCCTTCTCAATTGCTTTGGCTCATTTCTTGAAACAGACCGGACATTCTCAACACTCTTGGTGTTTTTGCCAAAATAATGGGGATGGTTCGGCACAACACCATGGTTCACCTGCAACAGCTCATACCTTTCCCAAAACAGTTCATTCATGTGTCAAAACTAAATTTCTTTCTCATTTAAACAGTCAGTGCCCCCAAAATGCTTCATCTTTTTGGCATTGTGTAAGCACTGCAAGTCAAAATGTTTAGATGTTTTGTCACTATGGCAAAGGACCACTAAAATATCCCTCATGTCCACCTTCCAGTCTTAGCCCAGTCCTTCATTGACAATGGTTACTGTACTGTTTTTGTCTAGCTAACAGAATACAATTGTGTGTAAAACTAGGATTTAGGGTAAGAGTAGCCTCCAAGGTTTGACGTTACACATTGCACTCATACTGCCAAGGAAATGGTAACTCCTTTTTTTATTGTAATGATCAACCACACACAATGTAACTTCCATATATCAGAGCAAAAAGAAACTGTATACCGCATAATAAACTGTAATATAAATACACAAACAAAAAACTAAAGTGCTATAACTTTCCCTGTAAAAGTTTTGGATGATGGAGGAGACTGTAGAGCGAGGCACATTTAGGCTGCACTCGGCGACCTGCCTCCGCCATTGTGAGGCCATGGTTTATGACATGGTCTATAACTGTGGCCTGAATTTCTTCCGGGACAGCACAGTGTCTTCATGCACCACGGCCACTTCCACCTATTCCACCACCACGCACCCTTACTCCTCCTCTTCCTCGAGCAGGCAGCTGCCCTTGTTCATTTACTTGGCCAGGTGCCTCCATGTTCAGAAATAGTGCTGGTCCTGCATGGTCAAGCTCTTTACATACATGTTAGGCAGCATTCACAGTCATGGGCAGCACCTGTCAGGTAACTAAACATACTGTTTGATTGGTCATCTGAGATGTGTGAAACTCCTCCTTCATTAGTCAAGTTCTAGTTTCACCTGACTGTCAATTGCTGTAATAAATTGAAATCAAATGTTTCAAGGATTCACCTACTGTATGGTATTCATGGTATTATGTTCTAGACTAATTTTGACAATTGAACAGACTATTGTGCATGTCATGACTTATACAATGAAATGACGCTGACACATTTTGGAGAGAACAACCATTAGACTGAGAATCAACAATCAGTTTAGATCAACGAGATCTATTCACTTGGAAATTGTGCTAAATGTAGGCTACCTGTACTAAATCATTCGCAAAGATGTACTTAGACACTTGCAATTTGATGAAATGAATGAGAAATTCAATTCTGTTGTGAACAATTGCCAAGTGGTTTGGAGGTTTGTCCATGTTGTTTTGAGAATGTAATTTCTGTTTCAAGAAATGAGCCAAACCAATGGAGAAAAACTGTAATAGACTAGAATATTAAATAAAGAATATTGTATAGGGAATAAACAATAGGGTCACGTTTGAGTATAATTTCCGTTAAGGTAACTAGCGTTTGCTTTTATGTAATGTTACATGATCTATCCATTACCCAACAATTCTCACTGGCCAAACTGTGGTACACATTCCAGTCACAGTAATGTGATCACCTACTTTCGACGTTGTTACAAAATAATCACTTCCAGAAAGCATGGGGCATTCCCTGGGTGCACAGGGTCCATATTAATTATTCTGGAATGCAGGATGGATCAAAGGAATACCGCATTTGTCCATGCAAACCTAGCCCACCCCTAGATGCAGATTTTTTTTTTCCTCAATGGCATCTTCCAACAGGACTATGCCATGTGTCATAAAGCTCACAGTGTACACTCTCAGAAAAAATGGTACAATGTAAAGAAGGTACAAACCCTTGTCTGTTATGAAACAGAATTGTACCTTAAGACAAAGGAACAAATTTGTACCATTGCAGTTTGCTTTAGGGACATGATTTGTACCATGGAAAACCAAAATGTACCTTTGGTTTTTAAAACCTGCAGATACAATATTGTACCTTCATCAAAGGTACAAATCTGATCCACGAAGGTACCACTACAGTGACAAGACACTTTGTACCTTAACAGTGTCAAATGTGTTGCTTCAAGAAAAATTTAAAGGTATTTTGCTATATCCAAAATGCGTCAATTTATTTTCAGTAAATATAAAACATCAAATACATTTTTAAACAATGTTTTAGTTTACAAAAAAAAAAAAAAATTTGATACCCTTTTCATTTACAATAAAGAATAAAAAATACTTCAACATAAATCAAAAGATCTATTTTTGCTAAACATTTCACAACACTTTTCACAAAAAATGTTACAGAAATACATTCTCCCAATATAAAACATTTGTTTTCTCCAATTTTCACACAATACCTCTGTAATCACTTAAAAATTAATTTAATTTACTTAATTTTAAAATAGAAATAGAATTATGCAAAAGTATTGTAACGAGATATGCACAATGTTTGATTACTTTTACAATACTAAAATGTCTGCATGGACACTTTGCATATGCAGGACTTTTGCCAGCTCTTGTGTGAAGTGGAAAGCAAACGCCAAAAGATGCGGATATCAATAATGAAAATGTATTTATCAGAAAATGATTACCAAATGTTATTAAAAATGCCTTAAATGTTTAGTTTACAATATCTATAGTTTAGTTTTACCAGTTGTTTTGTATTGTTGTATTATAGAGCTTAATAATTAATGTTTATGAGTTTCTTTGGGCAACCCAGTGGCGCAGTAGGTAGTGCTGTTGCCTCACAGCAAGAACGTCGCTGGGTCGCAGGTTCGAACCTCGGCTGGGCTGGGTCAGTTGGCGTTTCTGTGTGGAGTTTGCATGTTCTCCCTGGGTTCGCGTGGGTTTCCTCCGGGTGCTCTGGTTTCCCCCACAGTCCAAAGACATGCAGTACAGGTGAATTGGGTAAACTAAATTGTCCATAGTGTATGAGTGTGAATGTGTGTGTGGAAGTTCCCAGAGATGGGTTGCGGCTGGAAGGGCATCCGCTGCGTAAAATCGTGCTGGATAAGTTGGCGGTTCATTCCGCTGTGGCGACCCCGCAAGGGACAAAGCCGACAAGAAAATGAATGAATGAATGAATGAGTTTCTTTAAACATATGCTTTTAAATGATGATTCATGTTTTAATATGGAAATTCATAAAATCACTTTGCCTATTCAGTAATATTTATTTTCATAGATATTGTAATAAAGGAGTTGTCCAACACATATGTACCTTTTTTATAAGAACAATTGTGTACCTCCATTTCAATTGTACCATAAAAGCTACAGAACAGTATCATAAGAGGTCTTTTTTGTATTATATAAGGTACAACTTTTACAAAGGTAAAAAACTGTTCCTCAAGGAACATTATTTGTTTCACCCTGTACCTTTCATTTCTGAGAGTGTAGGTATGTGGTTTGAAGAGCACCAGGAAGAGTTTACTGTACTCCCCTGGCCCCCAAAGTCCCCAGACTCACTTTATCCCCCTTTATCCCCCACTCACCTTGGTTCACTACACAACTCAAGTCAAATTTTAATTAAATTATTTAAAAGATTAATTAAAGATAATATTATAGGGAAGAGATTGTTTGTCGGTTGCATATTTTACTATTTAGTACAATATTTGTTAGTTAAATGTACAGTATGCTACTTTCACCACTAGGGGTGCACAATAACAACAAACAAAGGGGCATTGTTTGACTGAGTGAATGGCTGAAGAATTCAGAAGTCATGTTCATGGATGAGCTAAAGTAAACACTTATTTTTATGCTAGTATGAAACAAAGTAAGGCTGAAAGCTGTTGAAGTGAAAGGAGAGCACTGAAGCCATTACTGATAAGAGACGAGCGTGACATAACAAAAAGCTTATATGTTTTTGCTTTGGTAAAGACATGAAAATGATTTGCACTGAACCGTAGCACAACTTTGCCAGTCAACATTATCAGTTAGATGAATGATAAATGTGTGTTAATGGCTCCCTTCATCTATAGGGAAACAAGTAAAATGTATACTAACAGTAAAATTAGAAGAATATTTTCTTATATTGTAGCATTAGAAGTGTGCAGATAGATAAAAATAATTACAAATGTATATGTACAGTGGGTGTGTACATAATTACAAATGTACATGTGCAGTGGGTATGTACAGTTCAAATAAATAAATCCGTGCAATGTAGTGCAATGAATATGTGCAATTTCTAAATGTGCAAATGTTAAATAGTGCAGTGATTATGAGGAGTATGAGTATGAGTCCGGCCCGCTGAGCCGTTCAATCTGGCCCGCGACTGGATTCCAAAATTGTGAGGATCTAAAAGAAAATAGTGGTCCACACTAGGGCTGTGCAATTAATCGAAATCGAATCACAATCGTGATTTGGAACGTTGCGATTAGCTAATCGCAAAAGGCTGCGATATGACATGTATATTATTTAACTTCCCACGCTCGAGCAAATGCATGACTGCCGTCTGTGTGACAGTGGTCTGTGTGTGACAGCCTTACTAGCCAATCGAGTGAGCACAGTTTCGTACTGCCCAATCAGAATTGCGCAACTGAACTATGCGAAACGCCCACAATAACAAACAGGAAAGCGCGAACGGCTACATGAGGAGTGTCTTGCTGAAAAGACCCTTAACCCTTTAAACCACAGAGCAAATACCTCAGTTTTAATTCAACACTTCCAAGTGTCCACACTACTGAGTGTTCAAGAAACATAGAGCAAAGCTGTAGTAAATGAATTAAATGACTAATTAAATGATAATTGAGGATTAGCGATGAACAAATGAAGAAATACTGAAGGGAAAAAACAAGAACAGAACATAAAGTAACAAAAAACTGAAACTTCAGTCACAGCTTTATAATAATATAATCTGAAGGTCAACAAATGATTAAATCATTAAAATGATCAGCAGATAATTAAACAACTCCACAAACATCATCAGCAGCTACACTTATTACTAAAACTTTTATTTTTGTATAACATCTACTAAAGTTCTTCTTGAGATAAAGGTTAACATTTTACGTCACCATCATGGAGAACAGAGTTTGCTTTAGTTGGGCTCTGAGCCCTGACATTTTTAACATTAATTTATTTTGGCTGCTGCATTTGATAAAAACTTTGTTTAAAAAGCTCGTTCAATATGGCAAACAAGCTAAAAAATTTCATAAGATTTGCTGATGTTCATAATGGTTTTAATAAGGCAGAACCTGTATTTACTTGACCTAATTGGTCCCACTTTATATTGTGTCGCTTATACCTGTGAACTTACATGGTAATTAGATGTGTAAGTAGTATGTAACTACAGTGTATGTACACACTGGTACAGAGTATTTACTTGTGTATACTGGTGTAACTACACTCATGTAACAACCAGCTGAATAGTATGTGTAAGTACAAATGTGTAACAGGACATTGGTAACAACACTAGGAAAATACACATCTGTAACAAGAATTATGTAAGTGCATTGTGTAACAACAATATGTACTTGCAGATGTTTTCCCACTTCCACACCTGTTTGCAGATCATGCACTTGTGAACACTGTATGGCAGAACTAATGCTGCATTAGAAGGTTTCACCTTGTGATACAAGTGTACTTGCATGGTAAATCCACAGGATCCACTCAATATAAAGTGTAAAATGGTCACAAATTACTGTTCATACATTCATTCATTTTCTTTTTGGCTTAGATGGGTTGCAGCTGGAAGGGCATTCACTGTGTAAAACATATGCTGGATAAGTTGGCGGTTCATTCCGCTGTGGCGACCCCAGATTAATAAAGGGACTAGGCCGAAAAGAAAATGAATTTTATTTTAAACTTTATATTGTGGACTGTTCCTGTGGAGTTACCATGTAACTACAGTTATTAAAGTGTTGCATAGAAGATATTTCTACAAGTTACACAGTAATTTGTGACCATTTTACACTTTATATTAAGTGGACAGTTCCTGTGGAGTTACCATGTAACTACACTGTTATCACAAGGTGAAACCTTCTAATGCAGCATTAGTTCTGCCATACAGTGTTCACAAGTGCATGATCTGCAAACAGGTGTGGAAGTGGGAAAACATCTGCAAGTACATACTGTTGTTACACAATGCACTTACATAATTCTTGTTACAGATGTGTACTTTCCTACTGTTGTTACCAATGTCCTGTTACACATTTGTACTTACACATACTATTCAGTGGGTTGTTACATGAGTGTAGTTACACCAGTAATACAAAAGTAAATACTATGTAAACGTGTGTACATACACTGTAGTTGCATACTACTTACACATCTAATTACCATGTAAGTTCACAGGTATAAGTGACACTTAATATAAAGTGGGACCGCAGAAGCAAACGCAAATAAAGAAAACTGTAAGACCATTATACTACATCATTTATTCATGCCCCAATGCATGCTGGGATATTTGTACTGTGCCACACCCAGCATGCATTGCGGCATGAAACATTTTAATTGTTACCATTGTTGAGGTACAAGGTCTGATTCATGAGGTCTGAGTGTGACTTCGTCAACACTGAACTGTTTTTGTCTGTTATTTCTTAACTCTGTAAAAGAATTAGGCATCTCTTCTGTTTCCACTTTTCATTTATAAATTAATATCTGCACTAAGCATAAAAACTATTGCATGAGGCCCGTCATCCAGACCTTTATCTAAACATTTAGCAGATCAAATTTCAGACAACTAGATTTATCTACCCAGATAGCAAGCCGACATTGAATCAATGTCGATTATTGGTTATAAGCGTCAGTATCAGTCGTCGATCAAATTTCGACATTGAATCAACGTTCTTTATTTGGTCGGAAGGTTATTACATCGAAAATAAAACAATGATTCAATGTCGAAATGAGTTGACTCTTCAACATATAGGCTACCCGAGGCATCTGGTCGAAATCATAACATTGGTTCGATGTCGAAATGAAGTTGACTCTTCAACAAATAGGCTACCCGACGCATCTGGTCGAAATCATAACATTGGTTCGATGTTGAAACTTGATTGGTGGACTCGGAGTCAGTTCTTCTGCGCGAGTCAGTGTGAGCCGCACGTGCAGCTCATCATTTGAATCAATCAACTAACAAACAGAAGGCAGCGGACGGAACTGTAATCTGAAGGTAATTACGTTGTATTCGACGTTTCACATGTTTTATTTGTCGTTTTCCCAAGAATTTATGTTAAAATGTAACTTTTTAGATGTGTAAATTAACACTTTACCACTTCCTATACGTTTTTTAGTATGCCTACATGTCGCCCTGTGTGTACCCAGACAATTAACTGCAGCTAATCTATAAAGGTAACGTTAACGTAAATGAAAAGCTGTTTTGGTTATTTAATTTTCGATTTCAACTCGATTAACTTCACTTTATGACTTCAATGCTTTTTAACCTGTGTAAAAATATAAGATGATCTGTCAAATCGATTTGGAATGAGCATAAAAAACATGTAAGTTAATGTTGCTCTAGCTAACGTATAGGCTAAGTTATGAGAAACGGTTCGCAAATAACATTACGTATCATCGAGCTAACGTTAAACGAGATTTTTTAACACGTTATTATGCTAGCGAAGTGAATCGCTGTCAGTTTACTGTTTTGTTGCTCTATTTTTTTCTACATTTAATGAGGAACTCCTCGCCAGAGACGCTCCACAGCATTGAATGGGAAAAGCTTTGCCATTTCGTAAGTTGCCCACTCAATCTGTTACGTTAGTTCTTTGTGGTTTCGTTGGTTCTGTTCCTGATTTCCTTTGTTCACAAACCATGCTTGTCTGTTTTTTTTCTGATTGTAGTGCTATGTTCTGGCGTGCATTTTTTTTATTTTCCTGTTTATTAAAATGTATTTTGTCAACAAGCTTTTCTCTTGAGGTTACTGCAGTTTACTTGTTCAAGTATCTAAACAAATGTTTGTAAACGCATTTATTTTTAAAAATATTTTATATCATTAGGCTTTTTAGAATTTCACAAGAAAATGAAATCCAAGATCATTTAAATTCTCACAGTATACCATGTTAACTTAATATTCTGTGTGAGGAGTCAAAAATTGTGGCAATTTTATGGTACCAATACTGTGGGTTTGAACTGAACATTTACCTTGGAATTGTACTTTGTAATAGTAGATACTGTACCTGGTGAGATTTTCCTACTGAGTAACATGTTTTTTTTTTTTTTTCTTACACTTTTTTTTAATGACAGTTTCTCTGGAATCTCCAGTTGAAGACATCAAGATCTGTAACCTGTGCCTGGACAGTTGTCTATTCCAGTTCTGCCTACACCACACTAATCTCTCTGCCTATGTATGGATCACTGACTATTATGTTCTCTGAAGGTATTACTGGAGCAAAACAACAGCACCCATGACTGAAGTTTCTGTTAGTGACCAGTATATTTGAAGTCTGAGTTTTTTTTTTTACGACTTGCAAATGGTTTTTTTCCTCTCTCACACAAACACACCAAACGACTGGTTGTGCCTATAGTACAGTGTACTGACAATCTTTTAGCGTTTTTATGGTTGTATTAAATACATCTTTATTGTTACAAAAATCTTAAGTAATTGTCACAACACAATGCACATTCGAGTTTTAATGAGAAGGAGAATTACTCAACAGGGCTCAACACTAAGGATTTTTTTACTGGCTTGGTGTGGAATTTAAAATTGAAATTAAGATGGAGAGCAGGAAGTAAAAAAACTGAATAGGAGACGTAAAGGAAAGTTCGTATTTTTTAAATTCATACAATATTACTAAAAAGAAATAAATAGAAATATTATGAAGAGGACCGTTTTCAACTGAAATAAAACATATGCTCAGCTCTGACGAGACGCAGTTTAAAGTAGTTTTGTTTTTTTTACATATAGATTTTCATTGCTTTTAAATTATTTTAATATTTTTATATTTACAGTTTATATATAAAACGAACGCTTAGCTTATTGTTCGCAGTGAACGTTATAATAGGATCATGTGCATTGCATATGATTATGCAGTATACGTTACATTCTTTGGTCACAGCGCTGTATTTTATTTATTGCATTTAGTCATTAAACAATGATATTTTGAAAAAAAATAAATAATTGTAATTAATAAACAAGGGCAACCCAGTGGCGCAGTGGGTAGTGCTGTTGCCTCACAGCAAGAACGTCGCTGGGTCGCAGGTTCGAACCTCGGCTGGGCTGGGTCAGTTGGCGTTTCTGTGTGGAGTTTGCATGTTCTCCCTGGGTTTGCGTGGGTTTCCTCCGGGTGCTCCGGTTTCCCCCACAGTCCAAAGACATGCAGTACAGGTGAATTGGGTAAGCTAAATTGTCCATAGTGTATGAGTGTGAATGTGTGTGTGGAAGTTCCCAGAGATGGGTTGCGGCTGGAAGGGCATCCGCTGCGTAAAAATCGTGCTGGATAAGTTGGCGGTTCATTCCGCTGTGGCGACCCCGCAAGGGACAAAGCCGACAAGAAAATGAATGAATGAATGAATGAATTAATAAACAAGCTTGCAATTCTTCCCGGTTGTTGTAATATTTGAAGCTTGTTCTCAGACAAGTGTCTGGGTCACTAATACTTCGTATTTCTGGAAAATCCGGGATGGAATTCTAGTAAATGGTGGCACTGTAAACGAATAGCTTCCCGATAGTTTCACACCACCTAAAATAATTTGTTTTTATTTATTTATTTATTGACCTTGTTAATCCAGCAAGAATATTTTTTCTATGGTTGCATCTGAATTTTAGTTTCTGTGATTGTATCTTTCTAAATTAATTAAATAAATGTTGTTCTTTAAACCGCTTAAACATTGTGATTTAAACCTGTGTTTTGACCCTAATAGTTAATTTTGTTATTATGCACATCTGAAATAAAATGCATTTTTTACTCTAATGAAAAATACGTGTTGAAATAGAACACAAATACACAAATGTATTTAATATTATACAGTTTTACTTTTTGAGTAAATGGTTTTGACTATTTTAGTCAGTAATTTAAATGTTCTCCCTGTTTGTTTAAGTGTAGAAGGTTTGAATGAATTCATGCTCTTAACGGATATTCACAGCTGTGTATTTTTATCAATAAAAAATGATGACAGATTGTGGTGTGTTATGTCATATATACAGAATAAATTATATTGTGTATTCTTGTAAAAAAAATGGTGATTAGGTCATATGGATTGGTTTAATGTTGAAAATGTTGTTTATGCATTTCAACGTTAAATCATTTAGATAGATTTTATGTTGAATATGTGTGGATTCTATGTTTTTCCAATCGACTTAAAATCAACATTGTTTCAACATTATATAGACAAACTAATTAGGTCGATTATATGTTGAAAATGTGTGGATTCTAAGTTTTTCCAATCGACTATAAATCAACATCATTTCAACATTAGAGAGACAAACCAATTAGGTCGATTATATGTTGAAAATGTGTGGATTCCACGTTGTTCCAATCAACTATAAATCAACATCATTTCAACTTCAGGTGGACAAACCAATTAGGTTGATTACATGTTGAAAATGTGTGGATTCTATAATGTCGTTTCGATTGACTGAATATCAACATCGATTCAACGTTGGGTAAATAACCAATTGTGTCGATTTCAGATGAGATTTGAATGGAGTGCCTGACGTCATTTCAACATTACCCCGATGAGCAAAACAATGTTGAATCGATATCAAAAGAAACATTGATTTTCAGTTGAAATGATGTCATTTTGCTATCTGGGTACCTATTGGCTTCCCAGCTTTATTGCCATAATAAAAGTGTTTAATGATCTTTGTATTACAGCAGCAGGAGAGGCTAACTTTACAAATTCAAGGGTGAAGAGCCCAACTAAACCAGCTCCTCACTCCATTACGGTGACACACAAAAAAACAAAACGCCTAAATTTCTGTTGGTTTTCAATAAGAATGGTATGGAAGTCAAAGTGGTCAGTAATAAGTGTGTCTGCTGTTGTTTGTGTTGTTTAATGATCCCCTGCTGAGACTGAAGGTGTTTTATTTTACTTGATTTTATTTAATGTTGTAACTGACGTCACTCTTTGTGTTTCTTGTTTCTCTTTCCTTCAGTGATTGTGATTATTAACAGCAAGTGTTCATCAGTGTCTGAATTCACTCATTAGTGTTCATTAACTCTGTCAGGTGAACTATAATAGTGAACTAGTGTATGGAATAGTGAATGAGGGCACAAAGTGGGATTTCAAACACAGACTTGAAAAAACGTCGAATCTGAGCTCTGTTAACTCACAGTTTTCTGCTGTTGGTTACTTTCTCGAAAACAGAAATATTACCCAGAATGCACTGTTTATAACAGCATATTACTGTTTTACTGAAAAAAAACATTATTTTACCGTTAAATCTGACTGTTTTTTAACAGCAATTTTTTACAGTGAGTACTTTATACATCTCTGCTTATTTAGTGTTAGGATCTGACATACAGCCGCACTGAAAAGACATAAGGTGAGGCAGGCAGTATTCACTGTAAAAAATAAATCCATAAAATTTACGGTAAAAAACCGGCAGCTGTGGTTGCCAGTATTTAACTGTAAAAAATACGGTACAAAACGTAAAAATAATTTCTCATTTTTACAGTAAATTACCGTATTTTATTAATTTATAGACGTAATATGTCTGTATTTTAAATTAGCAACATCTACACATCTTTTGTTACACAGATAAACATGATAACACAGCCATATGCAGGTGGTGATGAGAAAGTTCACAACTAACCAATGCTCATCACAAACAACTTTTCCCACAATCAGAAAAGTGTATCAGTGTAAAGAAGGTGCTCAGTGCCATTCACACAGCTACTAAACACCAGTATGATAACACGCATAAAATTAAAGTCATGAAATAAACATTGTTTATCAACATTGGATGTAACATAACTCACTAATATACATTACTGATGGGGAAACAACTAAAAAGATCCATAGTAATGTCAACAAAAAGCATAAAAAGAGATGTGCCATGCAGGGAATTCTGGGAAAGTCAATTTACGGTGATTCGCTGTATATATTACGGAAACATACTGTTAACCAGGTTACGGATTTGTACTGTAGCATTTTTACAGTTTTTTACCGTTGAAATCACGACCATTTTAGCTCTGCCACAATGAAGGGGGCAGTGCGTTATTTTATACTTTGCTCTGACTGACTGCAAAAATGGCAAATGTAATATCTCAGCTCAAAAAATTCTCAGAATTGGACTTTCAATCAAAACGGGAAGTAAAAAATAATGGAAGACCAATGCCAGAGCTAAAGGGCATTTAAAAATGGCTAAGAGAACATTTACTCCAAAGTCACTGAGATTTTTGTCCAGAAGGAGAGACGTATGGATTTTATTTACAAGTAACGGTAAGACCAGTGTGCTAATCCTGTGTGTGTATGTGTGTGTGTGTGTGTGTGTGTGTGTGTGTGTGTGTGTGTGTGTGTGTGTGTGTGTGTGTGAGCGAGAAAGAGAGAGAGAGAGAGAGAGAGAGAGAGAGAGAGAGAGAGAGAGAGAGAGAGAGAGAGAGAGAGAGAGAGAGAGAGAGAGAGAGAGAGAGCCCATCCACATGGTGCTGTGTCGCTTGTTATAACTGTCTGTAGCATCCACCTTGGTGTTTTTTAGGACGCATACTGACCCGCTATACATTTTACATTCTTCCTTTGCCCAATATACAGTATACCCGCTATGTGCATAGAAAGAATGCTGATATGAGATATAAAACACAATCGGTAGAGGTCTTGCTCTTTGGACCCAAAAACCTCACACATAAAAACCTACAACACTGTCTAACCCTTGATGGTTTCTTAGTTCAGTCCTCATCCTCAGTCAAAAATTTTTGGCTGATAGCAACCTGTCGTTTGAAGGCCAGATTTCAAGCATCTGTAAAACTGCATTTTTTCATCTTAAAAATGTTGCCAAACTTCGACATATGCTAT
Organism: Danio kyathit; assembly: GCA_903798195.1. Classification (NCBI taxonomy): domain Eukaryota; kingdom Metazoa; phylum Chordata; class Actinopteri; order Cypriniformes; family Danionidae; genus Danio; species Danio kyathit. Next base: position 38,696,636 of record LR812540.1, read on the forward strand.
TAATGTCTGATGCAGAAAAGCTTATTCATGCTTTCATGACCTCTCGGTTAGACTATTGTAATGCGTTACTTTGCCCTGTTGGCCTAATTAACATGCAGCTGCTAATTAACATGCAAAATGCAGCTGCTAGAGTGCTTTCTAGAACAAAGAAATATGATCATATTACTCCAGTTCTTTAATCATTGCATTGGCTCCCGATTAAATATCGTATAAATTAAAAAAATTTATTAACTACCTACAAAGCCCTGAACGGGTTAGCTCCCCCATAGTTGAGGGAGCTCCTGGTGAATTATAGCCCCTCACGTTCACTACACTCAATTAAATCTGGACAATTGATTATTCCCAGAATATTAAAATCAACTGTAGGTGGTAGATCTTTCTCATATCTGGCACCTAAACTCTAGAACAGCCTTACTAGCACAGTTTGTCAGTCTGCATTATTTAGGGCAACCAGAGCCGGGAACACTTTCCAAAAGACATTATAATTTGAACGCCATCTGCGCTTATGATATGTTATCTTTTTTTATTATTCCCGAGGTTTCCATAATCTTGGACCATTCTAAGCAGCTGCTGGTCATGGAGGAGTGGAGATTTCTGTAAGACCCCAGTGACAGACGAGTGTTCGCATTGATCCTGAAGGGCCAGCCTGTACACCAGCCGGTGACCTCTCCCACCTGCAGCTTCTCCACTATGGACGTCTAGCTTTCTCCAGCCTCCTGAGCCTTGACTACAGCTCTGCACAAGTAGTTGGGCCATAGGAGAAATGGTCGTGCCCAACTGAGCCTGGTTTCTCTCTAGGTTTATTCCATCTGTCGCCACTGGCTTGCATAGTTCGAGACTTGTAGAGCTGCTAGTTGATGGATTTGCTCTTCAGTGTTTGGACTCTCAGCAGTGAAAATTAACACTGAACTGAACTAAACTGAACTTAAACTCTGAAAACGGGACTGGCACAGTTTCAATTTACTATAATCTATGTTAAGCTGCTTTGACACAATCTACATTGTAAAAGCGCTATAGAAAAAAAGATGAATTTAATTTAATTGAATGTATCTAACTATTACGATCATTTCTTTCATGATAGTGTTTCGATAGTCTAACTTCAAGTATCAATCAAAGTTGTTCCAAACGACCTCCTCCTCTGCTACAGTAGATGTTGCTAAATTGCTATCAACAAAGCTAACCAAGCTAAGCAGTACAGTGTCAGAAGTAAACAATAGTGAGCATGGTGGAAAATATAAAAATGCCTCCAGCCTCCTGAAGGAATCATTCTCCAAAGTGGACTATTTTAACCCTTTACCCAAGCTTCCCTCAGCCAAGGAAACTGCCCAACTGGTGATTGACAATGTCTTCCGGATTCATGGCCTGCTGGCCGTTTTACGACTGGGTATCACAAAAACAAGTGAAAGATCCAAGTGCAGCAAAACACATTTATTAATAAAACAATGAACATTCAAAAAATGACAAGGGGACAGGCAAGGTACCAAAACCGACAAAAACGGAAGTGAATCAAACAAAAACTAAACAGGAATCCAAAAACATAGTGATAATACTAAACAAAGTGAACAAACAAACCAAACAAGATGGACCGGACCACAAATAAAGCAGGACAGAACTAAACAAAACAGTGCAAATCCAAAGGCAGACTGAACACAACATAACAGGGCTTATGAAGACAGAACTAATTAGACAATAAGGAACAGCTGGAAACAAGAAGCGATCACATGAATAAGATACAAGACACAAAAACCAAAACAAGAGCTGCTGCCCTTGAAGACCACCAGAGGGCACTGCAGCAGGTGTGACAGGCCAATGTTGTCTCTTATAGGGGGCTCCAGTTTGTTTTCCAGTTTTGGAGGGAGTTCTGCCGACAGATCGAAGCCTCTATGAAGTTTGTGATTAGGAGTCCATCCCCAGACCAATGGACAGTGTTTGCGAGCCAACCAGGATCTCGAGAGCTCCTTCCACTGCCTAACCTCCCAAAATCCTAGTTCTTGCTGTAAACAGTTGACAAGGATCAAATATGCCCACAACTTCCTGCCGGTACCGTCCACAGGTATGTCACAGTTTCAGTGTTCTGTCGGTTACCAACCCCCTTTGTTTCCTTCACAGCACACCTGATGCTGCAGTTCCGTCAGCCTGTCCAGCAATGTCGCTTCACCTGGAGAAGGTAAAGAAGGGCTTGGTCCAGACCTCTAGACAAACTAAAGCAGCGGCTGATCACCTCTGCGTCTTCTCCACTCATTGCGTCTGTGGTCAAAGGTCATTGCGTCTGTCCACTAAGGATCTCTCCCGTGAGTTGGCACCCAGGAGTAAGCACCCGCTGATTCCATTTCTTGCCCTAATTGACTGCAACTGAATTCTATCTTTTTCCTGACACTGACCTCTTTCTCACCAGTAATTCTGTCAAATATTTCTGAATCAAAGATCCAACTAATAATCATTAGTGAGCGTGCCCCATTAACATTAAAACTGAATTTAACTAAATCAAATCAAATAATTTTTATTGTCACATCATCAGCAGCACGTGTGCTATGATAAGTGAAAAGCTTAGGTGCTGGCTCCAGACAGTGCAAAATACAGACAGTGTAAATACAACGACAGTGCGAAATACAGACAGTGCAAAATACAGACAGTGCAGAATACAGACAGTGCAAAATACAGACAGTGCAATATACAACAACATACTCACAAAAAAAACAAGACCAGTAAAATTGGCAATGTTGACAGCGATACGTAGGCAGTATTGTTTTAAGTATGGATTTTTTAAAGTGCAGTGCATGCTACATCTTGATGGTGTGCAGTGCGGGGTATGGAAGAGTTTGTGTGGGGTGTGTTAAGTGTTTATCAGCCTGATAGTCTGAGGGAAGAAACTTTCCTTCAGTCAGCTGGTGCGTGACCGGATGCTGCGGAACCGTCTGCCTGAGGGTAGCAGAGAGAAAAGTCTATGGCTTGGGTGGCTGGAGTCGCTGATGATTCTCTTGGCTTTCCTCACACTCCTCCTGGTATAGATGTCCTGGAGGGAGGGAAGCTCACCTCCTACTATGCGTCCAGCAGTTCACACGATTCTATGTAGACCTTTGCGATTGCTGCTGGTGCTGTTTTCGTACCAGGTGGTGATGCAGCCAGTGAGGATGCTCTCCACAGTGCAGGTGTAGAATGAGCGGAGGATGTGGGGGCTCATTCCAAACGTCCTGAGACACCTGAGGAGGAAGAAGCGTTGTTGTGCCTTTCTCAGCACTGCATCTGTGTGGGCAGTCCATGTCAGATCCTCAGCGATGTGTACTCCAAGAAACTTGAAAGTGCTGACTCTCTCCACTGGTGTCCCGTTGATGGTGATGGGAGTGTGTTCTTTCTTCTCTCTTCTGAAATCCCCCACCAGCTCCTTGGTTTTGCTGATGTTGAGTGAGAGGTGGTTTTCCTGAAACCACTGCGTCAGAGCATGCGCCTCCTCTCTGTAGGCCGTCTCATCATTATCGGTGATTAGGCCCACCACCGTTGTGTCATCAGCAAATTTAACGATGACATTGGAGCTGTGTTTGAATGTACAGTCATGTGTGTACAGGTAGTACAGGAGTGGGCTGAGAACACAGCCCTGGGGAGCACCAGTGTTGAGGATCAGTGTGGATGAGGTGATGTTGTTCATTTTGACCACCTGGCGTCTGCTTGACAGGAAGTCCAGGATCCAGTTGCACAGAGAGCTGTGTAGGCCCAGAGCCTGGAGCTTCACCACCAGCTTGGCAGGCACTATGGTGTTAAATGCTGAGCTGTAGTCCACAAACAGCATTCTCACATATGTGTTTTTGTTTTCCAGGTGAGACAGAGCAGTGTGCAAGGTGAAAGCATTTGCATCATTGGCGGAGCGGTTGTTTCTGTATGCAAATTGCAAAGGGTCAGTGGTAGCGGGCAGTACAGAGCAGATGTGGTTTTTAATCAGCTTCTCAAAGCACTTGCTGAAGATGGGTGTTAGTGCAACCGGACACTAGTCATTCAAGCATGTGGTTTTAGCTGATTTCGGTATTGGCACGATAGTAGCTGTCTCAAAGCATGTAGGAACCACAGACCGAGAGAGCGAGAGGTTAAAGATGTCCGTGAAAACCCCCGCTAGCTGGTGTGCGCATGCTTTAAGTACACGTCCAGGGATGCCATCTGGGCCCGTAGCTTTTCGGATGTTCACGCGACGGAAAGATCTTGTTATATCCACTACAGAAACAGAGAGTGTGCTGGCGGTTTCTATGTCGGCTGCGGGAGCGGGCTGTGTGTGCGCTGTCCTGGGCTTCAAAGCGTGCGTAGAACGAGTTGAGCTCGTCCGTGAGAGACGCAGCAATGTTCACAGTGGCGGATTTTTTACTTTTAAAGTCCGTGATGTAATTAAGTCCCTGCCACATTCTCCTTGCGTTATTGGTGTTAAATTGACCCTCTACCTTGTCTTTGTATTGACGTTTTGCTGCTTTGATCATTTTCCTGAGGTTGTAGTTTGCTTGTTTTAGTTCCTCAGCATTTCTGGATTTATAGGCGGAAGTTCGCACTGATAGGGCTGTTCGAACTTCGCAATTGATCCATGGATTTTTGGTTAGGGTAGATACGGACAGTTTTTGTTGGAACCACGTCTTCTATGCACTTTCTGATGAAGCACGTAGCGGTGTCTGAGTACACTTCGATGTCGTCATCAGAAGCTGCCCAGAACATCTCCCAGTCAACGTCATCAAAACAGTCTTGAAGTATGGAATCCGATTGGTCTGACCAGCTCTGAAACGTCCTGAGGGTGGGTGGTTCCCGTTTCAGTTTCTGTCTGTAAGCAGGCAAGAGCAGAACAGAAGAGTGATCTGATTTGCCAAATGGTGGGCGGGGGAGGGATTTGTAAGCATCCCGGAACAGAGAGTAGCAGTGGTCCAAAATACGAACACCACGCGTGTTTGTGGTGATATGTTGAAAGTATTTTGGAGCGATTTTCCTGAGATTTGCGTTGTTAAAGTCCCTGTAACAATAAACGCTGCCTCCGGGTGTGCGGTTTCCTGCTCGTTTATGCTTCCATACAGTTCCCTGAGCGCCTGCTCTGTGTTGGCTTGAGGATGGATGTAGACAGCCGTAATAATCACCGATGTGAATTCCCTTGGTAGCCAGTATGGTCGACACCGAAGCATAAGGTATTCCAGATCGGGAGAACAAAATGATCTAACTGAGTGTATGTTTCTCTCATCACACCATAAGTTGTTAATAAAGAAACAAACACCTCCTCCTTTGCTTTTCCCTTTGAGTTCCTTCGGTCTATCCGTGCGGTGCACGGAGAACCCCGAAAGTTCAGCAGCTGTGTCTGGTACCTCCGCAGATAGCCAGGTTTCTGTAAAACAGATAATGCAGCAGTTTCTTGTTTCCCGTTGGAAGGAAATGCGCGCCCGTAGCTCGCAAAGTTTGTTGTGCAGTGACTGAACGTTAGCCAGCAGAATGGTGGGGAGCGAGGGTCGAAATCCACGACGTCTTAGTCTGACCAGGACGCCGGCTCTTTTTCCTCTTTTCTGGCTGCTTTTGCGTCGCAACCTCGGTTGTGTGGCCCAGACAAAGGGCTCTGTTGTTGTGTTTGTAAACAGAGCGTCGTTGAAGAACTCAAAGTCCGGTCTTCGGTGTGCGACGAGGGAGCCAATTTCCCGAAGTGTGTGTTTGTCGTAGTGTAAGAATCCACCCACCGGCCCAATGACGGAATCCAGTGTTGTGGTCGAAGGTATCTGCGTGTATGTCTTTTCGGACGCTTCTGGAAAAGTTGTTATTTCATTAAAATTTATTGACCAATTTAACCTCTGACTTTACGCATAATTTAATCTGACTCCAATTCTATTTTATTATCAATTCACCATTCACGTTTAGCTGATCATATTTGCAGTTGTGATATAATTTAGAATTTGATATTTTCTTGAGTCTGATATTTTAATTGTACGTTCATTAGGGCCAATCGCCGCTCAGAGTTCAACGCCCCGGGTTGCGTCTCTTCTCACGGACAGAATGGAAGACACTCTGAAATTAGTCAGAGGATACGGGATGAATTAATATTTAATTAGGCTGGTTGTACAATACTAACTCGTGCCAAAAGAAAACATCTCACTTAATCAAGATCCGTAACTTGCTAGTCTCAGTGGTTATAGAATTAAAAAGATCTCCAAACTACGGGGGCGATCCTACATATAGTCTATGAGTCTAATAATTTCCATAATTATGCCGCCATAAAGGTAGCGAAAAGGTTCCACTTAATCTACTGGATACAATGAATTCAGAATACTCCAGAATTAATCAAAAGGGTTAACATTTATTTTGCCAGGCAGGTAAAAACATCATTTAAATTGAATCGAAAGGAATATAAACACAACTGATCAGCATAACATATAAACACAAGTACAAATACAATGTTAAAAATAATTTGATAAAGTCAGCATACCTGGCAATATGAGAGACACACAAAGGCTGTGCGGGAAGTCTGGCTACAGAAGCTTCCCCAAGTAGTTTCCCAAGACTCCTTAAATACCCATTAACATCTTATGACACAGTCATGAATATTTAGCACCCAAATATTTGACTAGGCTTTCAGAGTTAATTAACCACCAAAAATCACATATTTGTTTGGGGTGAAAAAGTTTATCCAGAGATCTTTATTAGGGGTTGTCATCCCTAGGAGAGAAAAAACATTTACCAGTTTATCTTTTAATTAACATCTGTGAACCCAGGAATGTCCTTTGTTCTCGGAGTTAATTAACTACAAAGGTTTATCAATGAGTTTGGGTAAATAGTGCAAAAAGAGTTCACCAGTTTATCTTTTCATTAACATCTGTAAACACAAGAATGGTCTCTGGGTTAACTCCCGACGAAGGTTTATCAATTTGTTTGGGGTAAATAAAGTTGAAAGAGTTCACCAGTTTACCAACCACACCTGAATGATTATAATTAAAAAACAACACCAGTAGGGGAGAGGGATGGGGGTGAGAAGGATGCTTCTCGTGTCTCCTTGCCCAGATTCCAGAGTTTTTATGACTTTATTGCAAGAGATGTTTGTTTGATTAAAATCCAGTAAAATCCAGTCTTACAACTCCACCCCTGGCCACTTGGGGGCAGAATCAGTCCTCAAGAGGCCATTCATGGATTTTGAAGTCCATTTACAGTTTCTGTAGAACTGGCACTCGTAGTGGGCTTAGTGCGATAGCCATGTTGGTGGAACTGCGCATCGCTCGGAGTAGGCATCTGAAATAACAGCATTGGCAGATGGAAAACAACAAAACAAGGACACTGGCAATGGCACATCCGCGGAACATCCAGTCCCACCAGGAGTAAGCATATTGTGCTGAGCGGGTGGAGGCACTGGACAAGATTTCTGCAGTCCTTTTAGCCAGGCTTGCTTCCACCTGTGCTTGGTTAAGATGGTATTCAGTCTTAAAAATGATTTCTCGTACCAAGTCCATTGTGTTGACCAAATCTTGTGTACTTCGTTCATAAAAAGTGTCCTCCCACCAGGGAGAAGTCTCTGTATCAAGTGGTATCCTGCCAAGAATGTTTATCTGTCCCATTGAAAAGTCCTCTTTAACCTCCAAGCAGAAGGTATGATTTGCCGGACATGTCAGGCCTCCATAGTTGAAGGAATTCATCTCGCTGACGATGCACCATTGGGTGTGAGAGACTTGAACAGCATCTGAATGGCCATGCAATGACTGGACGTTGATGAGCTTGGAATCATGTGGGGAGAAAGGTTGCAAGGTGTTGCAGGTACAAATAACATAACTAGATGTTTCATGGCAACAGGTGCGAGTGGTAAATAAGGTTTCATTGTCTTTCAAAGTCATATACCCCATCAGGTGATCCCATTTGATAATTTGATCTTTCACAACAACGCCAATAGACCGTATGGTGGTGGAATTTTGATAAACTTGATCTGGGTGAATTAAAGGAAAATTGGCAAAAAACCCAATACAGCCAACACATTCATTTCCAGTATATAACATTAAAGTAGACAATAATTCAGGATAGTTAATATTTTTCATCTTCTCAGATGTGAGCCATCTATGCAAATCTAAAATGTCGATGAGATCATTCAAGGCATGCCTAGGTGTCTTATGGAGACGAAGATCTAAAATTTCTTGTCTTGCAGTAGTGAACAAATCTTGTGCATACAATCTACAGGCTAAGTCATGCTCGATGGTACGGGTCTGATTGAAAATTGTTTGACTAGTCATTAGAAGCGCCTGCGCTTCAGATCTGACTGCTTTAATAATATTTTCATTACTATTGGTGATGTGTTGGAAACCAGTGGCCACCTGGTTTGCCAACCATGTTGAAAATTGAGATTGACCGGTAATTTTGTAAGTGTTGGAGATAGAATTAATTGAGCCAAAAAGACCTGCTATATTTCCAAACAGGTCTCGTTTTGTGCGGACAGGTGTAATTTGGACTGCGAGTCTGTTTTTGTAATCAGAAACTAAATCAACGATGCGTGACTGTAGCCATGTATAAGTTCTATCATTGGGATTGCAATGTTTCACATACGCAGATAAAATATTAGAAATGTTATATGTCACATGTGCTATTACCAAATTAACATCATGTAGCAAGGTTTTATTTACATTTCCTTTGATCAAACCACCCGGAGGGGTGGGATAAGTTTTTGGGCACTGTGTGGGTTTTTGATATCCACACGTGGTTAAATTGAAGCAGTGATGTAGAGTCCATGAACAATTATGTGGGCTTGTGTAATTGTCCAAACTTGCTTCACATTTACCCACACAATAGGTACCATCTTTTCTTCCGGTCCAAACAAATGTCTTTAGTTTGTTTTCTATTCGAGGTTGTGTCAAATTGAATAACATTTCAGTGAATGTTAAGTGGGTTTTGTTATGCGTTATTGTGTGTGTGCATCTATATGTCGCTGGTTCAAGATCCTTGATAGAATAACATGATCTTGGATCAATGCCATAATTATTGTTTTCGTACATAGTGTACATACTGCCAATATTAGATCCTGGGTGTTCTTTAAGTTTATACCAGGCTGTAATGTTATGGTGGGGTGACGGTGCTTTTGTGTATCCGGTTATGTTTCTGTCTGGGAGAAGGTTGGACCCTATTTTACAGCAAATTCGTGTTGCACAATTTTGATCCGGCGATAAACCGGGAAGCCATATGACTATATCCTTATATGTGATTGGAATGTATGATGTGGATGGCCCCTTGAAATATTTCCATACCCATCTCCCGCATCCTAGGATATGTGTGAGGGTGATTCGTTGTCCTAATTCAATGCAGGTGGGTCCAGATACTGTTCTGGCATCTGGTCTCCATGGGATTGCAGTAGCCATCCTATGAAAAAGAAAATCAACATTAGTTCAGAGAACCCTTGAACAATTTGCATTGAGACATGTGGTGCCATTTTAATTTTCCTTTTATGGTCACTGCAACACAGCTGTTACAGACAGCTTTAATTTCATATGGTCCGTGCCAACGAGGGGAAAATGCATTCTGTTTTATAAACACCCGTATCATCACCATGTCTCCTTCTGAAAATTTTGTCTCTGAGATGGGATTAAAATGTGCGTCGTTGGCCATATCTGACTGTTGTCGTTTTAAGTCGGCCTGGCTGTACAACACTTTTAATCTTTCTTGCAGTTGCCTTAACACTGTCTGCTGTGTCGCGAGTATGAGAGGCCCTAGATCTGCTGGGGAAATTTCTGGGTCAATGGGTAACTTCATTACCCTTCCCGTCATAAGCTCGTATGGACTGATGCCCGTGGCTTTTGAAGGGGTTGCTCGCAGTACAGTCAAAACAGTTGGTAGTGCATTAATCCATTGATTCTGGTGTTGAGCTATCTGTTTAGAGATATTTTCTTTAATGGTGCGATTTGCTCGTTCAACCATTCCAGAACTTTGTGGTCTGTATGGAATATGAAATTTCTGCTTGATGTTTAGGATTTTACACATGTCTTTCATGATCTGTCCGGTAAAGTGAGTCCCTTGATCAGATTCGATTTGAATTGGTGCTCCCCAGAGAGGGATGATCTGATTCGCCATCACACGCGCCACTGTGTTTGCGGTGTTATTACGAGTAGGAATCGCTTCAACCCATTTTGAAAATTTGTCAATTATCACAAGGCAGTAGCGATATCCCCCTTTTGCACTGGGTAACGGACCAATAAAGTCTAATTGCAAGGACTCCCAGGGCCCTTTAGGTGGTTCAGGCCTACATAGATTCGTTCGGCCTTGTTTTCCTTGATTAACTGTGGCACACACCAAACAAGAGTTACACCATCTCTCAATGTCAGCTGCCATTCCTTGCCACCAAAATTGGTTTTGTATCAGCTGGGTTGTTTTTGCTGCTGACACATGCGCATAATCATGATATAATTTGATTACCGGTTTTTGGAGGGCTTCCGGAACGACAAATTTTCCATCGTGGAGAATAATGCCTTCGGCCACACTTATCATCCGATCATGTTTTAAGTACGGCACAAGTTCTCCATCAGAAGCCCACAGATCTTTTTGATACTGTATTAAGTCGATTGGAGTGACTTGAACCGCACTGGCCACAGATACAGATGTGTCGTTTTTCCATTGCTCGCCTTTCACGGCTGCTAGCTTAGCCATTTGATCAACAATGTTATTGTTTTTCTCGTGCACATCCGGGTCTTTGGTTATGTGCGCGCGCACTTTCACAACAGAGACGGGGTTCTCGTGCATCTGTATCGCACTCCAAATTGCAGTTATGGTGTTGAAATGCTTGATAGGTGTCCCGGCAGAAGTGAGGAAATTCCTCAATTGCCATTGAGCCATAAAATCAGTTACCACCCCAAACGCATAGCGGCTATCTGTATATACGCAAAGCGGTTCGGGGTGTGCTTTGATCGCCTCAAGCAATGCAATGAGCTCAGCTTCTTGTGCGGATATGTTAGGCGGCAGTTTGAATAATAGCTGCCGTTTCGCATCTGTCTCTGCAAGTTGGGGGGACCACACTGCACAGCCTGCATAGAAATGACCATCTTGACAAAATCGTGATCCGTCTATATATACCTGCACTTGGCCTGGCAACAACCGGTCATATACGAGACTTTGTGTCTCTTGTTCAGGCTGACACGTGTGGGGGTGTCCCTCAACGTCACCAAGCAGATGTGGCAGAATTCGCGTATTCTTTATTATGATTTCGCGTGATTGAATGTCGGCTAGCCACCTCGCTAATCTTTGAGAGGAAACTCCTTTAATTCGGCCCTGTATCAGCATGCGTACAGGCGTGTGCATGGTGTGCAAAACAATAGGTTGAAACCCCACCATGGGCTCCGTTGTTTTTAACATCCAATGCACCGCGAGAACATGCTGAGTGCAGGGATCGAATCCCTGCTCCACCAGTGATTTTTTCCGGCTATAATAAGCGATTGGGCGTAGTTTTCCGCCACATTCCTGAGCTAGAACTCCGCTTATTGTGATTTCATGCGCATCTACTTGGATGTGAAATGTTTTTGACGGGTTGGGCAAACCCAGGGCTGGCGCGGCGCACAATCGTTGTTTTAAATTGGTAAACGCCTGTTCGTGTAAATCTGTCCATTCCAGGACATCGTTCGGTTTAGTTTTCCCTTTCAAGAGAGAGTATAAGGGAGCTGCGGTTTTTGCAAAGTCGGGAATAAAGTCTCGTAAATAGTTTGCTGTACCCAATACCTTTTGCAGTGAGTTTAAAGTGTGGGGTCGGGGCAGTTCGGCGATACATTTTTTTCTGTCATCCGTTAAGGCTTTATGATTTTGTGTCAGGGAATACCCTAAATAGTGTACTTCCCTTTTTGCGATTTGAGCTTTGTCTTTGTTCATTTTGAATCCTGCATCACCCAACGTCTGCAACACTTTGTCAGCCAATTGCAAGTGGTTCTCAAATGGTTCCTCTGTGGCTATCAAGATGTCGTCTACATAGTGAACTACTTCACCAGTCCCTAGCAAGGGACCGAGTACATCCGCCACCGCTCGATGGAAAATGGCTGGGCTGTTATGAAGGCCTTGTGGCATTCGTTCCCACGTATACTGCATTTGATTCACAGTAAACGCCAGTTTCCACTGGTCTTCGCGTTTGACTTTAATAGACCAAAAGCCATTTTTAATGTCAAGCACTGTGAACCACGAAGCATTGGTTGAAACTTGTGATAAGATTGTCGAAGGATTTGCCACTATCGGAGTTGCCTTGGGCAGAACTCTGTTAAGGCGCTGGTAGTCGATACAAAGACGCCATTTACCGTTAGGTTTTGGTACGGGTAAACACGGAGAGTTTGTTGTTGAACAACATCGCCGAACCACCCCTCTCACTTCAAGCTGCTTCACTATTTCATGAACAGCGGCCTCTGCCTCTGGTTTGATGCGATATTGTTTTTGCGGGGGAGGGGGCTCTCCCTCGATGCACACTTCAAAGTCAATGAGGCCGCAGTCATGCTCGTGATTCGCCCACACATCAGTGTGTTTGTTGATGAGGAGTTGGACTGGGTCTGGTTTGGATATGGACATAATGGTGGCCTGCTTCTGGTTCTGACATGTCTTGGTTGTTTTGTTAGTTTGCACCTCGATCAATTTCTCAAAACAGTGGATAACAAAGCCATGTTTTCTCATAATGTCCATTCCCAACACAGTCCCTTCGCTGTTGTCTGGTAAATACCAGAACAGCTCATTTAGCACTACAACGCCTAAATCAAGTCGGATCGGGAGTGTTTGAATCGCTGTCACTGAAGAGTTGTTTATCCCTTGAATTTGAATCGTTCGTTTGCTTAGGGGCATTAAAATATTAGTGCAAGAACAGGCGGCTCCGGTGTCAAGAAGAATATTAACTAACCGGCCTCCAAGGTTAGCTCTTATTTTAATTCGGTTGCCGCTCTGGATAATGCTCCCTAATGCAATGGAGGCCACGCACCCCTATTGGAAATTGTATTTTCTGAGCACTTCCATCATATCTGCTTGCAAGCGCTTGCATCGGTCGTTTTGATTTCTAGAGGGTTCGCCTGTTTGGTTTTCATCGCCCTCGGGGGCTTTGCATTTGATAAGCAGCTCCTCCAATTCTTTCAGGATTTCACTGTCAGATTTAGAATGCACTTTCTGATTGCCTCCTTCCCTGCGTAACTTGAAGCAGTTTTGGGTCGCGTGATTGTTTTTGTTGCAATACTGGCAGGGAGGCCGCGGTTTTAGCTTGAAGGTAGTCGCGCCTTTTCCTTCGGCGAGCCATTGGGTTGTTGAAACTGAACGAGGTTTTATTTGTTTAAGTCGAGTCTCTATTTTGGAAGCCCAATCTACCAGTGACCGATAGGTGTTTTCTGATGGATCGGCTCCATGTATCAGCGCTTGTTGGATATGATGCCCTGCATTGTTTTTCAGGAGTTGTAGTAAAACTTCCTGATCGCGCTGTGCATCTTCCAAGCCCGAATGCTCTTTGTACGTAACCCACAAACGCTCCGCATATATTTCGAATGGTTCTTTATTCGCTTGCTTTATTTCTAATATCCTATTCCATTCGGCGTGTGTCGGTCCCCTTAGCTCGAGCAGAGCTTCTCTTAATCTTTCATATATATCTTTTTCATCCTCACCTTCCTGTTTAATCAGTATTTCTCCGGTTTTTAATTCTTGTGACATTTTTGGTTTTAACTCCTCAGGGATAGTGAGGAGGGCTATTTGCCACGCGTCTCTAATCTCTAGATTATACACTGAGGTCTGCAGCATCAAGTTGTCCCAGTAGGGTTGGAAAGGGCCTCTTCTCGGCATCATTCCCACAACTTCTTTGTGTTTTGTGCATTCCTCACATGTTAATGGGCGGCTGATCGTAGTTATTTCATCATCCGCGTTGGTCATTGTTTTGAGTACAGCAACTTTTTGAGTCTTTCTGCGAACGACGCCAGTTTTAGCTCTAGTTAGTACGGGGCTACGGCCTTTCCCCTCGGGCCTATTTGGGCGATAATAAATATCGTTTGTAGGCTCCGGAGAGGAATCGCGTACCATCATACTACCCTTCGGCTTAGAAGCTCGACTGCGAGCCTCGCTTATGGGAAGATGATCTTTATTGCTACTCGCGAAAATGGAGCCATCATCTTCATCACTATCGCTGTCTATTTCGCCTCCACATTTAGCATTTATAGCCGCCAATTTCACCTCGGCTACGGGGAATCCTGCAGAATTGCAGCATTCTTCGATCGCAGCGGTGTAATTTTTCCCCAATTTTAACTTTTTTTCAAGCTTTTTTATTTGGCTTTCCATTGCCTCGCCCTGTCTTGCCCAAGTTTGTTTGTCGTACACCGATGCCTCGACTTGTGCTCGGAGTTTTCTCAGCTCTTCCGATCGCGCAATCTCTAAATCTTTTATGCACGCGATTATGCGCTCGTTTTCAGCAATAGTTGCTATATCATTACGACGTAGCAAGTAGATTATTACAAAGATTAGCTTTCGATAGGCTGATTTAGTTTCTAGCTTTCGGCCATCGGTAAGATACCAGGCTAGAATTTGATCATTATTCCAGTCAAAATCTAATCCATTGTTTTCACGCAAGCGGAAAAGGAGATCTTTCAATTTTGAGGCCATAGACTCCATCACCTCCTTGTCTATACTCGTGCTACCATTTCCCTGATAATCCATTTTGTCTGTTGTTAAACTCAGGTTATACCGGATTTCTACGGTCTCCGGTCTGTCGTGGGTATGTCGACCCGTTCTAAAAATGTGTCTATATGGGGTGTATTTTAACTTTCCCTAAAGACTTCCTAGAATAAGAACAAAAATGGACTTACCACAATAGCTGGAGAGACAGAAGGAGAAGCTCAAACCTCATACTCAGTTTGGATCTGAATAGTCGCGCCGAAAAGACGTCACTCGCCTGGGACAATCACGGAGGGCACGTCACCACTGTAAGAATCCACCCACCGGCCCAATGACGGAATCCAGTGTTGTGGTCGAAGGTATCTGCGTGTATGTCTTTTCGGACGCTTCTGGAAAAGTTGTTATTTCATTAAAATTTATTGACCAATTTAACCTCTGACTTTACGCATAATTTAATCTGACTCCAATTCTATTTTATTATCAATTCACCATTCACGTTTAGCTGATCATATTTGCAGTTGTGATATAATTTAGAATTTGATATTTTCTTGAGTCTGATATTTTAATTGTACGTTCATTAGGGCCAATCGCCGCTCAGAGTTCAACGCCCCGGGTTGCGTCTCTTCTCACGGACAGAATGGAAGACACTCTGAAATTAGTCAGAGGATACGGGATGAATTAATATTTAATTAGGCTGGTTGTACAATACTAACTCGTGCCAAAAGAAAACATCTCACTTAATCAAGATCCGTAACTTGCTAGTCTCAGTGGTTATAGAATTAAAAAGATCTCCAAACTACGGGGGCGATCCTACATATAGTCTATGAGTCTAATAATTTCCATAATTATGCCGCCATAAAGGTAGCGAAAAGGTTCCACTTAATCTACTGGATACAATGAATTCAGAATACTCCAGAATTAATCAAAAGGGTTAACATTTATTTTGCCAGGCAGGTAAAAACATCATTTAAATTGAATCGAAAGGAATATAAACACAACTGATCAGCATAACATATAAACACAAGTACAAATACAATGTTAAAATAATTTGATAAAGTCAGCATACCTGGCAATATGAGAGACACACAAAGGCTGTGCGGGAAGTCTGGCTACAGAAGCTTCCCCAAGTAGTTTCCCAAGACTCCTTAAATACCCATTAACATCTTATGACACAGTCATGAATATTTAGCACCCAAATATTTGACTAGGCTTTCAGAGTTAATTAACCACCAAAAATCACATATTTGTTTGGGGTGAAAAAGTTTATCCAGAGATCTTTATTAGGGGTTGTCATCCCTAGGAGAGAAAAAACATTTACCAGTTTATCTTTTAATTAACATCTGTGAACCCAGGAATGTCCTTTGTTCTCGGAGTTAATTAACTACAAAGGTTTATCAATGAGTTTGGGTAAATAGTGCAAAAAGAGTTCACCAGTTTATCTTTTCATTAACATCTGTAAACACAAGAATGGTCTCTGGGTTAACTCCCGACGAAGGTTTATCAATTTGTTTGGGGTAAATAAAGTTGAAAGAGTTCACCAGTTTACCAACCACACCTGAATGATTATAATTAAAAAACAACACCAGTAGGGGAGAGGGATGGGGGTGAGAAGGATGCTTCTCGTGTCTCCTTGCCCAGATTCCAGAGTTTTTATGACTTTATTGCAAGAGATGTTTGTTTGATTAAAATCCAGTAAAATCCAGTCTTACAGTAGGCAATAAGAGTGTGTACATCCAGTACAAAAAACAACAAAAATACAAGTAAAACATACAAAACACAACAATGTTTGCTGGGAGCTCGAAACACGGCGGCCATGCTCGGCGCCATCTTGTGACGTAAAACTACTGCAAATAAACTCATTAGTAGATGGCGATTTAACACATCCCTTCTTCCAGACCATGATTTCCACATTAATGGGCATGCTTTCTAGAGATGGTTGACTCCCCTGAAACATCACCATCTCTTCTGTGGGAAACAGGAAAGGCAGTATTATAAGAGGAAAAATAATTTCATACTCCATTTACAAAAACAGAAAGAACACAGTAGCAACACAGTGGCTCAGTGGTTAGCACTGTCGTCTCACAGCAAGAAGCTCACTGGTTCGAGTCCTGATTGGGCCAGTTGGCATTTCTGTGTGGAGTTTGCATGTTCTCCCGGTGTTCCAGTGGGTTTCCTCTGGATGGTCCGCTATAGGGGAATTGAATAAACTAAATTGGCCTTAGTGTATGTGTGAGAGTGTATGGGTTTTTCCCAATACTGGGTTACGGTGTCGTAGTTGCCGACCTTTTCATCAATGAGGCACTATCAGACTGGAGGTTTTCGGATACCAGAAAAATAGACTTTATTCTCCATAATAAAGCAGAGAAAGTGCAGAGCAGACCTCAGAGCATTCTGAAGTTTTTCCTGGACAATTCCTACAGTGTCTGTGTTTTTACAATATTTATACAGATTTTTGCCCACCCCTAGGTGTCTCTTTTTCACTTCTGACCATCCTTGGATAAGTTTTTACTCAAGGTGGTCCTGTTATTCTTGGCTCTCTGCCAGCTTGCTAAGGTCACCAGAGATGTCACTTCATAGATGTAACTTTTTTTAAGTGTTTACATACATTGTCATGATGAAATAATAACTGATACTGTTACTCTCCTGAATGCATTTCACACATATAACTTCATATGAATATTTAACATATATAATCAGTGCTTTACATTTTTAGTTATTCTACATAATCAGTCATTCTACATTATAGCTTTCTTATAGCAGGCTCTTGTCCTGTCCTCATCATCTTACACAGACATACCACAGTATTTTTACCACAGGCTGGCATATTTGATGCAAACACTCCATACTTTTTGAGAAGAGAAAATTAACTGGTTTACACTTAGAAAATACTTCACACTGAGAGAATAAAAACTTCCTCAACGACTGGAAGGGCATCTGCTGCGTAAAACATATGCTGGATAACTTGGCATTCATTCCACTGTGGCGACCCCTGATAACTAATGAAAATTAATGAATAAATTAACAAATATTCAATATTAGTCATCAAGGACTGTTGGAAACCCACTAACTTATTAGAAGAAATAAATCATGCTTTGAGGTTGCTTTTCTTCAGCTGGAGCTGGAGCCTTAGTCACGGTGGAGGGACTTATGAACAGTGCTAAATACCAGTTTATGCTAGAAAAAAATCTTCAGGCTTCGTTTAGGAAGCTGAAGATAAAGAGAAACTTCATCTTTCAGCACGATAACCATCCAAAGCACACATCCAAATCAACAAAGGAACAAAAGAAGAGTGGGTAAATATTGCTAAGTCAAGATGTGCCATGCTGATAGACTCGTAACCAAAAAAACTGATTGCTGTAATAAAATTAAATGGTTCTTCAACAAAATATTATTTTAAAGGTGTGGACACTTATGCAACCAGATTATTATTATTATTATTATTATTATTATTTATATTTAATTCCCACACCTTAAAGATTGGAGTTTGTTTTTTATGAAATTGTATACATTAAAGGTGGAAAAATCTTTGAAATTATTTATTGTGGTTTCAATTTTTACAACACAGAAACCTTGCATTTTAACAGGGATGTGTAGAGTTTTAGTGTGTAGTGTCTGATTTAGTCCATTATGCCCTACTCTAAGACGGGTCAGAAGAACCTCTTCCTTTCGGTTTCTACCTCTTATTCTGTCTTCACCAATCTTTTCTTATAAATTATATAAATGTCGACCCGCATCATTTTGATTCCAGTATTGTTGCCATTGTCCCATAATTTGTGATTTAATAATACTCTTTCCCTCAGCTTTACTTAAAGGGATATTTTTTCAACATTGTCTTTTTAATGATAATTTAGCCAGCTTTAATAATAAACGCCTGCATGTGCCATCTCTTAAAAATGTACCCAGAATGCCATATCTGTTTCTCTTACAAATAATCATTGGACTGGAAATGCTGTTTCCTGTTAGACTGAAATATTCCTGCAGGTGCCGCTTAATGGCCCAGAAAACTCAATTGTCCTTTGAGAAACATTCCTTTTTCTTATTGGATCAGTTTGAACACTAAATGTGTAATGGTTTACATCTAAAAATATATAGACATATCAACATAACATATCTTTATACCAATAGTGTCACAATCGCCTTTGATTGGTGAAAATGGATTTGATTGTGGTGAGAAAAATTCAGTCATGTGACTTTGAATCTGCTATTTGAGATTTCTCAATATATTATTACTCATCCTAAATTATACACTGTAAAAAATTGCTGTTATTAAAAAACGGTCAGATTCAACAGTAAAATAATGTTTTTTTCACTAAAACAGTAATATGCTGTTAAAAACAGTGCATTCTGGGTAATATTTCTGTTTTCGAGAAAGTAACCAACAGTAGAAAGCTGTGAGTTAACAGAGCTCAGATTCGATGTTTTCAAGTCTGTGTTTGAAATCCCACTTTGTGCCCTCGTTCACTATTCCATACACTAGTTCACTAATATAGTTCACCTGACAGAGTTAATGAATACTCATGAGGGAATTCAGACACTGATGAACACCTGCTGTAATGATCACAATCACTGAAGGAAGGATAAATAAGAAACACAAAGAGTGACGTCAGTTACAACATTAAATAAATTCAAATGAAATAAAACACCTTCAGTCTCAGCAGAGGATCATTAAACAACTCCACAAACAACAGCAGACACACTTATTACTGACCGCTTTGACTTCCATACATTCTTATTGAGAACCAACAGAAATGTAGGCGTTTTGTTTTTTTGTGTGTCACCGTAATGGAGTGAGGGGCTGGTTTAGTTGGGCTCTTCACCCTTGAATTTATAAAATTAGTTTCTCCAGCTGCTGTAATACAAAGTTTATTAAACACTTTTAATATAGTAATAAAGCTGGGAAACCAATAGGTAGATAAATCTAGATGTCTGAAATAAAATAAATTATAATAAATTAAACATTGGATAAGAGCAGTAAATTATTTAAGTTAGAACAGGTTCTGCCTTATTAAAAACAATATGGACGTCAGCAGATCTTATTTAGTTTTTGGCTTGCTTGCCATATCAAAACAGCTTTTTAAACAAAGTTCTTAACAATTGCAGCAGCCAAATTTAATTAATGTTAAAAATGACAGGGCTCAAAGCCCAACTAAAGCAGACACTATTCTCCAAGATGGTGACGTAAAATGTTAACCTTTATCTCAAGAAGAACTTTAGTAGATGTTATACAAAAATAAATGTTTTAGTAATAAGTGTAGCTGGTGATGCTGTTTGTAGAGTTGTTTAATAATCTGCTGATATTTTAATGATTTAATCATTTGTTGACCTTCAGGTTATTTCATTATAAAGCTGTGACTGAAGTTTCAGTTTTTTGTTACTTTATGTTCTGTTCTTGTTTTTTCCCTTCAGTATTTCTTCATTTGTTCATCGCTAATCCTCAATTATCATTTAATTAGTAATTTAATTAATTCATTTACCTCAGCTTTGCTCCATGTTTCTTGAACACTCAGTAGTGTGGACTCTTGGAAGTGTTCAATTAAAACGAAGGTATTTGCTCTGGGGTTTAAAGGGTTAAAGTTGTGAGAGGTAAAAACACAGTGTAAAAATGTATTTTAACAGTAATATGATGTTAATTTAAACTACGGAAGTAGACTGTAAAAAAACAGTAGATTGATGGCAACTGCAGCTGCCAGTAGTTTACCGTTAAATCAAGTAAAAAAAACAGTATTTTACTGTAAAACCTGAAGCAAATTTCTTCTGTGTGTCACCGTTGTGGAGGAGAGTAGAGCCAGTGTTTGAGTCAAAGATGAACAACGAACTGCTGATGTTATTCTGCATGTTTCTTAACTTAAAGACAGTGGCTGTTTAGTTGCTGATGCAGTAAGAATCTCTCTGCTAATTCCAGCTTTACATGTATGTGTGCTGCTGTGAATTGTAAGACATTTGTGTTAAAAGGAACTTTTCTAATTAACTAAAATAAGTTGTAATGTAATGTGTATTTATTATCATTATAAGTATGCTTCTAAGCATATATAGCACATTACTTCATAAACATCATACAGAAGTTGGCCAATTTTAGGCAGTCGCTTTCAATGAACAAAATGAGTTCACTTGAGTATTGTGTATATCAATGTAGTCTATGTATTTTTACAGCAACATACTGTAAAATAAAAGTACATTGCTGGCAACTGCAGCTGCCAGTAACTTACTGTTTTTTTAACGGGACAATTTTTAACAGTGTAAAGTTCATTGATGGATTATGAAGACTTTTGTAATGATGTACTGTCCCTCTGATATGGCTTGTTAGTGTATGAAATAAAATGCTTAAAAGCTATTTTCATACAAATTAAGTTTTTGTACATAGATCTATTGAAAACTGTTGAATAAACAGCAATTGACTTCCATGAAAATATACAAACTGCAGCTTTAGGAATGATTGCTAATTACTCATTGTTTTATTATGTAGATCTGATATTCCAATACATACAGTACATTCTTTTCCTTCAGCTTAGTCCCTTTATTTATCAGGGGTCGTCAATGCAGAATGAACCGGCAACTTATTCCAGTACAGTATAATCCAAAATTCCAATACATATTATAGATGCATTACAAATCTAATTGCAATAAATTATTTAAAAAATTTGGCACATACCACTCTTGATGAGATTACAAAAACTGATGATATAATTAGCATTTCTAACCATTTGATTTGATTTACCAAAGTCACAATTTCACATCTGTCATGTGCATAATGGAGACAACCCGGTAACACTTTATAATAACTACACACTATGAATCATTTACTAAGCATTAGCATCTAGTAAATTCATTATTTGTTAAGCATTAACTCTACATTAATAAGCGTTAGTAAGCAGTTTTTACCTGCAGCTACAAATGCTGTATTCTGGACTTACAACCACATTTATAATGTGCTTAATAACTGTACTTTCATACTTTACTAATGATTTATTTTTCATTACTAAATTAAGTACTGCATTATTAACAAACCAGTTGTATTTATGAGTAGTTTTAGGTTTTTAAGATCATTTAGAATGAGTTAGTAAATGATTAATAAACTATTGAAATCAACGTTTGTATATCTTATTATTCAGTCATATAGTAATGGTTACTATAAATGTTAATAAATGATTTATTAACTCAACTTCATCCAGTTTTGTGACCTAATCTAAAGTGAGGACTATTTATGCTTTATAAATCCCTTATAAATGACAATTAAAGGCTCACTATCAAATGACCAATAATCTTTACAATCTTATCTAAAAAGTAAAGTTACTGTAAAGTTTAAACATTGCTGAATATCAGGAGTGTCAAAATATAACAAAATTGGATAAAACACAATAATATAATAATTTAACAATATAATAGGATGCAATGTTTAAACTGTACAGTAATTTTATTTTAGATACGCTTGCAAAGATTTATTTTTCATTTGATACGGTTTGATTTGTGTATCTGTAAACGAATAGGAATGAATAATGTCATTTATGTTCTTTTTTCCTGTTTAGAATTAAACTGAGCCTTTAATTGTCATTTATAAAGGATTTATAAAGCATAAATAGTCCTCACTTTAGATTAGGTCACAAAACTGGATGAAGTTGAGTTAATAAAGCATTTATTAACATATACATTAACTATTACTATATGGCTGAATAATAAGAATTAAAAATGTAAATTTTAATAGTTTATTAATCATTTACTAACTCATTCTGAATGATCTTAAAAAAACAACTAACTATGCTTAAATAACTGGTTTGTAAATAATGCAATACTTAATTTAGTAATGAAAAATAAATCATTAGTAAAGTATGAAAGTACAGCTATTAAGCACGTTATAAATGTGGTTGTAAGTCAAGAATACAGCATTTGTAGCTGCAGTTATAAACTGCTTACTAACGCTTATTAATGTAGAGTTAGTGCTTAACAGATAATGAATTCACTATTTGCTAATGCTTAATAAATGGTTCATAGTGTGTAGTTATTATAAAGTGTTACCGAAAACGGTAATCACTCTTTCACATGAGACTTTGTGGTTGACTTGTTCTTACACGAGCAAGACCAGTAACACAATTTATAAAAAGATCCCTTGCAGTTTTCTTGATGTAAACTAATTTAGATGTGTTAGCCGCAAAGCTGTGCAGATGCATGTCAATTATAGCCATCACGGTGTGAAAAAGATATATCACTATGAAATTGATATATGTTTTCGTTCAAAATAAACTCTTCACTTTAAGGTTTAACTATATCTCTCTGTAAATATATCTGTCTGTAGACTTCAAATTTTTTGAACCAGAAATCAATTCTATGCATCAAATGCAACAAAGAAATAAAAGCTTTAGCGATAGTTCTGCAAGGAAGACTGAGATGTCACGTCATTCATAATAATTATCTCGTCGGCCTATAACAACCAAGCAAGCTGTATATAAGCCCATCTAAACAATCTGTTTCGCTGTACTCAGGTGACGATGCGGAAGTTTCCCTCCATCCTCCCCACCACCACCACCACCAGGTTGGCCTCGTCTCCACTCAGGGGGTTGGCTTCGCCCTGCCTTCATCTTCAGGCAGGATCTGCCAGCTCATCCAGTATTCCGTACCATAGACGAGGCTTACGCCAAAGGACTTCATGAAAGGATCGTAATGAACTTACACTTATGCAAACAAATTCACAATAAATGTTCAAATGTTTATCTGCCTCCTGAAAAGTCTTTCTGGGAGAAATAGTAAACTGTTCATTTTGCATGCTCAAAATATCAAACCACTAAAAAAATGTGCCTGATTAATGTCAATAGTTACATTTTTATCATATAAAGAAAAAGTAAACTAAATGATGAGGTCTCATGTGTGGTAAAATGTTTCTGGCATGCTGTTGACTTCACTGGACTGTAAACTTTGACCAGCAGTTTGTTTAACCACCACGCACACTTCAGAGCTTTCTAGCTTAATATGGAAATGCACACGTGAAGCAAAAGCTGAAGACAGGTTTGCTCTAACCACAGGTGTGTTTTATTCAATCTATTCTTTTAAGTTTTAAAAAAGCATTAATGTCATTAATCACCGGTAACACCACATTTAGCCATCATTTTTTGATGGTACTTGTAATTTATTTATTTTTTAGCTTGCGGTATGCTTGGTCTAGACTGAAATGAATGTATGTTCAGAAGTCAGTGGCGGTAAAGTGTCATGGTTTCTGGGTGTTTTTTTTCCAGCAGAAGTTGAGTCTCATACAGATACATGATGTAATATATCAGATATTATATATCAGAGGCTCAATCAACAACATCCGATTAATTCCCTGAATTTATTGTCCAATCAGCCAGTGAGTATCATGCAGTGCAATGAACCCTGTCACACAACAAATACTGTAGGTTAAGCCTTGAAACAAAAATTAGTAAAATAATGAAATGGCCAGCCCAGAGTCCTGAACTAAACCTGAAAGATGATCAAAGTCGCAACAGAGCAGTGCGAGGGACTAGTGATGTGTTGTGAGAGACTAATGTCCTGTGTGAAGCTAGAGAGACTAGTGATGTTGTGACAGAGTGATGTCCGGTGAGAGACTATTGATGTCTGTGAGAGACTAGCGATGTCCTGTGTGAAACTAGAGAGACACGTGATGTTCAATTGGCTTGGTTATTTTATATTATACACTGCTCTACTAACATGTTAGCACCACAACAACACATCTTTCAAATTTTAAACAATAAAAATTAAATTATTTCTAAAAAAAGTGTTTTCTAATTTTGGTGTTCACTGTATTTGAAGTGCCTTGCTTTGTATGTCTTTATTATTGCTTTGCTCTAATTTGATCAGACTGTGTAATTGCAATATTTATTAGGAGGGCCTATGCTATCCAGTGTTTGTTTCTTTCTGAAATATTTGTTTGATTTGATGAAGTTGGATTAGCTGGCTATAAGTTTAGTTTGCACCAATCCTGGGTTTTAGGTAACACCCAGCTTCACTTTAAGCACTCTTTGTTGCCATGGTATTATGGAGCAGCTGAGAAGCTGAGGTCCGTTCATGTTATCTAAAACCCAGAATTGATGCAAACCAAACCCTGGCTTTGTTGTACTAGGACTATGTACTTGATTTTTTTTTTTTTTTTTTTTTTTTTTTTTGCATGCAGGTTTTATTATGTTAGGTGTCAGGTGTTGTTGAAGGGAAGAGGCAAACACTCAAATTAAGTATTATATGTTATTTATTGAGCAGAGACATACAATACAGATCATTATTTATAGCAACGAAAGCAGGACTGTGAGAGACAGAACCACAGCATGTTCAACTGTTAGATTTAATATCACAAAAATTATATGGTCTAAAAAATATTGTCTTTATTCTCTTAATAAGTTATGCGTGTGTTTTGGGGGCTCAAGCCCCTGATGTATTGTCAAAAGCCCCTGATCTTTTGGAATATGTTGCACTTAAATAAAAATAGATTCTATAACATTTATTTTGTTATATAAGTACTTAAAATTAACACACATCACGCGCTCCACTTAACGCACCGTGTTAATCAGTCAGCTGTTCAGCAGTACCTGTTTCTACCGGCAGGTGGGAATAATACAAGTGTTTTGCGAAACTGAATAGTTCTAACTACTGATGAAGCTTCATATAAATGTAAATACATGCAAATTAGAAAGAAAAGAAAAACGTAAATTGTACTAGCTTTCTATTTTTCCAGTTATTGTTGCAGTCTTGTAAATGATCAGTTAAAGACTTTTTATGTTTAATCAGATCTTATTTTTATTCATTCAACTACAGCAATCCCTGGATGCCTTCATCTATATTAGGGATTTCCTGGACTGTTCATCTACTTTTGTGAGGCATATATGGAATTTCTGCTCAAGAATGAAACAGGCATTAGCCTACATGCATTTAAAGTGCTACAATGCCCACATCACCCTATTTTGAGGAAAACTGAAAATAAATTCCCTCTAAAGAAATTTGAAGTAAACATATTTCTAGCATATAGATCTTTATATTTATTTATTTATTTCTCAATTGTTATTATATCAAAAATAGTAGCCTATTGAATATCAATATTTTGCAAGGTATTGAATTTAGAAATTCCAGTATCTTGACAAAACTACATCTTAGTTAATCACTCCATCCAAATAAACATGTTTGTAGCTTTGTATCACATTGGATAACAACTCCCACTATATAATAAATCATATTTTCAGATTTGAAGACAATTACAGTTTTTAAAAACAAATTAGAATTAGAACTTTTTTTTTGGGGCTTCTTTGGGGCTGAGCCCCTTATCCCTTTCAACCATAGCAACGCCCCTGGTAATAATAATACAAATATTAAACAAATGTTAACTGTCATGAATAAACTGGCCACAAAAGAGCCGGATCCTACCAAAGCCCCGACGTTAAGGCATTGGAGGAGGTAGTTTTTTTTTTTTTTTGTAAACAATAATACGTTTTTACCTTTTAATTATTCAATTTTTTTTTATTTAAATATATTTGTGTGCTTCTGTGCATCCCTGTGTGCATAATAAGCAATGTGTACGCACATTTAAGACTCGCATAGGTGCATATCACTAATGCCATTTTTGAAAAAATAAAAACAAAACTTTCAGTCAGTCAATGCCACTGTCTATTTCAGTTTTCTCAAAATAATGGCACACCAACAATACGCCTTAACATCTCCTTTTCAGACCAGCACACACATGGGTGCACAAATGGGCACAAATGCTCTGTTTCTAAAGTGGCTCAGAACGTGAAAATAATACTTGCGTCAGACTGAAACTAGCAAAAAGTTGTTGCATTGCGCCTGGCACCACATGCCAGGTGTGATAGGGCCCAATATACGAAAATGACTAAATATTAATAAAGATTGTCTCTTTTTTTGATAATGTCTACTAAATACTGTTTAGAGCAAATTAGATCTGATGGCTGTTTAATAATATTAATAAGCAAAAAAAAATGTAGTGTCTGTGTTACGACTTTTCTGGCCAATGCTTACATGTAACAGCTATCTGCTTGTTAAGCCGTGACATATGGAATACTGTTTCTGGGTCCAAGCTGCTACTCATTTGAATTGAGAAAATATTTGTTTATGACAGCTTTTAAGTCATGAGAATTACAGCGCTTTGTAAACGTTTATTATTACCATTTGATGACACTTCCCATACAGTTTGATAGAGCGCTTGGAACCGGAAGCCACTTTGCATGACATCAATCACTTAAGCGGATTTATCATCTCACTGAGAAAAATTCAAATTTACTAATTCAAACTCTAAATATAAAATTTATCATTTAGTACATGAGCCTTTATGCCACTCTTTTGATTATTTGTAAAGATATTGTACTTTTGTAGTCTAAATAAAAAGATGTTTTTTTTTTTGCTTTATTTTTATACATTTTACACCGTTGGGTTTATAGGGGGAGGAAATAACTTTATTATATAAACAAATCGGGTATTATATGAACAAAAAAACCCTTATATTATTAGTATATTATCACCACACCAGGTAATTTGAGATTTAGTAGGCTATAGATAAACCTATTTACCGATAACTAACAATAGAGAACTTTGAAGTTGATTTTTTTCCCTTCCAAAATAAAGTGTGTGTGTGTGTGTGTGTGTGTGAGCATGTGGTTTGTTTGTGCATGTGGCTTTATGGTGCATTTCTTAGTTGCAAGACCAGTGGAGCATTTTTCATGAAAACCAACTATAGTCTGAAAAGGTGTTAAAGCCACAGGTAAGCTGTTTACCTGTCATTGTTTACTGTTTCAAGCCTGTGCAAACTCTACTGTTGAATGAAGTTGTCCACTTATGCTAATGATATGGTTATTAGACCATATTTACAGTTTCCAACTGGCTTTTATAATCTAACACCCAAGATAATTCAGTTAGGAATGGGATGCCGGTGGCTAAATGTTGACATCTTAATTTCTTAATTAAATAACAAACACACACACTACAGATTGTGTTGTAACAGCTTTAATGAACAAAACAACAGCATGTTTAGAATAGACTGGCTTAGTGACTGTTTAACACACACACACAACCTGCACTGTTAAAAGAAATCCATTAAATTTACAGAAAAATACCGGCAGCTGTGGTTGCCAGGATTTTTCTGTAAAAAATACAGAAGTTTTATAGAACTGTTTAAATTTACGGAAAATAACCGTATTTCATGAACTGATACAATGTTCAGTTCACAAAAACATAGCTTAGTTCACAAAAATGTAAACTCATTAAATGCATTAATGTGTACATGTGTAATTGTAATTAACAAATTTTCACTGCATTAGTAACTACACAGTTACCTTTATACAAAAGAAGATGCAGCATAACATCAAATGTTCTCAGTTCATCTTGGACTTGCAGACAGACGCTAATATCCTCCACAATGGTGACACAAAAAAGGTTTTACAGTATTTTGCAGTCTATATTCCAAACTAAACTAATCAACTAATTTAGGGACTAGTAAATGAGGGTGTGTGTTGAGATTTCAGACACTCTGATTAGTTTCTCAAAAACAAAGGTTAGATCTATTTCAGTTATTGTCTGTATTTTGTCCAGAAATGAGCTGTTAATCATTTAACAGGTTTTCACTGTTGATTGTACAGACTTTTACTGTTAAAATCACGGACATTTTTTACAGTGTATAATACAGAATGGATACTGTATGGCTACAGTCAGATCGGCTATTGATTGCACTCATTACAAAACCAAATAATGTATTGTGTACAAGCAAAAGATAATCCAAAATAACAAGTCGTGAATTAAAAAAAACAAACATCTACTTAGTTATGAATTTCTACAGTATGTAAAAATTTCTGAACACAAATTAGCTTTTAAGACATCAAGCATGTTATCTCAAAAAGGCAATGAACAACACCAAAAATGATTTGTGTTAAATCAAAACACAAATTAAGACATTTTAAATCTAAACAATTTCTGAAAGTCTATTCACCCAACCCTCTAAAATGTTACGATGTTGTTCAGTTGTTTGATTTCCATTTACCCTACACCTACAACATCTGCCTGCATGGAACCTCAACATTTATGCGAAGCACAAATAACATTCATCTAAATTACAGAACTGAGCAGCATTTCTTGCTATGTAAGTTACTGACTCAGACACATTTAGCAACTGCATGTATAAGAATATGATACACATAAATTAACTTCTTGTTTTCGCTTATGCTTTACATTTAAACTCTTGGCACAACAATATTGAAATATGATTATTAAAGAGATAAAGAAATGAGAAATGAAACTAAACTGGGTCAGATATGGTTATGTGTTCTCTGATTTGGCAACTGTTGGAGAGCATATGTGCTATTTAATTGACTCGGCTGAAACCTTCTATGGTGAAGAAAAGTGTGCTGTCACATACTGAAAACAACAAACAAACAATAATCATTACTCTTAATTCATATGTGAGACAGACTATGATCCAATCTAGTTAGTGTACAATAAGGGTGTGACGAGACCTTACTCTTGGAAACAAGACATGAGATTGAGTTCATGAGAATGAGAAGAGGTTTTTATACAATTTTTTTTTTGAATCCTCAATAATAAAATATATGAATGGTACATAGTATGTTATTCAACTAAAAAAATAAATAAATCACAAAATGCGAAACTGCAGTATTTAAGTTTAATATGAGGTTTAAATATTTTGTTATAAACTCTACTGACTGGACAAACTCTGAGCTACGGGATGCGAGTAAGGACTACTAGGAGAGAGCTGTTTTAATGGAGTTTGATACCACACACCCAATGAAAAGAAAACTTCCAATTTTCCAGGCGACATAATGACAATGATGACGGGTGTGTATGTGTGTGTCCAGGAGTTCACTGTCTTTGTGCACACACTCAGAGGAGATGTGTGTGCTTTGCTGACTCGGTAAGGGCAGGGAATTGTCTCAAACAGCCATGTGTGTATGGCTTATCCTGTTGCAAATGCGGCTAAAAGTCCTACACGATGGTAATAGTTTGATTAATGTGTTTTCATGTCTGTACAGCACTTCAATAATGCGACTAAAATATTTATTTCACAATATTTCTTAATTAATTCTTATCTTAATTCGATTTGTATTTATGATGATTATGACTTAAAGCATATCTAAAGTGCTATTCCATCGCATGGTTAATTTCTGTGGTGGCAGTTGTAGCTGCCTTTGCTTTTGGACACGTCAACCTTTAAACTCCAGTGGAAAAAACGGTTACGGCACAGCTGCCCAAGCCTAAGTTGCCAGTTGTGTGCAAAACACTTGATTTGCAGTTCAAATTTAATCCTGCCTCCAAACTTCAGTACTAAATTCATTTAATCAAATCATAACATCACAACTCACAAGACAACTTTTCACCTTGACGAGAAACCTCGTCGCGATTTAGTCTTGTGAGAGCCCAGATCTCGTCACACTTCTAGTGTAGAGCAGTTGAGTGTATGTTGTACTAGCATATGCATTTTTAAATGTTGTCTTCTTTCATTGACCTATAGCTGCATAGGCTAGTACTTAACTTTTTGAATAGATTTGATTTACCTGCACTTGGCTTGAGTTTTGTGATTCTTGAAGGTTAACTTGAGGCTGTTGTAGGTGCACATCTTGAGATTGGTTCAAGTTGTCTCTGGTTCTCTTCCTTTTTCTTGCTAGTCCTTAAAGCGACATTTAATCAGATTTTAATTTTAAAGTCTTTTTATTTGAACAGTCAAAACAATACATCATATTAAAAAACTCACCAATGATCACAGTGGCCAGAATGCCATTCAACAGTCCAGATGTCAGGCTAATAATCTGCCATGGTCTCGGGCTCATCTTAATCTCTGTAGGATTCTGAATCTCCGGAGTTGTATACCGTACTGTCCAATTATTGAAGGAGCATACTATTTGTTACATTTTGTGTCTGAAAATCATTTAATGTCTAATTTTGTAGTTATTGAATGGTCACTCACTAGTGGTGTGTAAGTTGGTGACATCTTCAATGTGTAGTTTGGTGCCGTTGCTGTATTTTGGATGTGCTTCTTTGGTCACACAGTAATAAAGTCCCAACTCATCAATCGTGACATTTTGGATGAATAAACAGTGTTTACTCTGCACTAAATATTTATGTCTAAAAGTTTTGTTGTAGTGAAAAGTTGCTGCAGTTGTTGAAGAGCTTAAGATCAGTACTGGAGGATCTGGTAGTTTCAGTAATAACCAGTTCACCTCCTTAACATCAAAATCACAATTTATAGTCACATTTTGACCCAAATCTGTTAGTTGATCTGTTAACATATCAGCACCCTGAAACCACATGAGCAAATCTGTGAAATAAAGCACACAGATTCATACCTTCAACATGATTGTGCCATTAAAACTATAAAAAATATAATTAGTTAAACTCACAGAGAAGAAGCAGCACGACCTTCATGTTGTTAAAGCCCTTAAGGGCTGAGTTTCTTTCACGCTGCCTATAAGATGAATCTTCTAAACCAGAGCTTTCATGAGGTGACTTTTAGTCACACAAGAGGAAGTTTGTGCTGACCACATTCTGCACATTCTCCTTTTTGCACAAACCAATCCACTCCGATATATTAGCAATTTAGCTTTCTTGTTTCATAAACATTACTTTTAACATCAGATGTTGGCTGTCAAATTTAAACGAAAATAGTTTTATTGCAGAACCCAGGTTTTATATTGGACAACCAATGGAAACCCAACACAGAAGCAAAAATCTAAAATGACTTTGTTGCATATTTATGGATTTATCCACTTAATTTTTTACAAAGTTAATATGAACAATGATCAACAGGAAATTGAATTTCGTTTTCTGCCTGTTTTGTGAATATGGTTGTTTCTTTATATGTTGGTGGTTTATTGTCCCTTTGCAGTAAATACACTATAGCTCCTTGTGAGCATGCGGGTTCTTCTGCAGTATTTGTGATGATTGGGATGCACTTCAACAGAGGATTCATCTGAAAAATCTACCTTCTGCCACTATTCCAAATGATCAACTAGAAGTTGAAGATCAATAACTCAAGTTATATTTGTTGCTCTTACAACTGGGATCGATAATAAGAAATTTGTCAGGTAGTGTATAGGAGGTTGCTTCAATCATATAACAGGAGTCCCTGTTTGTGGACATTAAACCTGCTTTATTCTGGACAAGAGTATAATGGATATAGCAGTATATATTAGGGGTTGCACAGACTAATCAACTTGAATGCTCTGCCGTGATGCTTTTTGATTGACCTGAACTACATGGCAAAGATGATTCACTGAATGAAACTGCCCTTAATTCAAATGTTATTTCCAATAACATAAGATTAGTTTTGGATGTGCTTGATTATGGTGATTCTATTTTTTTGTTTCAATTATTTTTTCAAAGCACCAGGTTTTGTTAAATACATTAAAGTAGCTCGAATTTGGGGGTGCCTTTAATCAAGATCTTTCTCTTAGGGTATTCGAATGTCATCGAGTGACAGGTGTGAAAGCATGTTGAGGGAATACTATGAAGAAGTTATAATTATGGATTGTAGATAGCAAAATTCTGCATTTTTAATTTATTTTTTTTAAAGCATGACCGTAAAATGACTCGCACATGCAGCCATGTTGCTGTTGTATAGTGTATTCAGGAAAAATTTCATACCCCTTGGTTTCTAGTGTGGTCCTGGAAAATCTCAGATTCAAGGGCTATCTAGCCGTTCCCCTTAGCTCTACTCCTTCAAGCTGAAGAGAATTGGGACAGCCCTACCCCTTTACATGAACAGGCAAAAAACGAGGGGACAAGGGGAAGGGCTAAGGGGTAGAAATAGGATTGGGCCTAAGATTTGACAGTAGGCAAAAGACACCTAAATGTTTAGGTACACTGTTAAAAATTGTCCCGTTAAAAAACGGTAAGTTACTGGCAGCTGCAGTTGCCAGCAATGTACTGTTATTTTACAGTATGTTGCTGTAAAAATACATGGACTACATTGATATACACAATACTCAAGTGAATTAATTTTGTTCATTGAAAGCGACTGCCTCAAATTGGCCAACTTCTGTATGAGTTTATGAAGTAATGTGCTATATATGCTTAGAAGCATACTTATAATGATAACTTATTTTAGTTCATTTAAAAAGTTCCTTTTAACCCAAATGTCTTAAATTTCACAGCAGCACACAAACATGTAAAGCTGGATTTAACACAGAGAGATTCTTACTGCATCAGCAACTAAACAGCCACTGTCTTTAAGTAAAGAAACATGCAGAATAACATCAGCAGTTCATTGTTCATATTTGACTCAAACACTGGCTCTACTCTCCTCCACAACGGTGACACACAGAAGAAATTTGCTTCAGGTTTTACAGTAAAATACTGTTTTTTCCTTGATTTAACGGTAAACTACTGGCAGCTGTGGTTGCCAGCAATCTACTGTTTTTTTACAGTCTACTTCCGTAGTTTAAAATAACATCATATTACTGTTAAAATACATTTTTACACTGTGTTTTTACCTCTCACACCTTTAACCCTTTAAACCCCAGAGCAAATACCTCAGTTTTAATTGAACAATTCCAAGTGTCCACACTACTGAGTGTTCAAGAAACATGGAGCAAAGCTGAAGTAAATGAACTAATTAAATGACTAATTAAATGATAACTGAGGATTAGCGATGAACACATGAAGAAATACTGAAGGGAAAAAACAAGAACAGAACATAAAGTAACAAAAAACTGAAACTTCAGTCACAGCTTTATAATGAAATAACCTGAAGGTCAACAAATGATTAAATCATTAAAATGATCAGCAAATGAATAAACAACTCCACAAACAGCATCATCAGCTACACTTATTACTAAAACATTTATTTTTGTATAACATCTACTTAAGTTCTTCTTGAAATAAAGGTTAACATTTTACGTCACCATCATAGAGAACAGAGTCTGCTTTAGTTGGGCTCTTAGCCCTGACATTTTTTACACTAATTTATTTTGGCTGCTGCTATTGTTAAGAACTTTGTTTAAAAAGCTCTTTTGATATGGCAAACAAGCCAAAAAAATTAATAAGATCTGCTAATGTTCATATTGGTTTTAATAAGGCAGAACCTGTTTTTTTACTGCTCTTATCCAATGTTTTATTTATTGTTAAACGTTATATATATGGCTGTATGTGGCATTGAATTTTGGAAGTTTTTAAGAATATCTTGGACAAAAACACTTTGCTCTATGGTTTAAGTTGCACTCAAAGAGACATCAAGAATCAGCGTATGAACCTCAACAACGGTGACAACTAACAAAATTAACAGTTTAACTCACAAACATCACAAACTGGCTACTGAAAGTCTAAACATAAACAACAGCAGAATCAAACGCAAATAAAGTAAACTGTAAGACCATTATACTACATCATTTATTCATGCCCCAATGCATGCTGGGATATTTG
This sequence comes from Danio kyathit, assembly GCA_903798195.1. Lineage (NCBI taxonomy): Eukaryota > Metazoa > Chordata > Actinopteri > Cypriniformes > Danionidae > Danio > Danio kyathit. Next base: position 38,730,578 of record LR812540.1, read on the forward strand.
TTCTGTGCCACACCCAGCATGCATTGCGGCATGAAACATTTTAATTGTTACCATTGTTGAGGTACAAGGTCTGATTCATGAGGTCTGAGTGTGACTTTGTCTTTACTGAACTGTTTTTGTCTGTTCTTTCTTGACTCTGTAAAATAATTAGGTATTTTTCCTGTTTCCACTTCTCATTAATAAATTAATATCTGCAACTAAGCATAAAAACTATTGCGTGAGGCCCATCATTCGGACCTTTATCAAAACATTTAGCAGAACAAATTTCAGACAACTAGACTCATCTACCTATCAGCTTCCCAGCTTTATTGCTGTAATAAAAGTGTTTAATAAACTTTGTGTTACAGCAGCAGGAGAGGCTAACTTTACAAATTCAAGGGTGAAGAGCCCAACTAAACCAGCCCCTCACTCCATTACGGTGACACACACAAAAACAAAACGCCTGAATTTCTGTTGGTTCTCAATAAGAATGGTATGGAAGTCAAAGCAGTCAGTAAGTGTGTCTGCTGTTGTTTGTGTAGTTGTTTAATGATCCTCTGCTGAGACTGAAGGTGTTTTATTTGACTTGATTTTATTTAATGTTGTAACTGACGTCACTGTTTGTGTTTCTTGTTTCATTTTCCTTCAGTGATTGTGATCATTACAGCAGGTGTTCATCAGTGTCTGAATTCACTCATTAGTGTTCATTAACTCTGTCAGGTGAACTATATTAGTGAACTAGTGTATGGAATAGTGAACAAGGGCACAAAGTGGGATTTCAAACACAGACTTGAAAACGTCAAATCTGAGCTCTGTTAACTCACAGTTTTCTGCTGTTGGTTACTTTCTCGAAAACAGAAATATTACACAGAATGCACTGTTTATAACAGCATATTACTGTTTTAGTGAAAAAAACATTATTTTACTGTTGAATCTGACCGTTTTTTAACAGCAATTTTTTACAGTGTATTTATATATTTTAAAATCTTCTGGTGATAAAGAACTTGAATTTTTCTTCTAGGATCAGCAAGTCTAAAAACATTCTTAATTCCTGGCTACAACGGGACCTATCCCTATATGGAGGACTTCTCTTGACCAAGTCAGAGAGTCTTTCTCATTTTGTATAACTTTATCATTATTTGTTGAGAACAAAGTTGCCAAAGAAATTAATAACTCGTCCAATTTTTTTTTTGTCTATCTAAAAGAGTAAACCACATAAAAAGAAGTGATTCCTAATAGTAAAGCAAAGGATGGTGTTGATTTCTTAGATTTTTTTGACAGAATAAACATTTTCCAAATTAATTATCTTGAGGGATGTCTATTTAATCCGATGTCCATTTGATATTTTAACCCCAACCATATTTTTGATAACATTGGTAGCCTTTTTTCTGAAATGTAACTAGCTACCCTCTTATATGTTTGTCCAAATTCATCAGCAATGTCTGCTTGGAAGCTTTGTTATGTTCACAGTTTTCCCCCCATAGATTTTTTTTATGGAATAACAGATATATTATCATCAGAAACAAATCATTATTTTTCCAAGGGTGGTTTCAAAATAATATTAATTGTATCTTGTGCGTGTTTCATGATACAGGAAATATTCTTTCATATGAGCAATTTATAACTTGTCACACTTTCCTAATTCCTCCTAATTTAATAAAGTGGTCAAAGCAATATCGCCTGGTTTATTTCAGTCACTCTATATTTTATATAAGGACATCACACATTCTCTTTTGCTGTTAAAAGGTATTCTGTTACACGCCCCCTCTCCACTGTTTAGTCAACCAAACTTTAAATAGTGCTGTCTTCCTCTGTTCATTTTGTGCAACAAAATGACATCTCAATTTATGGATTTCTGACTAGGCATACATTTGGCAACCTGTGCTCGCCTTAAAATAATATTTTATACCATACTTTACATGCGTAAAACCATATCCATTGGTCTACATAGGCTGCAGCATGTCACTGTGGTTTTATTTTTTTAACCAGCTTTCACAATCCTTGGCAAAACTGCTTCGCTAGTGACCAGCAGACCAGAATCGACTTCAGTGTAATATATGCAGCAGCCATGACTTTAATTTGCCCAGTAACAATATATAGGTTTTCAATTCATTTCATCTTCATTTCTACAGTGTAGATTGTGTCAAAGTAGCTTAACATAGAAGTTCTAGTAAATTGAAACTGTGTCGGTCCAGTTTTCAGAGTTGTATTTCAGTTTAGTTCAGTTCAGTGTGGTTTAATTTTCAATGCTCAAAGTCTAAACACTGAAGAGCAAATCCATCGATGTGCAGCTCTACAAGTTCCAAAGCAAGCAAGCCAGTGGCGAGAAACAAAACTTCACCAATTGACGAAAGTGAAGGAAGGAGGGAAAAAATCCTTGAGAGAAACCAGGCTCAGTTGGGCATGACCATTTCTCCTTTGGCCAAACTTCCTGTGCAGAACTGCAGTCTAGGCGTGGGAGGCTGGAGAACGCTGGATGTCCATCATGGAAAAACTATCAGTAACATTGAGTATGATTTTAGTATGTCATTCGTGAATGGCTGGATTCAGTCTATTCAGTAGGAACACTTAATGAACGAATAATTGATTCAAACAAATTGGTTAATTAATGAGCCTAATACAAGTACTTACTGCCACCTACTGGCAATATCATCTTAATTATCTGATTATCATTTTGTCAATCATCTCTGTGATCAGAAAGAATGATTGAGTCAAATCCCATTAAATGTTGCCACTTTAAATGTTATATAAATGCATTTAGTAAATCTAATGCAACTTCAGATGCAGATACTTTGCCACCTATGCTGCACAAAATTGCTATCAAAGTCACTTATTAAATTGGAATCAGCCCATATTTTTCTGATTAAATGGCTCAAGATTTTAAAGACTTTACAGTCTTAAAGATAGCATTCTTGTTACAGTCAGGGGGAAACATCTGAAATTTACCAAAAGCAAACTGACATTTGATTGATGGAATAAATATACTGTAAAATACTTTTAATCTGGCTTTCTTATTCCAATTGTTATTTCAGGGTTGTATATGTTCTTAGCTGAGAAAGCATCTACGTATTTTATGCTATATTAAACATTACTATTTAATAGGGGTTTAACGGATCAAGGTTGATCTGTGATATAGGATCACAACCCACAGGTCAGAACGCACTAATATAATAAAAGATCAGGATCTCAATTCAAACACCCTTGCAACATAAATTATAAATGAAAAACTGCATTCAAATCAGCGTTTAAGATTTAAGAGTTTTTACACTTTTCAGTTAGTTACAAAGTTACAAACAATAAAATAACACAGAGGTACTGGGATAACAGTTTATATTTTAGATATAAACACTGATATTTTGGTAAAGATTAAAATCACCATTCAATGCAACATGATGATATTGAAAATTGTAGCAATTACATTATATGACCAATAAGTGGCGACAATCAACCATCAAAAATATTCCACGGAATAGTTCTTCAAAAATGATATGTCTAGTAATAAATCTTGAAGTTTTATGAGTGAAATATTGGATCATTAATTGAGGACTAAAAAAATAAATGTGTTATAAAAGATTATGTGGGTGGCACTGTGGCTCCATGGTTAGCACTGTCACCTCACAGCAAGAAGGTTGCTGGTTCGAGTCCTGGCTGGGCCAGTTGGCGTTTCTGTGTGGAGTTTGCATGTTCTACCCGTGTTGGTGTGGGTTTCCTTCAGGTGCTCCGATTTCCCCAATGTCCAGAGACATGCGCTATAGGTGAATTGTATGTGGTGACTAAGCCGAATGTAAATGAATTGATAAAAGATTAATATGTTAGATTTATACATTTAGCATTATCAGCAAGAGCTGATTTTTCTCAGTACTGATTTTTTTATTCAGCTGGTTATTTTGTGATTTTTATTTTTAATAAAATAGGGTATATGCAGAGCTAGTGTTTCTTCCCATACTGATAAACTTCCGGTGAATGGTTAGTGTGACTTTTTTTTCCATTTTATAGTGTTCCTTTTACAGCATCGATGTTGTAATGCAATTAAAATATGATCAGTTAAATAGACTTTGGCATTCATTTAGTTGCTCAAGTGTAAAACGAAATGAAAAGCTGTTTACATGCACGACTACATGTAATATTAAGAATAATTTCCTCACCATCTGCCCACTCCTCTACATCACAGACCAAAGTCTTCCGATTGGTTTCCTGTCACTGCCAGTTTCATGGATTCTGTTTTGCAACTTGCTTTGCAGAGCTTTTGTGGTCTACAGTGATAAGCAATCAAAAAATCATAATACTATTCAAATAGGTTACTGAACATCTAAAACAAATTCTACTGGATGTCGTTACCTTCTGATATCAACAGGTCAGAGGGATGGCCAAATTGTTGAACATCTGCTAATTCCAGCACATGACCATGAGAGTTACAGTAGCATGTCTGGTCACTGCATTCCTAGAGAGGAAACATTGCACTGTTCCAACCTCCGCCCCAAGAGTTAAACCACACCTATCCTGGAATGCCTCACTCCGTTTCACCTGGTTAACATATACAAACAAACAAACAAATAAGTAAACCAATAACAAAGTTTTGGCATTCACCTGTAGATCAGTTTAAGATAATCATATAGTTCACCTATCTCACATTTAAATTCATGTGCTTTGGCATGAAACACCAAAATCAAGGACTTAAAGAGGGTGCTGGAACTTTGGACAGCTTTTTGCAACTCTTTGGAGGTAGTGTCATTAGTCAATGTAGTCCACAAATATTCCTGTCAATCCTTAATCATTAGCTGTAAATACACATTCAAAGAATGCTGTGTTTGAAAAAGAAAAGAAACAGTACAGAACAAGTACATAACAGTTTATATCCTCTAATCTAATTTTACTAGGTGAACATCAAAGAGCTGTTTTCTTATTAATTTAGTTTCAACACATACAGTTTAAAGTAACTAGTGCATTCTTGAAATGATGATGCTTATGGTTCACATCTACTTAAATTGGCAGTATATCTGGTGTGGAAGGACAGAAGAAAGGCTCTTCCTTGCAAATACTATCCACCTTGTATCGCACAGACTCCCACTCAAAAATGTCTCAGAAATCTGTCTGCTGAGATCTTGGCAGTCTATTAAAAATAATTATACCAACATCTTTTCCACCTACAATGGAAAGAATATAAAAATATTTTAAGATATATCACTTTAATACTTGCATGACCAAATCAGAGATAAAAATGCCATCATTATGCCATCATTATTTAAATAAAACCAAAATGTTACTCTAGCCCACTGTCACCTAGGTCTACAGATACAGGGATTAATGGAAACAATGAAATACACACCAACAGTCACTGGAGCAAGGCCCTCTCACAGTTGGGAAGATTGGAGTTCCTATGATCTGTACCAGATAAAAACAACAAAACATTAACATTTATAACATTTCCAACTTATAAGACTAGTAGACAAGCAGCATAAGCAGACTTCGAATTTCCTGGACCCCAATGTGGACAGTCCAATCAGTTTATGGTCTACAAGGTGTCATACAATTCAGACAAAACAAAATACTTTCTGAAAAAGAAAAAAAAGGTTGGCCACTATCAACACCCAGAACAAATAGTTTAAAACAGTTAAGGCACAATCTTTTGTGAGCTTATACTGTAGTTTATAATGTTTTTCATGAACAATAGTAAAACTAATGCGTCTCTTTCCGTTAATAGTAGTGGAAGAATAAATGTATTTTATCTCATTCAATCATATATGCCTAAACATTGTAAATATTTAATATACATGGGATGAAAAACTTCACTAACCCTTGACTGATTCCAGATTGGTCTTGGCCTTCCCTACACAATGTGTCTGTCTCTTTCTCCAACATACCCTTGGTTCAGGTGTCTTTTTTGGTGGTGCTTTATGCAGATCACCAAGTTGTCATCAAGACTTGAGCTTCTAATTGAAATCTTGATGATCAATGCGAGTATCAAGGTTCATAAGTTGCTCTTGCAGTTCTGAATCACTCATAGTGATAGGCAGAAACAGACTGAAAGACACAAGGATTAATCAAACAAATATGAATGTGTTAACAGAGATAGAGACGGGGACAAGAGCAATTTAACAATATAGACATGGGTTCTAAAAGTGCCTTTAGCTTTTGCTTGTTAGAAAATAAAATTGGATTTTTGAAGTAATTTAAAGAACCTGTATATATGTGTGTGTGTGTGTGTGTGTGTGTGTGTGTGTGTGTGTGTGTGTGTGTGTGTGTGTGTGTGTGTGTGTGTGTGTGTGTGTGTGTGTGTGTGTGTGTGTGTGTGTGTGTGGTAGATTAAGCAGTTTTTTGGTTAGTTTTTTGTTGTACAGTGGATAAAATGTGCTCAGACAGGCAGAATTTCTGTTATGTCTGCCTTTTTTGTTTCTTTTAAGGCATGAAAAATAATAGTTACAATGTTGCCTTTAAACCTTTGAGCAACACTTGATTTGCTTTAATATTGAAACAGTTATGAATACAATTGTATTATTAGAGGTATGTAATATTTATGTAATATTATGCAATAAATGTAATATTTATTGCATATTGCATAATGTATATAGATTTTGCACGAATACTATTGTGGTAAACAACAATCTGGTAACACTGTTCCTCATCTTCAAATGTATAACTACATTATTCTGAGCTATGCATGACTATATGTGGGAAAAATATTTTTTTAATAAATAAACTTGGATGTAATTAGATTGCTAGTTTACAGCACAAGCTATATTTACATCAAGTCTGCAGTCATGTACTGCACCAGGAGATAGCTACCTTGCTTTTATAAAGGTTCTAAACAAACCCTAATCTAAATCAACATATCGTCTTTATTTATTTACTTCTTACTTACCGAGTGGAAAACCGCAGTGAACCTTGGGATCGCAATGAACCTTGGAATCGCGACCATAGACTGTAAAAAAATAGATCGCGACATACAATGACCCCAACTTAAATGAATAATTTAATAATAAAAAGATCCGCTAAAAATATTTTTTAAACTTAGTACTTTAAATTTAATATTTTTTTTTAAGTAAAAATAAAAATATATAATGAATGAATGAAAGTTTTATTAGGCATAATTACCTTAAACTTGGCAATCGATTATAATTTCACTCATTAAAGATAAAGTAAATGATAACATATTTATCAACACCAACTAATCTCCAATAATAATAAAAAAAAACATTATGCAGCATTAACCTACCACTCGCCTCGTAGAGAACAGTTCAACTCATCGGTGAACTCACCGGTGATGCAATTTGACCAATAGCTGAGCGATATTAAACTCACCGTTGAATGGAAGTCACGTTGACCGAAGTTTATTCTTATTCTTATATACAGTTGTCTCGACCCAGTTTAAAGACGCTTTTCATGAACAAAACAAAAATTGCATATTTTTTAAATAAGAAAACTGTCATAATAGGCGTAAATCAGGTTTTAAAAATTGCGTTGACATCTATTGGTAATTATACTCGGCTTGAAGCGTCTCCATATGACGATTCAGGCTCTGGTAGATTCTATAGGGAACCCCTGCACGTCTAAATATGACGCTGAAGGGGTACCCTGTTCGTCAATAACTGACGCTGAGGGTTCCTGACCAAGCGTCAATATATGACGAGTTGGGAGTGAGAATGTGTTGAAAAATCATATCTCAGCCCCACGAGCAAGAATACTGCATCAGAACACCAAAATTTGAACACATTCAAAATCACTTGCTTTTCTCTTGAAAGTTGTTTAAACATGTTTAAAACGGCATGTAATGTTGTTTAAAACAAAAAGAATGATGCATTTCATGGTTTTAAGCTGTTTTTATCACTTTCTGTTTTTGGCCTGGAAACATCATATCTCAGCCCCACGAGCAAGAATACTGCATCAGAACACCAAAATTTGAACACATTCAAAATCACTTGCTTTTCTCTTGAAAGTTGCTTAAACATGTTTAAAACTGCATGTAATGTTGTTTAAAACAAAAAAGAATGATGCATTTCATGGTTTTAAGCTGTTTTTATCACTTTCTGTTTTTGGCCTGGAAACATCATATCTCAGCCCCACGAGCAAGAATACTGCATCAGAACACCAAAATTTAAACACATTCAAATTCACTTGCTTTTCTCTTGAAAGTTGCCTAAACATGTTTAAAACTGCATGTAATGTTGTTTAAAACAAAAATAATGATGCAATTCATGGTTTTAAGCTGTTTTAAACACTTTCTGTTTTTGGCCAGGAAACATCATATCTCAGCCCCACGAGCAAGAATACTGCATCAGAACACCAAAATTTAAACACATTCAAATTCACTTGCTTTTCTCTTGAAAGTTTCTTAAACATGTTTAAAACTGCATGTAATGTTGTTTAAAACAAAAAGAATGATGCATTTCATGGTTTTAAGCTGTTTTTATCACTTTCTGTTTTTGGCCTGGAAACATCATTTCTCAGCCCCACGAGCAAGAATACTGCATCAGAACACCAAAATTTAAACACATTCAAAATCACTTGCTTTTCTCTTGAAAGTTGTTTAAACATGTTGAAAACTGCATGTAATGTTGTTTAAAACAAAAAGAATGATGTATTTAATGGTTTTAAGCTGTTTTTATCACTTTCTGTTTTTGGCCTGGAAACATCATATCTCAGCCCCACGAGCAAGAATACTGCATCAGAACACCAAAATTTGAACACATTCAAATTCACTTGCTTTTCTCTTGAAAGTTGCTTAAACATGTTTAAAACTGCATGTAATGTTGTTTAAAACAAAAAGAATGATGCAATTTATGGTTTTACGCTGTTTTAATCACTTTCTGTTTTTGGCCAGGAAACATCATATCTCAGCCCCACGAGCAAGAATACTGCATCAGAACACCAAAATTTAAACACATTCAAATTCACTTGCTTTTCTTTTGAAAGTTTCTTAAACATGTTTAAAACTGCATGTAATGTTGTTTAAAACAAAAAGAATGAT
>LR812540.1:38740021-38898058 GCA_903798195.1 Danio kyathit
TAAACAACATTACATGCAGTTTTAAGCATGTTTAAACAGCTTTCAAGTGAAAAGCAAGTGATTTTGAAAGTGTTCATATTTTGGTTCTCCGATGCACTATTCTTGCTTCTGGGACTGAGATATGATGTTTTCGGGCCAAAAACAGAAAGTGATAAAAACAGCCTAAAAGCATGAAATGCATCATTCTATTTGTTTTAAACAACATTACGTGCAGTTTTAAGCATGTTTAAACAACTTTCAAGGGAAAAGCAAGTGATTTTGAAAGTGTTCATTTTTTGGTCTTTTGATGCACTATTCTTGCTTCTGGGGCTGAGATATGATGTTTTCAGGCCAAAAACAGAAAGTGATAAAAACAGCTTAAAAGCATGAAATGCATCATTCTTTTTGTTTTAAACAACATTACATGCAGTTTTAAGCATGTTTAAACAACTTTCAAGGGAAAAGCAAGTGATTTTGAAAGTGTTAATTTTTGGTCTTCTGATGCACTATTCTTGCTTCTGGGGCTGAGATATGATGTTTTCAGGCCAAAAACAGAAAGTGATAAAAACAGCTTAAAAGCATGAAATGCATCATTCTTTTTGTTTTAAACAACATTACATGCAGTTTTAAGCATGTTTAAACAACTTTCAAGGGAAAAGCAAGTGATTTTGAAAGTGTTCATTTTTTGGTCTTCTGATGCAGTATTCTTGCTTCTGGGGCTGAGATATGATGTTTTCAGGCCAAAAACAGAAAGTGATAAAAACAGCTTAAAAGCATGAAATGCATCATTCTTTTTGTTTTAAACAACATTACATGCAGTTTTAAGCATGTTTAAAGAACTTTCAAGTGAAAAGCAAGTGATTTTGAAAGTGTTCATTTTTTGGTCTTCTGATGCACTATTCTTGCTTCTGGGACTGAGATATGATGTTTTCGGGCCAAAAACAGAAAGTGATAAAAACAGCTTAAAAGCATGAAATGCATCATTCTTTTTGTTTTAAACAACATTACATGCAGTTTTAAGCATGTTTAAACAACTTTCAAGTGAAAAGCAAGTGATTTTGAAAGTGTTCATTTTTGGTCTTCTGATGCACTATTCTTGCTTCTGGGACTGAGATATGATGTTTTTAGGCCAAAAACAGAAAGTGATAAAAACAGCTTAAAAGCATGAAATGCATCATTCTTTTTGTTTTAAACAATTTTACATGCAGTTTTAAACATGTTTAAACAACTTTCAAGGGAAAAGCAAGTGAATTTGTATGTGTTCAAATTTTGGTGTTCTGATGCAGTATTCTTATTCGTGGGGCTGAGATATGATGTTTCCAGGCCAAAAACAGAAAGTGATAAAAACAGCTTAAAACCATGAAATGCATCATTCTTTTTGTTTTAAACAACATTACATGCAGTTTTAAACATGTTTAAGCAACTTTCAAGTGAAAAGCAAGTGAATTTGAATGTGTTCAAATTTTGGTGTTCTGATGCAGTAATCTTGCTCGTGGGGCTGAGATATGATGTTTCCTGGCCAAAAACAGAAAGTGATAAATGCATCATTCTTTTTGTTTTAAACAACATTACATGCAGTTTTAAACATGTTTAAACAACTTTCAAGGGGAAAGCAAGTGAATTTGAATGTGTTCAAATTTTGGTGTTCTGATGCAGTATTCTTGCTCGTGGGGCTGAGATATGATGTTTCCAGGCCAAAAACAGAAAGTGATAAAAACAGCTTAAAACCATGAAATGCATCATTCTTTTTGTTTTAAACAAAATTACATGCAGTTTTAAAGATGTTTAAGCAACTTTCAAGTGAAAAGCAAGTGAATTTGAATGTGTTCAAATTTTGGTGTTCTGATGCAGTATTCTTGCTCGTGGGGCTGAGATATGATGTTTCCAGGCCAAAAACAGAAAGTGATAAAAACAGCTTAAAACCGTGAAATGCATCATTCTTTTTGTTTTAAACAACATTACATGCAGTTTTAAACATGTTTAAACAACTTTCAAGGGGAAAGCAAGTGAATTTGAATGTGTTCAAATTTTGGTGTTCTGATGCAGTATTCTTGCTCGTGGGGCTGAGATATGATGTTTCCAGGCCAAAAACAGAAAGTGATAAAAACAGCTTAAAACCATGAAATGCATCATTCTTTTTGTTTTAAACAACATTACATGCAGTTTTAAACATGTTTAAAAAAAAACATGAAATGCATCATTCTTTTTGTTTTAAACAACATCACATGCGGTTTTAAACATGTTTAAACAACTTTGAAAGGAAAAGCAAGTGATTTTGAAAGTGTTCATTTTTTGGGCTTCTGATGCAGAAATCTTGCTTCTGAGGCTGAGATATGATGTTTCCAGGCCAAAAACAGAAAGTGATAAAAACTGCTTAAAACCATGAAATGCATCATTCTTTTTGTTTTAAAAAACATTACATGCAGTTTTAAACATGTTTAAACAACTTTCAATGGAAAAGCAAGTGATTTTGAAAGTGTTCATTTTAGGGCTTCTGATGCAGGAATCTTGCTTCTGGGGCTGAGATATGATGTTTCCAGGCCAAAACCAGAAAGTAATAAAAACAGCTTAAAACCATGAAATGCATCATTCTTTTTGTTTTAAACAACATTACATGCAGTTTTAAGCATGTTTAAACAACTTTCAAGGGGAAAGCAAGTGAATTTGAATGTGTTCAAATTTTGGTGTTCTGATACAGTATTCTTGCTCGTGGGGCTGAGATATGATGTTTCCAGGCCAAAAACAGAAAGTGATAAAAACAGCTTAAAAGCATGAAATGCATCATTCTTTTTGCTTTAAACAACATTACATGCAGTTTTACACATGTCTAAACAACTTGCAAGTGAAAAGCAAGTGATTTTGAAAGTCTTCATTTTTGGTCTTCTGATGCACTATTCTTGCTTCTGGGACTGAGATATGATATTTTCGGGCCAAAAACAGAAAGTGATAAAAACAGCTTAAAAGCATGAAACGCATCATTCTTTTTGTTTTAAACAACATTACATGCAGTTTTAAGCATGTTTAAACAACTTTCAAGTGAAAAGCAAGTGATTTTGAAAGTGTTCATTTTTTGGTCTTCTTATGCACTATTCTTGCTTCTGGGGCTGAGATATGATGTTTTCAGGCCAAAAACAGAAAGTGATAAAAACAGCTTAAAAGCATGAAATGCATCATTCTATTTGTTTTAAACAACATTACGTGCAGTTTTAAGCATGTTTAAACAACTTTCAAGGGAAAAGCAAGTGATTTTGAAAGTGTTCATTTTTTGGTCTTTTGATGCACTATTCTTGCTTCTGGGGCTGAGATATGATGTTTTCAGGCCAAAAACAGAAAGTGATAAAAACAGCTTAAAAGCATGAAATGCATCATTCTTTTTGTTTTAAACAACATTACATGCAGTTTTAAGCATGTTTAAACAACTTTCAAGGGAAAAGCAAGTGATTTTGAAAGTGTTAATTTTTGGTCTTCTGATGCACTATTCTTGCTTCTGGGGCTGAGATATGATGTTTTCAGGCCAAAAACAGAAAGTGATAAAAACAGCTTAAAAGCATGAAATGCATCATTCTTTTTGTTTTAAACAACATTACATGCAGTTTTAAGCATGTTTAAACAACTTTCAAGGGAAAAGCAAGTGATTTTGAAAGTGTTCATTTTTTGGTCTTCTGATGCAGTATTCTTGCTTCTGGGGCTGAGATATGATGTTTTCAGGCCAAAAACAGAAAGTGATAAAAACAGCTTAAAAGCATGAAATGCATCATTCTTTTTGCTTTAAACAACATTACATGCAGTTTTACACACGTCTAAACAACTTGCAAGTGAAAAGCAAGTGATTTTGAAAGTCTTCATTTTTGGTCTTCTGATGCATTATTCTTGCTTCTGGGGCTGAGATATGATGTTTTCAGGCCAAAAACAGAAAGTGATAAAAACAGCTTAAAAGCATGAAATGCATCATTGTTTTTGCTTTAAACAACAGTACATGCAGTTTTACACATGTCTAAACAACTTGCAAGTGAAAAGCAAGTGATTTTGAAAGTCTTCATTTTTGGTCTTCTGATGCATTATTCTTGCTTCTGGGGCTGAGATATGATGTTTTCAGGCCAAAAACAGAAAGTGATAAAAACAGCTTAAAAGCATGAAATGCATCATTCTTTTTGCTTTAAACAACATTACATGCAGTTTTACACATGTCTAAACAACTTGCAAGTGAAAAGCAAGTGATTTTGAAAGTCTTCATTTTGGTCTTCTGATGCATTATTCTTGCTTCTGGGGCTGAGATATGACGTTTTCAGGCCAAAAACAGAAAGTGATAAAAACAGCTTAAAAGCATGAAATGCATCATTCTTTTTGCTTTAAACAACATTACATGCAGTTTTACACGTTTAAACAACTTGCAAGTGAAAAGCAAGTGATTTTGAAAGTCTTCATTTTTGGTCTTCTGATGCATTATTCTTGCTCGTGGGGCTGAGATATGATGTTTTCAGGCCAAAAACAGAAAGTGATAAAAACAGCTTAAAAGCATGAAATGCATCATTCTTTTTGCTTTAAACAACATTACATGCAGTTTTACACACGTCTAAACAACTTGCAAGTGAAAAGCAAGTGATTTTGAAAGTCTTCATTTTTGGTCTTCTGATGCATTATTCTTGCTTCTGGGGCTGAGATATGATGTTTTCAGGCCAAAAACAGAAAGTGATAAAAACAGCTTAAAAGCATGAAATGCATCATTCTTTTTGCTTTAAACAACATTACATGCAGTTTTACACATGTCTAAACAACTTGCAAGTGAAAAGCAAGTGATTTTGAAAGTCTTCATTTTTGGTCTTCTGATGCATTATTCTTGCTTCTGGGGCTGAGATATGATGTTTTCAGGCCAAAAACAGAAAGTGATAAAAACAGCTTAAAAGCATGAAATGCATCATTCTTTTTGCTTTAAACAACATTACATGCAGTTTTACACATGTCTAAACAACTTGCAAGTGAAAAGCAAGTGATTTTGAAAGTCTTCATTTTTGGTCTTCTGATGCATTATTCTTGCTTCTGGGGCTGAGATATGACGTTTTCAGGCCAAAAACAGAAAGTGATAAAAACAGCTTAAAAGCATGAAATGCATCATTCTTTTTGCTTTAAACAACATTACATGCAGTTTTACACGTTTAAACAACTTGCAAGTGAAAAGCAAGTGATTTTGAAAGTCTTCATTTTTGGTCTTCTGATGCATTATTCTTGCTCGTGGGGCTGAGATATGATGTTTTCAGGCCAAAAACAGAAAGTGATAAAAACAGCTTAAAAGCATGAAATGCATCATTCTTTTTGCTTTAAACAACATTACATGCAGTTTTACACACGTCTAAACAACTTGCAAGTGAAAAGCAAGTGATTTTGAAAGTCTTCATTTTTGGTCTTCTGATGCATTATTCTTGCTTCTGGGGCTGAGATATGATGTTTTCAGGCCAAAAACAGAAAGTGATAAAAACAGCTTAAAAGCATGAAATGCATCATTCTTTTTGTTTTAAACAACATTACATGCAGTTTTAAGCATGTTTAAACAACTTTCAAGGGAAAAGCAAGTGATTTTGAAAGTGTTCATTTTTTGGTCTTCTGATGCAGTATTCTTGCTTCTGGGGCTGAGATATGATGTTTTCAGGCCAAAAACAGAAAGTGATAAAAACAGCTTAAAAGCATGAAATGCATCATTCTTTTTGTTTTAAACAACATTACATGCAGTTTTAAGCATGTTTAAACAACTTTCAAGAGAAAAGCAAGTGATTTTGAAAGTGTTCATTTTTGGTCTTCTGATGCATTATTCTTGCTTCTGGGGCTGAGATATGATGTTTTCAGGCCAAAAACAGAAAGTGATAAAAACAGCTTAAAAGCATGAAATGCATCATTCTTTTTGTTTTAAACAACATTACATGCAGTTTTACACATGTTTAAACAACTTGCAAGATAAAAGCAAGTGATTTTGAAAGTCTTCATTTTTGGTCTTCTGATGCATTATTCTTGCTCGTGGGGTTGAGATATGATGTTTTCAGGCCAAAAACAGAAAGTGATAAAAACAGCTTAAAAGCATGAAATGCATCATTCTTTTTGCTTTAAACAACATTATATGCAGTTTTACACATGTCTAAACAACTTGCAAGTGAAAAGCAAGTGATTTTGAAAGTCTTCATTTTTTGGTCTTCTGATGCACTATTCTTGCTTCTGGGACTGAGATATGATGTTTTCGGGCCAAAAACAGAAAGTGATAAAAACAGCTTAAAAGCATGAAACGCATCATTCTTTTTGTTTTAAACAACATTACATGCAGTTTTAAGCATGTTTAAACAACTTTCAAGGGAAAAACAAGTGATTTTGAAAGAGTTCATTTTTGGTCTTCTGATGCACTATTCTTGCTTCTGGGGCTGAGATATGATGTTTTCAGGCCAAAAACAGAAAGTGATAAAAACAGCTTAAAAGCATGAAATGCATCATTCTTTTTGTTTTAAACAACATTACATGCAGTTTTAAGCATGTTTAAACAACTTTCAAGTGAAAAGCAAGTGATTTTGAAAGTGTTCATTTTTTGGTCTTCTTATGCACTATTCTTGCTTCTGGGGCTGAGATATGATGTTTTCAGGCCAAAAAAAGAAAGTGATAAAAACAGCTTAAAAGCATGAAATGCATCATTCTGTTTGTTTTAAACAACATTACGTGCAGTTTTAAGCATGTTTAAACAACTTTCAAGGGAAAAGCAAGTGATTTTGAAAGTGTTAATTTTTGGTCTTCTGATGCACTATTCTTGCTTCTGGGGCTGAGATATGATGTTTTCAGGCCAAAAACAGAAAGTGATAAAAACAGCTTAAAAGCATGAAATGCATCATTCTTTTTGTTTTAAACAACATTACATGCAGTTTTAAGCATGTTTAAACAACTTTCAAGGGAAAAGCAAGTGATTTTGAAAGTGTTCATTTTTTGGTCTTCTGATGCAGTATTCTTGCTTCTGGGGCTGAGATATGATGTTTTCAGGCCAAAAACAGAAAGTGATAAAAACAGCTTAAAAGCATGAAATGCATCATTCTTGTTGTTTTAAACAACATTACATGCAGTTTTAAGCATGTTTAAACAACTTTCAAGAGAAAAGCAAGTGATTTTGAAAGTGTTCATTTTTTGGTCTTCTGATGCATTATTCTTGCTTCTGGGGCTGAGATATGATGTTTTCAGGCCAAAAACAGAAAGTGATTAAAAAAGCTTAAAAGCATGAAATGCATCATTCTCTTTGTTTTAAACAACATTACATGCAGTTTTAAGCATGTTTAAACAACTTTCAAGGGAAAAGCAAGTGATTTTGAAAGTGTTCATTTTTGGTCTTTAGATGCACTATTCTTGCTTCTGGGGCTGAGATATGATGTTTTCTGGCCAAAAACAGAAAGTGATAAAAACAGCTTAAAAGCATGAAATGCATCATTCTTTTTGTTTTAAACAACATTACATGCAGTTTTAAGCATGTTTAAACAACTTGCAAGTGAAAAGCAAGTGATTTTGAAAGTGTTCATTTTTTGGTCTTCTGATGCACTATTCTTGCTTCTGGGACTGAGATATGATGTCTTCGGGCCAAAAACAGAAAGTGATAAAAACAGCTTAAAAGCATGAAATGCATCATTCTTTTGTTTTAAACAACATTACATGCAGTTTTAAACATGTTTAAACAACTTTCAAGGGGAAAGCAAGTGAATTTGAATGTGTTCAAATTTTGTTGTTCTGATGCAGTATTCTTGCTCGTGGGGCTGAGATATGATGTTTCCAGGCCAAAAACAGAAAGTGATAAAAACAGCTTAAAACCATGAAATGCATCATTCTTTTTGTTTTAAACAACATCACATGCGGTTTTAAACATGTTTAAACAACTTTGAAAGGAAAAGCAAGTGATTTTGAAAGTGTTCATTTTTTGAGCTTCTGATGCAGAAATCTTGCTTCTGAGGCTGAGATATGATGTTTCCAGGCCAAAAACAGAAAGTGATAAAAACTGCTTAAAACCATGAAATGCATCATTCTTTTTGTTTTAAAAAACATTACATGCAGTTTTAAATATGTTTAAACAACTTTCAATGGAAAAGCAAGTGATTTGAAAGTGTTCATTTTAGGGGCTTCTGATGCAGGAATCTTGCTTCTGGGGCTGAGATATGATGTTTCCAGGCCAAAAACAGAAAGTGATAAAAACTGCTTAAAACCACGAAATGCATCATTCTTTTAGTTTCAAACAACATTACATGCAGTTTTAAACATGTTCAAGCAACTTTCAAGAAAAAAGCAAGTGATTTTTAATGTGTTCAAATTTTGGTGTTCTGATGCAGTATTCTTGCTCGTGGGGCTGATATCTGATGTTTCCAGGCCAAAAACAGAAAGTGATAAAAACTGCTTAAAACCATGAAATGCATCATTCTTTTTGTTTTAAACAACATTACATGCAGTTTAAACATGTTTAAACAACTTTGAAAGGAAAAGCAAGTGATTTTGAAAGTGTTCATTTTTGGGCTTCTGATGCAGGAATCTTGCTTCTGGGGCTGAGATATGATGTTTCCAGGCCAAAACCAGAAAGTGATAAAAACAGCTTAAAACCATGAAATGCATCATTCTTTTTGTTTTAAACAACAATACATGCAGTTTTAAACATGTTTAAACAACTTTCAATGGAAAAGCAAGTGATGTTGAAAGTGTTCAAAATTTTGGTGTTCTGATGCAGTTATTCTTGCTCGTGGGGCTGAGATATGATGTTTCCAGGCCAAAAACAGAAAGTGATAAAAAAACAGCTTAAAACCATGAATTGCATCATTCTTTTTGTTTTAAGCAACATTACATGCAGTTTTAAACAGATTTAAACAACTTTCAGTGGAAAAGCAAGTGATTTTGAAAGTGTTCATTTTTGGTGTTCTGATGCAGTATTCTTGCTCGTGGGGCTGAGATATGATGTTTCCAGGCCAAAAACAGAAAGTGATAAAAACAGCTTAAAACCATGAAATGCATCATTCTTTTTGTTTTAAACAACATTACATGCAGTTTTGAACATGTTTAAACAACTTTGAAAGGAAAATCAAGTGATTTTGAAAGTGTTCATTTTTGGGCTTCTGATGCAGAAATCTTGCTTCTGGGGCTGATATCTGATGTTTTTTAAGCCAAAAACAGAAAGTGATAAAAACTGCTTAAAACCATGAAATGCATTATTCTTTTTGTTTTTAACAACATTACATGCAGTTTTAAACATGTTCAAGCAACTTTCAAGAAAAAAGCAAATGATTTTGAATGTGTTCAAATTTTGGTGTTCTGATGCAGTATTCTTGCTCGTGGGGCTGATATCTGATGTTTCCAGGCCAAAAACAGAAAGTGATAAAAACTGCTTAAAACCATGAAATGCATCATTCTTTTTGTTTTAAACAACATTACATGCAGTTTAAACATGTTTAAACAACTTTGAAAGGAAAAGCAAGTGATTTTGAAAGTGTTCATTTTAGGGCTTCTGATGCAGGAATCTTGCTTCTGGGGCTGAGATATGATGTTTCTAGGCCAAAAACAGAAAGTGATAAAAACAGTTTAAAACCATGAAATGCATCATTTTTTTTGTTTGTTTTAAACAACATTACATGCAGTATTAAACATCTTTAAACAAATTTGAAGGGAAAAGCAAGTGATTTTGATAGTGTTCATTTTTGGGCTTCTGATGCAGGAATCTTGCTTCTGGGGCTGAGAAATGATGTTTCCAGGCCAAAAACAGAAAGTGATAAAAACAGTTTAAAACCATGAAATGCATCATATTTTTTTGTTTGTTTTAAACAACATTACATGCAGTATTAAACATCTTTAAACAAATTTGAAGGGAAAAGCAAGTGATTTTGATAGTGTTCATTTTTGGGCTTCTGATGCAGGAATCTTGCTTCTGGGGCTGAGAAATGATGTTTCCAGGCCAAAAACAGAAAGTGATAAAAACAGCTTAAAACCATGAAATGCATCATTCTTTTTGTTTTAAACAACATTACATGCAGTTTTAAACATGTTTAAACAACTTTCAATGGAAAAGCAAGTGATTTTGAAAGTGTTCAAATGTTGGTGTTCTGATGCAGTTATTCTTGCTCGTGGGGCTGAGATATGATGTTTCCAGGCAAAAAACAGAAAGTGATAAAAACAGCTTAAAACCATGAAATGCATCATTCTATTTGTTTTAAAGAACATTACATGCAGTATTAAACATGTTTAAACAAATTTGAAGGGAAAAGCAAGTTATTTTGAAAGTATTCATTTTTGGGCTTCTGATGCAGGAATCTTGCTTCTGGGGCTGAGATATGATGTTTCCAGGCCAAAACCAGAAAGTAATAAAAACAGCTTAAACCATGAAATGCATCATTCTTTTTGTTTTAAACAACATTACATGCTGCTTTAAACATGTTTAAACAACTTTGAAGGGAAAAGTAAGTGATTTTGAAAGTGTTCATTTTTGGGCTTCTGAAGCAGGATTCTTGCTTCTGGGGCTGATATCTGATGTTTTCAGGCCAAAAACAGAAAATGATAAAAACTGCTTAAAACCATGAAATGCATCATTCTTTTTGTTTTAAACAATATTACATGCAGTTTTAAACATGTTTAAACAACTTTGAAAGGAAAAGCAAGTGGTTTTGAAAGTGTTCGTTTTTGGGCTTCTGATGCAGAAATCTTGCTTCTAGGGCTGAGATATGATGTTTCCAGGCCAAAAACAGAAAGTGATAAAAACTGCTTAAAACCATGAAATGCATCATTCTTTTTGTTTTAAACAGCATTACATGCAGTTTTAAACATGTTTAAACAACTTTCAAGGGGAAAGCAAGTGTTTTTGAAATTGTTCAAATTTTGGTGTTCTGATGCAGTATTCTTGCTCGTGGGGCTGAGATATGATGTTTCCAGGCCAAAAACAGAAAGTGATAAAAACTGCTTAAAACATTGAAATGCATCATTCTTTTTGTTTTAAACAACATTACATGCGGTTTTAAACATGTTTAAACATTTTTGAAGGGAAAAGCAAGTGATTTTCAAAGTGTTCATTTTTGGCCTTCTGATGCAGAATTTTTGCTTCTGGGGCTGAGATATGATGTTTCCAGGCCAAAAACAGAAAGTGATAAAAACTGCTTAAAACCATGAATTGCATCATTCTTTTTGTTTTAAACAACATTACATGCAGTATTAAACATGTTTAAACAACTTGAAAGGGAAAAGCAAATGATTTTGAAAGTGTTTATTTTTGGGCTTCTGATGCAGGAATCTTGCTTCTGGGGCTGAGAAATGATGTTTCCAGGCCAAAAACAGAATGTGATAAAAACTGTTTAAAACCATGAAATGCATCATTCTTTTTGTTTTAAACAACATTACATGCAGTTTTAAACATGTTTAAACAACTTTCAATGGAAAAGCAAGTGATTTTGAAAGTGTTCAAATGTTGGTGTTCTGATGCAGTTATTCTTGCTCGTGGGGCTGAGATATGATGTTTTCATGCCAAAAACAGAAAGTGATAAAAACAGCTTAAAACCATGAAATGCATCATTCTTTTTGTTTTAAACAACATTACATGCAGTTTTAAACATGTTTAAACAACTTTCAAGAGAAAAGCAAGTGATTTTGAAAGTGTTCATTTTTGGGTTTCTGATGCAGGAATCTTGCTTCTGGCGCTGAGATATGATGTTTCCAGGCCAAAAACAGAAAGTGATAAAAACAGCTTAAAATCATGAAATGCATCATTCTTTTTGTTTTAAACGACATTACATGCAATATTAAGCATGTTTAAACAACTTTCAAGGCAAAAGCAAGTGATTTTGAAAGTGTTCATTTTTGGCCTTCTGATGCACGAATCTTGCTTCTGGGGCTGAGATATGATGTTTTCAGGCCAAAAACAAAAAGTGATAAAACTGCTTAAAACATTGAAATGCATAATTCTTTTTGTTTTAAACAACATTACATGCAGTTTTAAACATGTTTAAACAACTTTCAAGAGAAAAGCAAGTGATTTTGAAAGTGTTCATTTTTGGGCTTCTGATGCAGGAATCTTGCTCCTGGGGCTGAGATATGATGTTTCCAGGCCAAAAACAGAAAGTGATAAAAACAGCTTTAAATCATGAAATGCATCATTCTTCTTGTTTTAAACAACATTGCATGCAATATTAAGCATGTTTAAACAACTTTCAAGGCAAAAGCAAGTGATTTTGAAAGTGTTCATTTTTGGCCTTCTGATGCACGAATCTTGCTTCTGGGGCTGAGATCTGATGTTTTCAGGCCAAAAACAGAAAGTGATAAAAACTGCTTAAAACATTAAAATGCATAATTCTTTTTGTTTTAAACAACATTACATGCAGTTTTAAACATGTTTAAACAACTTGAAAGGGAAAAGCAAATGATTTTGAAAGTGTTTATTTTTGGGCTTCTGATGCAGGAATCTTGCTTCTGGGGCTGAGAAATGATGTTTCCAGGCCAAAAACAGAAAGTGATAAAAACTGTTTAAAACCATAAAATGCATCATTTTTTTGTTTGTTTTAAACAACATTACATGCAGTATTAAACATCTTTAAACAAATTTGAAGGGAAAAGCAAGTGATTTTGATAGTGTTCATTTTTGGGCTTCTGATGCAGGAATCTTGCTTCTGGGGCTGAGAAATGATGTTTCCAGGCCAAAAACAGAAAGTGATAAAAACAGCTTAAAACCATGAAATGCATCATTCTTTTTGTTTTAAACAACATTACATGCAGTTTTAAACATGTTTAAACAACTTTCAAGAGAAAAGCAAGTGATTTTGAATGTGTTCAAATTTTGGTGTTCTGATGCAGTATTCTTGCTCGTGGGGCTGAGATATGATGTTTCCAGGCCAAAAACAGAAAGTGATAAAAACAGCTTAAAACCATGAAATGCATCATTCTTTTTGTTTTAAACAACATTACATGCAGTTTTAAACATGTGTAGGCAACTTTCAAGAGAAAAGCAAGTAAATATGAATGTGTTCAAATTTTGGTGTTCTGATGCAGTATTCTTGCTCGTGGGGCTGAGATATGATGTTTCCAGGCCAAAAACAGAAAGTGATAAAAACTGCTTAAAACATTGAAATGCATCGTTCTTTTTGTTTTAAACAACATTACATGCAGTTTTAAACATGTTTAAACATTTTTGAAGGGAAAAGCAAGTGATTTTGAAAGTGTTCATTTTTGGGCTTCTGATGCAGATTTTTTGCTTCTGGGGCTGAGATATGATGTTTCCAAGTCAAAAAAAAAAATGATAAAAACAGCTTAAAACCATGAAATGCATCATTCTATTTGTTTTAAACAACATTACATGCAGTATTAAACATGTTTAACCCTTGTGTGGTGTTCGTATTTTTGTTACTCAGCCAGTGTTCATGGGTCTGGTGGACCCGCCAGAGTTTTGGCTTATCAAATTAACACTATCAAACAATTTTTGTTAAATTACTCAACAAATGTTTACTTCATCCCAATTACAAGCCATATGAACAGCAAACATGGTTTATTTTTACCCTTTACCCTTGTTAGATCACATTGATGAATTAATGTGCTTCTCGTTTTTATTTTTATTATTGTATGAAAAAAATAAAATCAGTTATAATCAAGTGGAGTGAGTGGAAAGCCACAACACATTTACACATGAAGCAATATGTTTCACAACTATTGATTTTTATTAATTTGAACATCATTAGACATATAACTCATATAACAAATAACATTTTACATAGCACAAGTTGAACACATACAGTAAAAACATCAGTCTCGACACATAAGCCCCGCAGAATTTGCCTGTTTACACCAGCCTATCAAAAACATGAGGGGCAGAGTTTTACTATGTGTGTGTTGCATATGTATTTCTTACACTTGCTGCATGTGTATTGAGTTTTCCTGTCCAACTTGGGTCCACAGACTTCGCAGCGCTTCTTTTTATTGCTGCTGGCCACAACCTAGTTAAAACGATCAGAAATGCTACTAACACCTCTCTTGCAAGGCATAAATGTCAGACATTTACTGCAACAGCATCACACACTTACTTCAGGCTCGGCAGATAGTGGTTCTGTAGGTCGGGTGGATGGGGCGCCAACATTCTCCTCCTGAATTCGTCTCATGGTGGCTGCAGAAGCTGGTGTTCTTGAAACATATTGTCTTCTGAGGATTTTAGGTCTCACCAGTGCCTTTCCCAGTTCCTCAAGAAAGAGGCGTCTCCTCTGGAGCTTCCCCCTGTTCCACTCTTCGTTCACAGCCATCCAGATGACAAAGGAGTTGTATGCTGAGATGTCCAACATGTCAAAGAATATCACCAGAGGCCAGCGTAGGGTCCTCCTTTTGCCTGTAAATCAATTTGGTCCATCTCCTTCCACCTCTCTCCAAAAACACACATTCCTTCTAGATAACTGCAATCCAGAATAATTTTCTGAATGGAATCTGAGATGAAAAGCTCAAATGAAGACTTGATGTCCTGCACATGAGTAACTGCCAGCCAGGTTGGCCCTGGTTGCGTCCTTATCACATTAGCAGCTCTGCAGGGTGGCTTATTTCTTGGGCAAGAAGACCATTCAATTTCACCATTTTCTGACATTCATATTTCTTCACTTGCTGTCTGGTGGGCTTGCTCTGGTCCTGGAGCTGGCTGCTGACAAGCTGGTCCTGGAGCTGGCTGCTGATGGGGTACTCGTCTTCATTTTGTTACTAAATGGTGCTTAACCTCATCCTCTTCTTCAAAGTCACTGTTAGACTCGGGATCCTCATATTCTAAAACCTCTTCCTTGACATCATCATCAGAAGCTTCTCTCTCTTCCAAAATCATTTGCAAGGCCCTTGCAGGAGATAATCTTTTGGCCATCTTGATCAGTTGTGATAAGGAACCACACTGGCAAAGTCTTATTTATAGTATTATGCCCCTAATTTGCAGGTGGGACAGGGTATGAGAAATAAAGCTTGGTTCTCGCAAGAGAGAGGGTAAAATGTGCGGGAATGTAAGAGCAGACAGTGTTGATAGTTGAATTTTCAACAATGTTGCAACTTTGTGCGGAAGCAGGGGGGGAGGGGAAGAAAACAGCAGCACCAGAAAGGAGGAAGACAGAGTGTAGGAACACTGGACCTACACTTTCAACACTTTTATTAGACCTGGGTCCAGTGGACCCGAACACCTTGTATGTAATGTAAATGCGTGGGGGGAGGTGCAGTATGCTGTCATTGAAAATTTGTTCGGATTTATGTTCTTCACAGAAAATAAGCCAAAGACAATGAATTTCAGGTTGAAAAAATAAATAATTGTTTAATTTTTCTTTTGAAAAAAAACTGAAAACTGAACACCATACAAGGGTGAAACAAATTTGAAGGGAAAAGCAAGTGATTTTGAAAGTGTTCATTTTTGGGTTTCTGATGCAGGAATCTTGCTTCTGGGGCTGAGATATGATGTTTCCAGGCCAAAACCAGAAAGTAATAAAAACAGCTTAAAACCATTAAATGCATCATTCTTTTTGTTTTAAACAACATTACATGCTGCTTTAAACATGTTTAAACAACTTTGAAGGGAAAAGCAAGTGATTTTAAAAGTGTTCATTTTTGGGCTTCTGATGCAGGATTCTTGCTTCTGGGGCTGATATCTGATGTTTCCAGGCCAAAAACAGAAAGTGATAAAAACTGCTTAAAACCATGAAATGCATCATTCTTTTTGTTTTAAACAACATTACATGCAGTTTTAAACATGTTTAAACAACTTTAAAGGGAAAAGCAAGTGATTTTGAAAGTGTTCATTTTTGGGATTCTGATGCAGGAATCTTGCTTCTGGGGCTGAGATATCTATCAACATCATTCTTAATTAACTTATCTATTTAAGTAAACTAAACATAGACCAAGCCCATTACACTTGTATTGTCAAGTCCTGTCAACTTCAACCTGAGTTAAGACAACTTCACTATTTAAGTGAAGTAAACATAAAATTAAGGAAGCACAAACACATAATTTTTAAAGTTGAAACAACACGATTTTTAAAGTGTGCTGGATTTATACATCACCTCATTTCATGTTCAATGACCCACACTACAAGTATCGACCTCTACATACTATTGATGTGTAGAGTTACTGATCGTTTGCTCTTCACACATAAGATTGAGCAGGAGAACTTGCCCTGCTCAGTTGAGTTTGATGGAGAAGTTTCCTTTCACATACTCTGAGGGAAAATTCTCTACTCGATAACATTACATTTTGGTCTCATGTTTGTGGGTGGTCTTTTGCTTGTATCTTCAAAATACATATATTTCTTCAGCTTTAGCTTGTTTTCCTTGAATAAACATGGTGATATAGCAGATCTTTCAACAACTCCCTCAGTGATGTTCTGCAGAGACACTGTAGACAAGAGTAACAACTTCAGTGAGTAAACAAAAGGCGGATTAAGTTACTTATAGTATAGTGAAAAATAAACAAGGATCAGTTCAGATTACCACCTCCATTAGTCTTGTCGGGGAATACAGGTGAAAACTGGAGAAGATGAATACAGTGGTTCAACATTTATATGACTGCTACAGGATCAGACTAAAAAACTAAAAAGGAAAAGATTGCTATTCTGCTTCATGCTTTAAGAGAAGAGGCATTAGAAGTATATAACTCACTGTCTGTTGAGCCAGAAGGGGGCAATAAAACAATGCAAGATATAGTAACTGCAATGGATAGGTACTGCTTACCAAGAAAGAACATTGTTTTCGAAAGGCACCAGTTTTGGGCTTACCCCATGGTTGATGCGATTACCACTGATGAGTATGTCACAAAATTAAAACAAAAAAGTAAGGACTGTGAGTTTGGCTTAACAGAATCTGACATGATAAGAGACAAGGTTGTGTTCAGTATCAGAGATCAACGTTTAAAGGAGAGGCTCTTAAGAGAAACAAACCTGAACCTTGAAAAAACTGTGGACATTTGCAGAGCGGCAGAGGCAGCAAAAACACAGATTCAAGCAATGAGGGAACAGAGTAAAACTGTTCATGCCATTAAGACAACAGATGCAAAACAGAACAAACTAATTGAAAGAAAGTCATCTCCACAACCAAAAAAGCAGAATCATTCATCTGCAAAAAGTGTGGAAAATCTCATCTACCACGACAGTGTCATGCCTGTGGCAAATCCAACCACTTTGTCTTAGTGTGCATGTCTCGACAAAAAGACACAAAGCCTAAACACAATAAACATGTCATAGTTGATTCATTATTCATCTGATCAGTGGAACTAAACCAGACCAGTGGTTCAGGACAGAATGCATGGTACACAGACATTGGAAATTTGACAGTGAAGTTCAAATTGGACTCTGGAGCTGAAGCCAGTATAATACCTCTGAACCTTATAAATCTCTACACAAAACAGCACTGCTCCAAACAACTTTGACTATGCTTGTGGTCTATGGTGGTCCAAAGTTGCAGCCAAAAGGTGTGGCCAACCTTCAGTGTGTCACACGTGCAAGTATGCTTAGCCTTTTACATAACCAGACACTCATCCTTTCCAATACTTGGTAAGGAATCATGTGAATGGATGCAGTTGCTGAAAAGAGTTGTGACTGGTGTAATCAAGCATTCTACCTCCAAAGAGGAGCTGATAACACAACATCCATCAGTCTTTGAAGGGCTCAGTCAGCTTCCGGGTAAACATCATGTTCATGTTGATCCGATGGCAATGCCAAAAAAAATCCCTTAGCAGTGCTGGGCAAACTGAAGGATACACTGGATCAGCTGTTATAAGCAGACATTATAGCACCAGTCACCCAGCCCACTCATTGGGTTAACAGCCTTTTTATCACTGAAAAAATTTACGAGTGTGCCTGGATTAATAAAACTGTTCTACGTCAACACTTCTCTATTCAACTGAAGATGTCTTGTGTAAGCTTGCTGGAAATAATATTTTTTTCACCTTTGATGAAATGGATGGCTACTGGCAAGACACAGAGTCCTACCTACTATGCGTGTTTAAACATGCCATGGGGTAGATATAGATTCAAATGTCTGCTGTTTGGTGTCAAGTCTGCTAGTAAAGTTTTCCAGCAGTACAAGAATGAAGTGTTCGGAGACTAAGACGGTGTAGCTGATGTAGCTACACATTGTAGCTGATGATGATTGTCGCTGCTGCCGCGGAAGAAGACCATGATGTCATTGTTGCTAAAACCCAGACAAGATCCAATTCAAGATGAACAATGTACATTTCATAGGCCATGTGATAACTCCACAAGGTGTGCAAGATACAAGAAGTGTAACTCATGGGCCAGCCTGTACACCACCCGGTGACCTATCCCACCTGCAGCTTTTCCACGATGGACGTCCAGTGTTCCCCAGCCTCTGGCACCTAGATTGCAGCTCTGCACAAGACGTTTGGTCAGAGGAGAAATGGTCGTGCCCAACTGATCCTGGTTTCTCTCAAGGTTTTTTTTTTCTTCACTTTCATCAATTGGTGAAGTTTGTCCCTTGCCGCTGCCGCCATTGGCTTGCATGATTCGGGACCTGTGGAACTGCGCATCGATGGATTTGCTCTTAAGTATTTGGACTCTCAGCTGTGAAAATCAAACCACACTGAACTGAACTAAACTGAAATTCAACTCTGAAAACTGTACTGACAGTTTCAATCTACTATAATCTTCTATGTTATGCTGCTTTGACACAATCAACATTGTAAAAGTACTACAGAACTAAATAAAGATGATGGACAGACAAGCACTGCAACATCTTTTGGACATGATATGATATCTTGCTCCATTTATTAGAGGTGAGGCATCAGTGACGGCTCCTCTTAGACAGTTGTTGAGAAAGGACATGCATTCCAGTGGCAACCAGAACATGACGAGGCCCTGTCTGCTCTCAAGACAGCACTGACACCAGTTCTCAGGTACCATGACCCCAACACAGCACTCACCTTACAAACAGACGCATCCAAAGATGGCTTAGGATCATGTCTGGTGCAGGAGGGGCAACCAATAGCATATGCATCCCGGGCATTAACAGATACAGAAAAGAACTGTGCCCAGATTGAAAAGGAGCTACTGGCAATTGTTTTCTCGACCTAAAAGTTCCATCAGAATGTGTATGGACGCAGTGTGAATGTTCAATCAGACCATAAGCCATTGGCGACTGTCTTCAAAAAGCCACTGAACAAAGCACCAGCAAGACTCCAACCAATTATTATACAGCTACAGAAATATGACCTCATAGGCCAATACATGACTGGTAAGGCCATGTTAATTGCTGATACACTGTCATGTGCTGTCACTGAAGGCCAAGAAACAAAAAACAGATGATCTCAGTGATAAACGGGTGGTATATTTACTTGAAGCAACAGAGGCTCTCAGTAAAGAAATGCTGAAGCAGCTTACAGATGCTACTGCAAAGGACAGCACACTCCAGTTGCTTGTGAAAATACAAGACAGGTTGGCCAACACACAGAAATAAACTTGATCCCTCAATTCATCAGTTTTGGCCTGTCAGACAAACTGTAGCTGTGCAAGATGGCATATCACTGGTATCAGGTAGAATCTTGATTCCTGAGTCAATGAAAACAAAGATGTAAACTACATGTCTCGCACCAAGGAATGCAGAGCAAAAAAGCACACACCAGAAAATGTCTGTGTTGGCCTGGAAACACATAGAACAGATGGTTGAGATGTGTCCAACGTGCCAACAGTTCCAGCTGAGAAGCCAGAACGAGCTACTCATTTTTCATGAAATATTAATATTTAATATTTGTTGCCCCAAATGTGGTACACTGCCACCCTGTGGGGGTGGGGGGTTATTGTTGTTGCTTTTGTTTTGTCTTTCTCTCTCTCTCTCTCTCTCTCTCTCTCTCTCTCTCCCAATCTTCTCTCACTTTTTGGTAATTAAGGACGTACTCACACTATGCTATCCGAACCGTGCCCTGGCCCGTTTCCCGGATCGTTTGAGAAGTGTCAGTGCTCTGAATCGGGCTTAGGCACGGTACACTTGGCCGGCCCTGGCCCGGTTGGAAGAGGTGGGCCAGAGCGCGGTTCACTTGGGCTCAGGCGCGGTACGCTTACAGTGTGAGTGCAAGCGTGCCCGAGCCCGAAACTGAAAGCGAGACGTGACTTTTAAGGGACTATTATATGGATTAATTAATCATTCGTACTGTTCAATGAATGCAAGCTGTCGTAGATTATTAAAGACGCAAATCCCTCACTGCACGTCAGCTGCGCTTTCAGTAAACTTCCTAATTCCTGCAGCACGAGGACTGTTTATGAGCGTCAAAAGTGGCTGATCTGTTCGGCGAAATATTAGACTGTTTGTCACCACATATCACACAACATAAACAATATATCAAAAGAAATCTCTACTTTGCTGAGCGAGAGCGCTTCTCTTCCTAAACTGAACAGCACGTCATCGATGACGTAAACGTGCCCAGGCCCGAATGTAATGTGAGTGCGGGCCGTCGGGGGAGACGGGAGGGGGGACAAGCGTGCTTTGGCCCGGTTCAACGCAACTGTACATAGTGTGAGTACGCCCTAAGTGGCTGGGGCATGCAGCAGTGGAGAATAAAGAAAGACTGCCAAACACTAGTGGCAAAGGCTGTTCTCACTTGGTTCTCCTGCCCCAGACTAGCTATTGTGCTTTTAAAATTGGGATACTTGTTGAAAAGTTAAAATTCTATTGTTAATTAACAATATAGTAAAAAAATTTACTTTAAATTCCCTTTGCTATTTCTACTTTATATTTTTGGTTTTGGTTCAACTTTTGGAGCAGTACGGGTGTGGATGTCATTTTTTGTTAGATACATTTTATTTTTCTCCTGTTTCTGGTAGAGAGGGAACAAGGTAAGATCTTTTTTTTTTATTATTTTATTTTGAGAGTTTAGAAAGTTGCTTACCTAATCAGTTAGAGATTTTGTTTGTTGTTTTGGCATTATCCCCTCCTGAGTATTTTTGAAACCTACCGTTACCCTTGGTCATTTATTATTTGGTAATCTGTAAATAAATGTACTTTTTTGGACACTGTATTTGGTGTGAGTTATTGTTTGGAGTGCTGGGACAAGAGAAGGGTGATGATTGTTGGCTGCCCTGTCCTTTATTTTATTATTATTAATATAATTATTTAGTAATATTATTTTTTATTATCAAAATCGGCTCTAATTGTTTTTTTAAAATTGGTCTAAATTTAATTTCTCCCCCCCTTATGTTGTGTGTTTCCCTGGCCCTAGGGAGGCACGTAACACGTTGAGCTGACTATATATTTGCCTAGTAATTAAGGTTAGGAATGCTTAAACTTTGGAATGCTTATTTGACACAGGGTTTGCTATAAATAAGAAAATGTCCCTGTTATGTTATATGCTGTTGACTATTAAAAAGCACAAGCACCTTTTTGTAGAATGAACTGTTGCTTTAAAGTTAAATCTAAATTTACTTTCTCATTTTGAAGGTATATTAAAGGTGTTTGTTCATGGAGGCAATAGAACAAACATGTGTGAGATTTAATCAGGCTATGTTAATACAAATAGAATTAAACATGATTAAATCTCACACATATAAATGTATTCATTGAAATATTTGTTATGTTGTATTTTGGTGAAGTAAATGTATATAGTAAATAAACGCATGCACACTCACAAATCCAAATGACACCTTTCCAGTGTTATGCAAACTTTTTCCCGTCATGAGGGAGGACTTAGAGAAGTAATTCTGCAGCGTTGTGCATCTGTGGCTGAGTGATTGCTCTGCCGCTTCCCTCTAGACATTCAGTGCATGAGCTGACACGCGTAGATTCCAGCAACGCTTCACTTCGGTAGGAAAACATTCTTCAATTGCATTGCATAGTTTTTGATGATGAACGTATATTCTTAAATTCATTGTTCATTTCTAAGCTACATTTTGAAATTACTAGGCTACGTCACATTATTAAGTGAAATTCACGGTTTTTGTTTTCTTTGGTTGTTGTTTTTGTATTGCCTTTAACATTTCTGTTGTATGTTAGGTGCCCAAACTGTATTATTATACAGACATTTTAAAGAAAATTGAAGACTTCCTGTTGCTTGTCAGGTTATAGTTTTTTTTTATTTCAGCAGTGGCTTATTCAGGATTTGTGTTTGTTTGAATTGATGTATGATATGGGATAATACTGTATCTGAATCATGAGAGGACTACCATTCAAAGGAAAATTCAGTTTTCTAAATATGTGTAAAAAAAAAAAAAAAACGTTTTAAACTGAAACTAAATGTTTTTTGGACAATTACGCATTTTTCAGACATAAATAATTTTTTCTTTAATTTCTTCTGTAGAACTTTAAGCAAATAACAAACAAACTGCTTTTCATTTTTTCAGAATTTCTTTATATTCTATTCAAAATAAAATAATGTATTCATAATGATGTGATGTAAATGACCAAAAAAGCCAAATACATATCATAAAATGTATAATGAAAGTTATTAGCCCCCTAAAATTTGTATCACCATTTAACAAAAGTCTATTATTTAAAAATAAAATACACTCTTTTGACAAAACTTGACTTTCATCTTCCTATTTCCTAAAGATCTGTGAAGAAAGGCCCATCGTAACTCCATCATTTTTTATTTATCAGAAGTTTGTCATTTGTATTTCATGTGTTTATATATATATATATATATATATATATATATATATATATATATATATATATATATATATATATATATATATGAATGGATTAATGTATTTAGTTTAGTTCGTAAATCATGATTGTCATCATGTGGTTAGAGACTTACCGCAGACATTTTCTGAAATGCAGAGCTTTTTCACTGGTTTTACTTTTTCTTCTGGGTAACGCCACTGTATCTTCATTTCATCTTTGTTTTCCCCCCGTTACATTAATTAAAATGTCTCGCATGTGTCAAGATAATCACTTTACATCTATTGAATTTTACTACACTCAATATTTAAGATTTAAAGAATAGCATTATTATTATTTTATCCGTTTTCCTTTGGCGTAGTCCATTTATTCATCAGGGGTCGCCACAGCGGAATGAACCGCCAACTGTTCCAGCATATGTTTTACACAGCGGATGCCCTTCCAGCTGCAACCCTGTACTGGGAAACATCCATACACACTTATTCACACACACACACACTCATACACTACGGCCAATTTAGTTTATTCAATTCACTTATAGAGCATGACTTTGGACTGTGGGGGAAACCCGAGCACCCGGAGGAAACCCACGACAACACGGGGAAAACATGCAAACTCCACACGAAAATGGCAACTAACCCAGTCAGGTCTCAAACCAGTGACCTTCTTGCTGTGAGGCGACAGTGCTAACTAACACTGAGCCACCGTGTCACCCAATAGCATAATTACTTTTTGATAAATGTTTTTCAGATACTTTCATACAAATACTGTATATGGTTGCGGAAATGAACTCATCTCAATAATTAACACTTTACAAACCTGATTAAATCAAATAAAACATAACCTCCTTATCCATTGCATTATCATTATTTTTCAGACTACAAAAACTCGAAAAAAGAAAAAAATCAATAAACACTTATTTAATAAACCTTTATCGTTGCCAAACAAATAACAACCTTGGCAGAAAGAAAAAATACAATTGCACATGTGATGTTTTGCCATGCCAAAAATTGTGGACATTTCTGTAGGCATGTCCATGGTTGTTTCTCTCTCTCTCTCTCTTTGTATGGTTTGGTCACATTTTCTTCTTTAAGTGAGCCATGGAAAGTTTTGTGCTTTTTTGTCCTTACCATTAGTGAAGTTTTAACTAAAGTTTAATCTACTAATAAACAGAGTTCATGAAGGGCAAAAATCAATGATTAAAGCACATAGAAAGCAGAGAGAGGAACATCAACCATGAAACACAGAACGCAGATAACCGAAACACTTTCAGTGTTTTTTATTCATTTTCATTCAGCATAGTCCCTTTATTAATCAGAGGTACTATTCCAGCCTTTGTTTTACACAGCGGAGGCCCTTCCAGCTGCAACCCAGTATTGGGAAACACCTATACACTCTCACAATTAGTTAATCCAATTCACTTATATTGCATGTCTTTGTACTGTGAGGGAAACCGGAGGACCCAGAGTAAACTTGTGCAATCACAGGGAGAACATGCAAACTCCACACAAAAACACCAACTGGCCCAGTCGGGACTCAAACCAGCGACCTTCTTGCTATGAGGCAACAGATAGCCACTAAGCCACCATGCAGCCTCATAGTTTTTCAACAGGTAAATTTTTTAGTAAATGTCCTGTAAGGGTAGTTCTGTAAACTGATTCAAACCTGTAATAAAATAGTTAAGGGTGCAATCGACGCAGATTCCACACCACCGTTCCCTCGTATTGTATTTAAGTTTGGAGAGGGATTTACTGTTTGTCCGTTAACTTAAATTACACTGACTGTAAATCAATACTAGCATTTGTACTAAAATGTTTTTGTCCTTTAAATCATATTAAGAGTTGAATTATCTGACTTTTACATAATGCTTATACTGACTGTAAAATGTCTAACAAATAGAAGAAAATAGTAAAAACAATAATTACAAAAAAGTATTTCCAATTAGGTGAAATAAAATCACACCGTGTAACTGAAATGATTTACTTGGAAACCACATGACTACAGTGCTAATGAACATTTACATCATTATAGCTGAGAATGACAATAACAAAAAGATACATTTTACATATGATGATCCAGCAGCATGCGGTCACACTAAACACCCTTAAAGTGAAAGGTTTTTGGCATTTTTGTAATGTTTCAATGAAAAAGCCTTAACATCTTTAACTTTACTTTCTATAAAAGTGTCTTTGTTATTTAACATTTATTTAGCCACGGTTTCATAGACAAGGCTTAAAGAATCAGTTCATCTAAAAATTCAAATTAATACTTGTCTTTCCAAACCCTAGAGATGTATGTTTGTGGTTTGGTCACATTTTCTTCTTTCCGTGAGCCATGGAAAGTTTTGTGCTTTTTTGTCCTTACCATTAGTGAAGTTTTAACTAAAGTTTAATCTATTAAACAGAGTTCATGAAGGGCAAAAATCAATGATTAAAGCACATAGAAAGCAGAGAGAGGAACATCAATCATGAAACACAGAACACAGATAACTGAAACATCACACCGTGTAACTGAAATGGTTTACTTGGAAACCACATAACTACAGTGCCAATGAACATTTACATCATTATAGCTGAGAATGATAATAACAAAAAGATACATTTTACATATGATGATCCAGCAGCATGCGGTCACACTAAACACCCTTAAAGTGAAAGGTTTTTGGCATTTTTGTAATGTTTCAATGTAAAAGCCTTAACATCTTTAACTTTACCTTTTATAAAAGTGTCTTTGTTATTTAACATTTATTTAGCCACGGTTTCATAGACAAGGCTTAAAGGATCAGTTCATCTAAAAATTCAAATTAATACTTGTCTTTCCAAACCCCAGAGATTTTGTTCATCTTTAAAACACAAATTAAGATATTTCAGGTGAAATCCAAGAGCTCCCTTGACCTCCATATACAGCAACTGCCGTAAACGCGCACCCTGACCTGAAGCAGAAAAATCCACACAAGTGTTACAGTTGAACTACTGAAGTCATATTAGAGCTGGGCGATATACCCACTCTCAGGGCCAATTATATCGAAGTTGATATTTAGCCGCATCATGTTGGTGTTCCGTAACATTTAGTTTTTTGCGAGGTAGGTCGTTAGCCCAACGCTTAACCCTCAACCTGAAGGACCAGGACATACACACATACTACAGACAATTTAGCTTACCCAATTCACCTAGCGCATGTCTTTGGACTTATGGGGGAAACCGGAGCACCTGGAGGAAACCCACACGAACATGGGGAGAACATGCAAACTCCACACATAAATACCAACAGACCTAGCATGGGCTTGATCCAGCGATCTCCTTGCTGTAAGGCGACAACACTACCCACTGTGCCACCATGCCACCCCTAGGGGTGTGCGACATGGCCTTTAAAAAAAATCTTTTTCCCCCAAAAAATCCAATTTACAATTTGTTTTATAATAATTTTTTTTAGGGATTTTCACCTTTAATGGACAGGACAGTGGAGATTGACAGACAGGAAAGTGTGGGGAGAAAAGATAAGTGAAGGATTGAACTCAGGTCGCCGCGAGCACCTGGGTGCTATATGTCAACGCACTAACCACTAGGCTATTGGCGCCAACCCAATTTACAATTTTAATATATTTTCACCCCACTACTTAAAATTTCCCTTTTGGTATAAGATCTTTGGGAATTTTCACAAGCGTTAAAGTGCAATCAGTAACAACAAGGCAAAAAGGCAAGATGACAGGTCCTGTCATTGTAAACAGTGAAAATGTAACAACACACGTGTAACATCATGCAATTCAGTAGGTAAGAGGAAGTTCTGACAAAGCGCACACAACATTTAAGCATCAGCAGATGTTAGAGTGAAAACCAACTTATATTCAGACTTAAATGTACTAATTGATCTATGGCCTAATACTCGATTATTCTAACCCTTGTCTGTGAAACCAGGCTTTTTTAAATGTTCTTTACATTAAAACAATAACGTTCCTTTAAAAACTTTTCATCAAGGTTTTATTAAGAAACCAAAATAAAGGTTGTTTTTGGTACAGATGCCCATCACACATTTGGTGTTTCAAGCTGACAAAGTTAAAACAATATGTTTATATATGACCTATTTACAAAATAAAAAAGATATATTTGACAGCATATTGAATCTCTGTAAAATATAAAAAATTTAGCAATTAAAAAAAATGTAAAAAAAAAAATGAATACCACAAAACTTAAAAAAGCATAAAAAATTTAGTGCTAAAAGCTGATTATACTTTTAGTTTGTGCCACAAACAGAAAAACAGACCTGCTACAATTGTCTTTGATAAAAGTGTGCCAGTGTAAATGCAGCCAGTAGCTATATTTCCATTCAAAGATGCAAATTAAATTTACGCGCAAAACAGTAATATTGCATAAAAGACATGCGAATGAAGCAGCATTTCCATCCGATGAGTCAAAGCAAACAAAATCAACGCTTTCTGATTAATTGGTGCCAAATTTTAAAAGTTAAACCTGAATTTACTGTGATAGGAGAAGCTGCGTTAATCTTTTCTTTATTTAATAAATTACTTGCATCTCAGAATGCAATGAACACATAGTGACGTTTGAAGGCGTGAGACGCGAAGCACAGACGCACTTGAGGTAATTAAGGTCATTATATATATATATATATATATATATATATATATATATATATATATATATATATATATATATATATATACATATATATATATATATATATATATATATATATACATATATATATATACAGTTGAAGTCAGAATTATTAGCCCCCCAATTTCTCACGGAGAGGAGATTTTTTTCAACACATTTCTAAACATAATAGTTTTCATAACTCATTTCTAATAACTGATTTATTTTATCTTTGCCATGATGACAGTACATAATATTTTACTAGATACTTTTCAAGACACTTTTATGCAGCTTAAACTGACATTTAAAGGCTTAACTAGGTTAGCTAGGCAGGTTAGGGTAACTAGGCAAGTTAATGTATAACAATGGTTTGTTCTGTAGACTATCGGAAAAAAAATCTAGCTTAAAGGAGCTACTAATTTTGACCTTAAATGGTTTTTAAAAAATTTAAAACTGCTTTTATTTAAGCCAAAATAAAACAAATAAGACTTTCTCCAGAAGAAAAAATATTATCAGACATATGTGTGAATGTCCTTGCTCTGTTAAACATAATTTGGGAAATATTTAAAAAAAGAAAAATTCATAGGGGGGCTAATAATTCTGACTTCAACTGTACACACACACATATATATATATATATATATATATATATATATATATATATATATATATATATATATATATATATATATATATATATATATATATATATATATACACCAAAAATATTTTTCCTGCTTCTCTTCAGGCCTCGATAATGTTGTGATAAGTTATGGTCATGCAGCAGTAATGACAAAATGCACTTGTTTTGACTGGAGAAATCAAGCAGTATAAAATATCAGTTGCAATAAAATAAGTATTGCAGATGAATTGTTTTTTTTGAATGCGAATATGGCACTGGCATCAAAATTTAAATGCCAACTTGTACCCGATACATTGGTTTAAAAAGTGTGCACTAACATTTTTTACCGAAGCACTGAACAAAGGTAATCTTCCTATACCTACACTTCACTAGTTAGAAATGAGCTATTATGTTAATTACAAAATAATTATACTATATAAGACTATACATCTTACCTTCACAATCAAACTAGACTCAATCAAACTACAATCTTGTGGTGACCTTCGATGACCAGTTCTCCTTTGAAAATCATAAGTGCTGCCATGGAGGTTTACACTATACAACATAAGAAAGATTATACTGTTCTGGTTTAAGCATTTGTCATTTCTAGAGCAGAATGCTGTAATGTTTTCCTACTTGCACTTCTGTTGTCTGCTGTAAAACCTTTCAAAATTATTGAAAATGCTGCAGCTCAGCTGGTCTTCAATGAACCCAGATTTTCCTCACACCTCTCTTTATCTCACTGCACTGGCAACTGGTTGAAGCTCACATTAAATTTAAAGTTCTTGCAAACAGAATAGTCACAGGCTCTTCATACGCTTACTTCTACAAGACTACATTCCCTCTAAAAGCCTTCAGTCATAAAGTGAGCACCACCTTGATGCTCTAAATCATTTTCTAATGGTGCAATCACACCAGACTCAGATGACGTGTCAAGCGTGAGTGATTTACATGTTAGGTCAATGCAAAGACATAAATACACATCATGCAGCAGTTATTTGCGCAATTGAGGCTTATTGTGGCTTATTGAGGCTTAATCGCTCGAGTTGGAAAATCTGAACTTTGTCGAATATTCGCACCTTGTTAACCTTGCTCTAGTATGGATGTGATTATGACATATGACTTATGTTGGTATCCCGAGGGGAAATCCTCCTACTGGCACCGTACAACAGTTCACCAAACTCTGCTCGGCTCAGTCGGAAGTAATTCTGAAAGCTTCCATCATGCAGGTGACTCAAGACATGGTGCCGAATGAATACAGGGAGTGCAGAATTATTAGGCAAATGAGTATTTTGACCACATCATCCTCTTTATGCATGTTGTCTTACTCCAAGCTATATAGGCTTGAAAGCCTACTACCAATTAAGCATATTAGGTGATGTGCATCTCTGTAATGAGAAGGGGTGTGGTCTAATGACATCAACACCCTATATCAGGTGTGCATAATTATTAGGCAACTTCCTTTTCTTTGGCAAAATGGGTCAAAAGAAGGACTTGACAGGTTCCGAAAAGTCAAAAATAGTAAGATATCTTGCAGAGGGATGCAGCACTCTTAAAATTGCCAAGCTTCTGAAGCGTGATCATCGAACAATCAAGCGTTTTATTCAAAATAGTCAACAGGGTCGCAAGCGTGTGGAAAAACCAAACCAAAAACCAAGGCGCAAAATAACTGCCCATGAACTGAGAAAAGTCAAGCGTGCAGCTGCCAAGAGGCCACTTGCCACCAGTTTTGCCATATTTCAGAGCTGCAACATCACTGGAGTGCCCAAAAGCACAAGGTGTGCAATACTCAGAGACATGGCCAAGGTAAGAAAGGCTGAAAAACGACCACCACTGAACAAGACACACAAGCTGAAAGGTCAAGACTGGGCCAAGAAATATCTCAAGACTGATTTTTCTAAGGTTTTATGGACTGATGAAATGAGAGTGAGTCTTGATGGGCCCGTGGCTGGATCGGTAAAGGGCAGAGAGCTCCAGTCCGACTCAGACGCCAGCAAGGTGGAGGTGGAGTACTGGTTTGGGCTGGTATCATCAAAGATGAGCTTGTGGGGCCTTTTCGGGTTGAGGATGGAGTCAAGCTCAACTCCCAGTCCTACTACCAGTTTCTGGAAGACACCTTCAAGCAGTGGTACAGGAAGAAGTCTGCATCCTTCAAGAAAAACATGATTTTCATGCAGGACAATGCTCCATCACACGCGTCCAAGTACTCCACAGCGTGGCTGGCAAGAAAGGGTCTAAAAGAAAAAAAACTAATGACATGGCGTCCTTGTTCACCTGATCTGAACCCCATAGAGAACCTGTGGTCCATCATCAAATGTGAGATTTACAAGGAGGGAAAACAGTACACCTCTCTGAACAGTGTCTGGGAGGCTGTTGCTGCTGCACGCAATGTTGACGGTGAACAGATTAAAACACTGACTGAATCCATGGATGGCAGGCTTTTATGTGTCCTTACAAAGAAAGGTGGCTATATTGGTCACTGATTTGTTTTTGTTTTGTTTTTGAATGTCAGAAATGCATATTTGTGAATGTTGAGATGTTATATTGGTTTCACTGGTGAAAATAAATAATTGAAATGGGTATATATTTGTTTTTTGTTAAGTTGCCTAATAATTATGCACAGTAATAGTCACCTGCACACACAGATATCCTCCTAAAATAGCTAAAACTAAAACAAACTAAAAACTACTTCCAAAAATATTCAGCTTTGATATTAACGAGATTTTTGGGTTCATTGAGAACATGGTTGTTGTTCAATAATAAAATTAATCATCAAAAATACAACTTGCCTAATAATTCTGCACTCCCTGTATATGCCGTTTTCAGCCTTCCTAAAGCACATAAAGCACATCTCAATAAAATCCATGTTAGCCATTTAGCAATGAAACTAGAATTACCGGGCAGACAGAAGCCCTGCCCATGATGTGAATCTGCATCTATTATGAAGCGCATTTAATGCATGAACGAAGCGAGTAAACTCAAAATGTTCATGCATCTATTTATGTGTGAAAAGTGCGATTAATTTGCACAAGCTGCGTTTGGTGTGAACACCCCTTAAAACTTTCCTGCTTGCTGTTACTTGCTGGTGGAACAATCTCTCCTATCCCATGTGGACTACTGAATCTCTGGAAACATTTGTTTTCTTCCCATGAACACTTAAAATAAAATAAAGCCCTTTTTTGAAATAACTACATACTTTGGCTTGTATTTCTGAAGCTGAAGCTAAATCTGAAGCTTTCCATTAGTAGCACTTGATGTGAGTACCGTGTCATTGCTTGAATTCTTCCTCATTGTAAGTTGCTTTGGATAAAAGCGTCTGCTAAATGAAAGAAGATAAAGGAAAGTAAAGGCACTAAAAGTAAAATCTTCTCTGGTCTTGGTTGAGCTCCTCTGCTGGATGAGTTAATTTCTGTTGGACACAAAAACATTTGCATTACGGTGACTGTAAATATTCTTCATCAAAAACAATATTAAGCTCAATAATTACAATAAAGTCATATTAGTTTAAATAGATCTAGTTTTTCACAAACCTAGTTCCACACTTTGAATTACTAATTCATTGGTGATGTAGCACATGTATCTTCCGGAGTCGTTGTATTGAAGATTGTTGAGTTTGAGGGAGAAGTTTCCATTTAGATATTCTTCAGTGAACGTTTGAGTTCTGTTCTTATATGCTGAATGCATATTTTCCTTAGAAATACTGCCCTTAATAATGTCAGACACATGCAGCGTTTTATTGTGTCTCCAGCTCACTGTAATGTCTTCAGTTGTAGTCTTACTTAAATTAGAAGAACAGGGTAAAAGAACAGAACCTCCAGTTACACCAACAACACGCTTTTGAGGCACTGAAAAGAAAGAAAAAAGACAAGTAACAATAAAGGAAACAAATGAGAAAACAGCTTGTTTTGGTTTTTATATATTCTGACTTAAAAGTTTTTTTTTTTTTTTTTTTTTTTTTTTTTTTTTTTTAAAATCGGAAGTGATACCAGCTTCTACCAAAAGATAATAAGACTATGTATTATTATCCAGGGGTATGTATAATTTTGGCCTTGACATTGGGCTTGATACTGATAACATTTTATTTTAAAATAAAAAAGACGTGGAGTATGCATATATTAGTGGCATTATTGAAGTAAACACCGCAATTAAACTATTAAACGTCATGTAGGACTTTTCGCCATATTTTACGACAAGATCCACACACGCGGCTGTCAGTAAAGGACAGCACGCGCACACACGCGCATACACACACACACACACACACACACACACACACACACACACACACACACACACACACATCGTGAAATGTATGAGTTTTTTTCTTTCCATTTGGCATGCATTATAAAATTCCATAACACTCTCAACAGTCCTTACTCCTTATTTGCGTCTAATATCCCAGTTTGTCACGGGTGCATGAATGAAATGTTCATGAGTGAATGTGAAACTGCCGAACTGCAGTTAGTCACTCAAAATTACAGGAAACTCTTACATGAAAGCACTTTACTTAAACACCCTAATTATATTGTGGCGCATACATGTGACAGAATTCACAAGTTGTTCTTGATGTTTTTCCCCTTTTAAGAGTTTTGAGCTTAAAGTGATGGGGTGGTTTTCCCCTTTTAGAGTGGAGAAAGTAAATAGCCTAAAGCGATCTGTTCACAAAGTTTTCATCCCGCATTTGATGTCTCTTTTTATTTTCTCCGCTTAACTGGCCACAATAATATGTCTATTAGGCCAAATAACTAGATTACAGATGTCCATGTAAGCGTACTCAGTAGTGTCTTTGAAGTAAGTTGTAAGAGCCAGTTATGCATAATTCATTTGTGATAATAATTTAGTTAAAACGGTTCAAACATGATGAAAATTGATATTTAAATATAATAAGAATTCTTAGTGATTGTATTATCTAAAATGCATAATTTAATAATTAATACAATTTAAAAACTTTTACTTGGGTAATTTTGGCTTCCGACAGTAATACGTCATGAGGTCATTTGTACGTCAGATTGCAGTTATGGATGTTGGAAGCAACACAGTTTTTTGACCGAGCTATATCGAGTCTATTGTATCTTTGTATTTTGTTTGCATTTCTTCAGTAAACACTTTTTAAATGAAGATTCGGTCGTACTCGCGTGATTTCAAATACTGGTTGTTGGAATAGAAGCTGCAAAAGGTGGTACATAAGGATGTGCACGAAAGGTGTGCCACAAGATTAGTCAAAAAACTCGCTAAGAATATTGGATGTCAATGGAATCTCCTTGGATTGCCTTATAGCACTGAACGACGAACTGATAATTTATTACAGATTCCTCCAGGAAAAGGTATTGGAAAGTACTTTTCATTTTGAGTATTGTGAGGAGGAGACGTATATGGATGAACGAGGAATTCCCGCGTGCGAGGAAAACGAAAGTGAAAGGACTAACCGCATGGACAGTGAGAGCGCTGATTCCCTCCCCCTGTTAGAGCGCACGTGAGTGACAAAAGTGGATTCAGTCAATGTGGAATTGTGTGCTTATAGAAAGGTTGTTTGCATTCAGTTCTTGAAGAAAAGCAATTTGAAGAAAGTGCTTTAAACTTTGTGCATGCAACATGAGCATAAACTCCGCGATAAATGCGATGGCTGATAAAGAACATAATATATGCAAAGGTGAGGATGGGGTGGAGTCAGGAAGATCACGTAAGCTAACAGAGAAGGGATTAGAGGAGAGATTGCGACGGCTCATAGGAAAAAGGAAACAAACCTTGCGAGCTTTAACAGACAAAATGAAGGAGATAGAGACAATGAGAAGGCATACTCAAAATGTACAAGAAGTGAAGGATATGTTGGAAAGTGATTTTGAGCAGTCTTTAAATGAGTTCATTACACGTAACAAAGAAGTTGGTAATTTGTGGACTGAAGAAGAAAAAATGTTTGACCATGTTGATTGGTTTGAGCCAAAAATGGTTCTATTTAAAGACTTCATCAAAACAACTAAAAGATGGATTGCAGATGTGCAAGAATCTATAGAGAAGGAAACTGAGCAGTCAGAAAATTATGATGAGATAAATAAACATCAAGAGGCTGTTTTACCAAGTGACAGTATTTCCCAGATAGGAGTCAGTAGTGGTTCCAAGGCTCGCTCATGTGGATCTCATGCAAGTCATACAT
Organism: Danio kyathit; assembly: GCA_903798195.1. Classification (NCBI taxonomy): domain Eukaryota; kingdom Metazoa; phylum Chordata; class Actinopteri; order Cypriniformes; family Danionidae; genus Danio; species Danio kyathit. The sequence goes on from LR812540.1 coordinate 38,773,964, forward strand.
CAAGCACTTCATGTTTATCATCTACACGTGCTAAACAAGAAGCAGAACATGCTGCTCTGATGGAACGTGCATCAGCGATGAAGAAAAAGCGAGAGCTTGAATTTGAGGTGGCAAGGATTAAGGAGCAGTTTGAGTTTGAAACAGCTAGAATTAAGGCTAAAAAAGAGGAATTAGAGATGGAGCCTGCACTAGCTGAAAGCCAAGCAAAACTAAAAGTGCTTAAAGAATATGAGAGGTCTGAAGATGGTATGAATAGTTATGCATCAGTGCGTAAATTATCGAGTGAAAACGTGAAGGAAAGAGTAAGCATTACGCTACCTACAAAAGCTAAGGTGAATGTTCATGTACCAGCACAAATGCAGCACTCACAAATACCACAGCAGCCACAACCAGTCTCTCATCAAAGTTTTACAACCCAGAATAATAGAAGTGATGACATATTGACAATCATGTAAGAGCAGAATATAATTACTGAGCTACTAGTAAGGCAACAACAGCTTTCTAAGTTGCCAACAAAGGACATATCTGTGTTCAAAGGTGATGCACTCCAGTACAAATCCTTCATGAGGGCATTTGAACATGTAATTGAGCAGAAGACAGACAATGATCAAGATAAATTATACTTCTTGGAGCAGTTTACAGATGGTGAGCCTCAAGAACTCATTCGTAGTTGTGCTCACATGCCACCTAGCAAAGTTTATCAAGAAGCTAAGAAGTTACTTCATAAGCATTATGGAGATGAAGTTGTGACTGCCAATGCATACATAGAAAAGGCACTCAAATGGCCACAAGTGAGGACAGATGATGGAAGGCATTAAATGCTTATGCAATGTTTTTGATTGGATGTCGTAACTCTATGGAGGATAATGAATTTTTAGAAGAAATGGATAATCCTACCAACATGAGGACAGTGATATCCAAACTGCCTTACAAACTTAAAGAAAGATGGCGTGTTGAAGCTTTCGAACTCAAAGAGCGAAGAGGTAGAAGAGCAAGGTTTGCAGATTTGGTGAGCTTCATAGACCGCCAGGCCAAAATAGCTATAGATCCTCTGTTTGGTAACATCTCAGACAGCCGCCCAAACACATCTGGAAAGCTGGATCTAAGGGAAAAGCAGCCTGCAAGGAAAGAGGTTCGAGGAAGCAGTTTTGCAATTAGCGTTGCTACTGAAAGTAAAGCACCTCAAGAAATACCTATTAAGCCTTCCAATATACTTAAAACAACGAATGCTTTTGCTAAACCATGTTTGTACTGCCAGCAGTCTCACACTCTTGCTTCATGCAGTAAAATTAAATGTCAGCCACATGAAAAACGAGTGGAATTTCTAAAAACAAAGGGCTTATGCTTTGGATGTTTGATTCCTGGACACCTCAGCAAATTCTGCAAACGAAAGTTAGAGTGCAAAGAATGTGCATTAAAACACCCCGCCATTCTGCATAAGGTGAAGGAGGAAAGTTCTGTCTCATCAGAAAATAAAGACGGTGCTCAAAGTAAAGAAGTGTCAAGTATGGAAGTTCCCATCTCACAAGAGTCATGTGGTCTTACGGGAGCTGGAGAAACTAAATGTGCGCTATCAATAGTACCCGTAAAAGTCAAATCAAAGAATAGTAATAAGCATATAGAAACATATGCTTTTCTGGACCCGGGAAGCACAGCATCATTCTACATTCACGGAAGACCTACAAAGGAAATTGAATGTTAAAGGGAAACCCACAAGAATACTTCTTAGCACCATGGGCCAAGATAAATCAGGAGAACAAAAGCTACTGAACAGTTTTGTGATATCGGACCTAGAAGTGTGCAGGCTCGAAGACACTATGTTCATTGAGTTACCAAAAGTGTTCACTCATAGCAGCATACCTGTGCATGCTGAGAATATACCCAAACAGTCAGATATTCAAGAGTGGCCTTACCTTCAGGAAGTGAGCTTACCAGAAATAGAAGCTGATGTAGGTCTGCTTATCGGAGTTAACTGTTCAAGAGCCATGGAGCCCTGGCGCATCATTAATAGTCAAAATGGAGGTCCTTATGCAGTAAAGACAGCTATAGGTTGGGTGGTGAACGGGCCTGTAAGGAAGGAACTGAAGGACTCAGAAAATGAACCATCTCATTTCTCTATGAACAGAATCTCGCTGATGGACATTGAAAAGCTACTGGTTCAACAGTACAATACTGATTTTCCAGAGCGCAAATATGATGACAAGAAGGAGATGTCTGTAGAAGACAAGCAATTTTTGAGGTCTGTAGAGAAGACAGAAATCTTTGAGAATGGGCATTATAGCATTGGATTGCCACTCAGGAATAAGAACCTGCAAATGCCTAACAACCGCTGTGTGGCAGAACAGCGTTTAACATGTTTGCTCAGGAAGTTGAAAAAAAAATGCTGAATTCTTTAATGACTACACAAGTTTTATGAAAACCATCATTAATAAGGGCTACGCTGTCCAGGTTCCTACGGACCAACTGAACAGAGATGACAACAGGGTTTTCTTTATACCTCACCATGGTGTCTATCACCCGAAGAAACGAAAGTTAAGGGTGGTATTTGACTGCACCTCCTCATATCAGGGTAAAGTGCCTGAATAGTGAGTTGCTTCAGGGGCTTGATCTGACCAACACATTAGTTGGTGTCATTTTGAGATTTCGTGAGGAGCCTGTAGCAGTAATGGCGGACATCGAGTCGATGTTTTATCAAGTAAAGGTGCCAGAACATGATGCAGACTTACTCCGTTTTCTTTGGTGGGCGAACGGTAGATTGGATGAGCCAGTGGAGAAGTTCCGAATGACAGTGCACCTCTTCGGAGCTACTTTTTCTCCAAGTGTAGCCTCATATGCACTGAGAAGAACTGCAGAGGATCACAAGGATGCTGCATCACCAGATGCTATTCAGACAATACTGCGAAATTTTTATGTAGATGACTGCCTGAGAAGTGTAACTACAGAAAATGTTGCAGTGAACTTAGTCAGTGAGCTACGAGCTTTGTGCAGCAGTGGAGGGTTCACCTTAACAAAGTGGATGAGCAATAGCAGAAATGTGTCACTGTCAATTCCTGAGGAGCACAGAGCCAGTGAAATCAAAGACCTGGATTTACGACACAACGCTTTGCCAGTGGAGAGGACACTCGGTGTGCAGTGGGACACGGAAAAGGATACTTTCAACTACAGTATGAAGCTGCAAGATAAACCAATGACAAGGAGGATTTTATCGATCGTCAACTCCATTTACGACCCTCTCGGCTTTTTGGCCCCAGTCATCTTGCACACCAAACTTCTATTGAACGATCTTTGCAAAGAGCAACGTGGGTGGAATGAAAACATTGATGGAAAGCATGCAAAGGATTGGGAAAGATGAATGAAAGATGTTACTCACATTTCCAACTTTCATGTGAGTAGATGTGTTAAACCCACCAAGTTTGGATGTACTATTGCAGCGTAATTACATCATTTTTCAGATGCACCGGAATATGCATACGGCATCATGTCTTACCTACTGTTGGAGAATGAACGGGGTGAGAAACACTGCGCTTTCCTTATGGGGAAGTCAAGAGTGGCTCCACTCAAAAGAGTCACAATCCCAAGACTTGAGTTGACAGCAGCGGTTGTCGCTGTGAAAGTTGACAAGATGTTACGTCAAGAGATTCAGGTTCCCTTGCAACAATCTGTCTTTTGGACAGACAGCACTACGGTGCTCAGGTACATCGACAGTGAAACTGCTCGTTTCAAAACATTTGTTGCAAACAGAATTTCTTTGATCCGAGAAGCAACCAAGTCATCGCAATGGAAATTTGTCGGAACAAATGAAAACCCTGCAGATCAAGCCAGCAGAGGCATGAAGGCCAAAAGCTTAGTGCAAGGGGGAACATGGATAAGTGGACCAGATTTTCTGTTGCATGAAGAGGATTGGCCGGAACAGCCTGTGAGAAGGAAGGAAAGTCTTGACAATGACCCAGAGCTCAAGAATACAGTTGTTGTTAACACAGGTTGAAGGGTTATCTGTGGAAACAGAAAAAAGAAAGAAAAGAGGCATTAAAAAACAAGCAAACCGAAAAAGACCCTGAAAAGCAAAGATCAAAGTTAAAGCAACATATGAAGAAACTAAAACCTGCTAAAGTAAAAGAATCACTTACCTTGGATGATCTGGACACTGCTGAATTAGAAATAATACAGTTCAGTCAAAGACAGCATTTTGGAGCGGAAATCAAGGTACTACACGAGGGAAAGCAACTCATACGTAGTAGTGCACTGTATAAATCAGATCCAGTGATTTACGACGGCACATTAAGGGTTGGTGGAAGACTGAACAAATCTGCTATGCCGGAAAATGCTAAACATCCTGCCATTCTTTCTAAACACAGCAAAGTTGCCACTTTGATCTTGAGAGACATACATCAAAGAACAGGACATTGGATTCCACAAGCCAATTCCGCTATCAGAAAGATTATCAACAAATGCTCAGTATGCCATAGGATGTCTGGAAAGGTTGGTGAGCAAAAGATGGCAAACCTACCTGAAGATCGCCTTGTCCCACACCAACCTCCCTTTACTAACACCAGCATTGATTTCTTTGGTCCGTTTGAGGTTAAACGGGGCCGGGGCACCCTTAAAAGATATGGGGTAATGTTCACTTGTCTAACTCTCAGAGCTGTGCACATCGAAGTAGCTGACAGCCTCGACACAGACTCCTGCATCAACGCAATTCGCCGTTTTATATGCATATACGACAGCCAATCATGTCCCCAGGCGTCTTCTGCAAGGATGACACATACGCAAGAAGAAGATGGAGGCAAGTGCAGTATCTTGCAGATTTATTCTGGACTAGATGGACGCGAGAATATCTTCCACTTCTTCAGGAGCGTCAGAAATGGCTAAAACCCAGCAGAAATTTCATGATTGGAGATGTGGTGCTATTAGTGGACGGTTCATTTCCCCTCAACTCTTGGGTAATGGGGAAAATAGTTGAAACACTGCCAGATTCTAGTGGAATGGTGCGGAGAGTGAAATTGAAGACCAGAACCAGCACTCTGGAAAGACCCGTAAATAAACTGTGCCTGCTGAAAGAAGCAACGTTGGAAGAATAACAAAGGAAGACGAGTTGATCTTTACACACATTTGAAGTTTAAGTTGTTTGGCTCTTAATGTTTTAAGTTGTAATTGATTAGTCCTCCAGCCTAACAATTAGGGGCCGGGTAATGTAAGAGCCAGTTATGCATAATTCATTTGTGATAATAATTTAGTTAAAAAGGTTCAAACATGATGAAAATTGATATTTAAACATAATAAGAATTCTTAGTGATTGTATTATCTAAAATGCATAATTTAATAATTAATACAATTTAAAAACTTTTACTTTGGTAATTTTGGCTTCCGACAGTAATATGTCATGAGGTAATTTGTACGTCAGATTGCAGTTATGGATGTTGGAAGCAACACAGTTTTTTGACCGAGCTATATCGAGTCTATTGTATCTTTGTATTTTGTTTGCATTTCTTCAGTAAACACTTTTTAAATGAAGATTCGGTCGTACTCGCGTGATTTCAAATACTGGTTGTTGGAATAGAAGCTGCAAAAGGTGGTACATAAGGATGTGCACGAAAGGTGTGCCACAACATAAGTGAAAGATCCAGAAGGGCATCCTGCTGATTTGATTCAGAAGGGCACTTTTTTGTCAGACGGCTCACCGATTTGACTTTCATTCACCGTCATTTACTTTAAAAGGTCCATTTTATTTGTATGTTTTGCTCAAACGCATAAACTCTACAGGTGCCTGATAGTTAGATGTGTAGCTAACATTAATCAGATTCACTCTAGTGAAATGCATCCATGTTAGAACATCACGTTTGATGTGGTAATTTCACAGTAGGAATACACACAGGTTCACAGACTCGTTCTCGCCACCTACAGTGCAATTTGGCCAGGTATACATCTGCCCAACTTTGAGAATAGATTAACGATTATATATATATATATATATATATATATATATATATATATATATATATATATATATATATATATATATATATATATATATATATATATATAAAATCTCAAATTCATTTTTTAAAAAACATTTTAAGGTCAAAAAGTAGTCCTTTAGTCCTTTTAAGCTGTTTTTTTTTTTTTCGATTGTCTACAGAACAAACCATCGTTATACAAGAACTTGCCTAATTAACCTAACCTGCCTAGTTAAGCCTTTAATTGTCACATTAAGCTGTATAGAAGTGTCTTGAAATATCTAGTAAAATATTATGTGCTGTCATCATGGCAAAGATAAAATAAATCAGTTATTAGAGATGAGTTATTAAAACTATTATGTTTAAAAATGTAATGGAAAAATCTTCTCTCCATTAAACAGAAATTGGGGAAACAAATAAACAGGGGGGCTAATAATTCAGGGAGGCTAATAATTCTGACTTCAACTGTGTATATATACACACACACACACACACAGTATATATATATATATATATATATATATATATATATATATATATATATATACACACACACACAGTATATATATATATATATATATATATATATATATATATATATATATATATATATATATATACACGTGTGTGTGTGTGTGTGTGTGTGTGTGTGTGTGTGTGTGTGTGTGTGTGTGTGTGTGTGTGTGTGTGTGTGTGTGTTCAAATTAGTGTTGGTCAGTATAGCAAAAAATTATTGGTATCATAATAATAGAATATGCAATCCACATTGCAGAGAGGCATGTATGGCATGATTTGTTACTATTTTCAGACCAGCGCAACAGTAATTTTCACGTTTTGCACAACTTTGTGGACTTATGGGTGTGCTGGTCTGACAAGTAGGTGTGTTAAGGTGCATTGTTGACACGTTACTGTTTTGAGAAACTAAAAAATCCCATGCCATTGACCAACTAAAAGCTGCTTTAAAGTCCAGCGAAAAGCATGTTAATTATGCACCTATGCAGGTCCAAACATTTACACATTGCTTATTACACACATATGTATTATCTTTACATATGAAAAACATAAAGGATTAAAATGTTACAAAAATTATTACTGTCTATAAACATAAAAACCACTGCTTACATGCCTGCTTCCTCTTGGGGGCTTTTTTCAGTTTATTCATGACCATTTGCATTTGTATAATGTTGTTGTTATTATTAGCAGTATTATTTATTATATGCATATTTATACTTGTAATAATACAAACAAGTTTAGATTTTACCACCTGTCAGGTTTTTGGAGGTTTTGTATGCATTACCATATGGGGCAAGATGACGTGTGTTTGGATCTAACTCAGTTTTTTGAACACTTTGTTAATATTGTTAATTTATTCATTTGCTGGGAATTAGAACTGAATTTAGAAATAGTTTTGAAACAAATCTGTGTGCTTAACAAACAAAATGAAATATGTAGGTTAATGGATGTCTTCAGTGGAGTGCGTACGACACTGTTTCCTTACTACATGAATGTAAAGGAGTAAAGAGTAAGAATAAAGTAAAGAGTAAAAGTATGTAAATGGAGGAAGCTCATTCTTTATCCTCACACAGATAGTCTATTTAACTGTTTTCTTGCAAGTGAAGCGTTCAGTTTTTCCACTTATAAAGCCCGCCAAATAAATAGCAAATGCAGGGGTTAAAGCAAAAAAAATACAGAGCCTGAACTTTTTTTTTGTGGGGTGGTGGTGGTGGTGGGGGGTAGTGTTGGAGAGAAACTGCACCAAAGGTTTCACTTTAAATATTGATAATAATAACAAAAATAAAGTAACAAGCTTAAAGTGCTTAAAAAACTGGTAAACTGAGACTGAGATAGATTCTCTTTAATGATTATGCTTTGCACCATTTGTTTAAAAGTACTTTGACAAATAAAGTGTCTACCGATCACAAACGTGAGGCGCACCGCACTGCCTTTTATGTTGACAAAAAAAAAGAAGCGCGGTGCTCTTTTTTTTATGTCACTGGGAAACGACTAAATCAGCTGACCCGTATTGTGCACGAGTCGTGTTGCTGTCGATGTTATAATTGTAATTTTTAATCATATTGTGATATTCAAGTTCTGTAAAGTCATACAGCTCTGGATAACTTGAAACAGCGACCACAAGTCCTCCATCATTAAAAGTTTGCCGTAGTCGCCTAGACAACACAAACCCTGCTGTCACCTCAACAGAAACCCTGCAGTGCTTTCAATTGATTGAAGAATGAAAAAGACGCGACTGACGTAATGCGCTGTTTCAGCTCGAGCACACAGCGCGCAACGGCAAAACGTGAGGTGCCCAGAGCGCATAAGCAGCGCGTAAAACACAGATGCCAAAAAAATTTCGTTCGCTGTGATCGGCCCCTTAGGCAGCCAAACTATAAACATTTAAAAAATAATATTTTTAATCGTTTAAGTAATACAATCAATCGGTTACAAATGCACCCTTTTAGTTCAAGGTTAATCGATTATTTTGAGCATCCCTAATTAAACCACATGCACAGGCTCTAAAAATTTTTTTTTTCCTTACGGCCGCACGCCGGAGATCCGGCACGGTGCCGGAATACTTTAAGCCCTGCAAATGTGCAACGGCGAGATATAACTGACTCTTAAAAGGAATGGGAGATGAGAATCTGAGGGCTCTATTTTAACGATTTAGGCGCAAAGTCTAAAGCGCAGGGCGCAAAACATTAAGGACGTGTCCGAATCCACATTTGCTATTACTATATAATATTGCAGTTGCTTCGCGCCATGGCATATTTGCTATTTACATGGCAGACTTTGTAAGTGGAAAAACTGAACGCTTCACTAGCGAGAAAACAGTTAAACAGACCATCTGCAGCACAAGGATAAAAAATGAGCCTTCTCCAATTGGCCTTTACTTTCACTTTCTCTTTCATGGATGTGGTGTTAAACGGTGTTGTATGCATAGACATCCATTAGCCTGCATAATTAATTTAATTTGTTAAGTGCAAATATTTGTTTCAAAACTATTTCTAAATTCAGTTCTAATTTCCAGAAAACTAATAAATGAACAATAATAACGAAGTGTGCTCCAAACACACATGTTATGCCCTATATGGTCCAAAACCTGACAGGTGGACAAAAAAAGCTTGTTTTTAACAAAACAAATATAAATATGCATATAATAAATAATACTAATAATAAAAACATTATACAAAAGCAAATTGTCATGAATAAACTGAAAAAGCCCCCCAAAATGAAGAAGGTATGTAGGCAGTGGTTTTATATTTATGTAGAAAATAATAATTTTTGTAATATTTTAATCCTTTAATTATTTTTCATTTGAAAAGCTATATGCGTATTGCTCTGCATCCTCCATGTTTTAAGCAATGTGTAAGCAAGGCACATAACTAGGCCCACACAGGATCTGTGTGTGCAGAAATCTGCAGATGTTTAGCCTATCATTGAGTCTATGTATTTACTTGTGTAAATGTCTGTAAATTTATATTTATTTAGTTTTAATTCATTTCACTAATATCATTGTGATATGATAATAGTAATAAAAAATTGTTTGTATGATTTATTTACAATAAAGATTGTAAAGTAATATTTTCTGTCTTTTAGTAGATCTATTATACGAGAGACTTGCTTTGTTTAACACATAAGTGGATCTAATTGGATTTGCATTATAAACATTAAATAAAAGTTTAAAACTAAAATCATTCGGCATAAATCCGCAGATTTTTTTTTTTACAAAATTCTCTGCAGAAATAGCAAAAAATGTCCGCAGATTCTGTCTGGCCCTACACATAACTAACGCTCTCTGTACTGGACTTTAGACCTGCTTTTAGCTGGTATATTGCACAGTCTATTTTACTTCCTCCCAAAAGCAACGTGCCAACAATGCACCTTAGCACACCTCTTTTCTAATGCAGAAAACCCATGAGTCCACAAAGTGGCACAAATGGATTTGCTATTTAAAACAACGTGCCGGAAAACGGGAAAATTAAGGTTGCGTTGGTCTGAAAATAGCAACACGTCGGGCAAACACATCTTGCGCCTTATTGCACAAGAAAATAAGCACAACCCTGTTACACCATTTGCCATAAATAATTGAGAGCTGTCAGAGCAGAAAGCTGACAGTACATAATACTGGTATGCATGTATGTACACACAAACCTTCGATAAACAGCTCCACAGTCTTAAGTTCTGATTCGTGATTGATGAGGCACTGGTATTCTCCTTTATCACTGTACTGAAGATTGTTGAGTTTGAGGGAAAAGTTTCCTTTCAGATACTTCTCAGTGAATGTTTCAGCTCTATTTAGATATGCGTCCTGTGCAGAGCCTATACCGTTAGTAATGGAATACACGTATTGATCGTCTTCGTGTTTCCAGTTCACTGTAATGTCTTTAATATCAAGCTGAGGTTCTGCAGAAGAACAGGGTAAAACAACAGTACCTCCAGTAACTGCCTCTATGGTGATCTGCAGAGACACTGAAAACAGAGAAGTTTGCACAGTTAATCCATGTAATTGAACCTGAGATTTAAAAAACACATTATGGACTTTTTTTTTTGCATCTTTGTTCAACATGTAGAGATAGGTACTTACCTTGAACCATTATTGATAGCAGAACAATAAATAGAATACAGCCCCTGTAAACAGAATAGAGTTTAAAAAAAATAATTATTATAAAAGATTAACATTCCTACTGCAGGGCTCGAAATTGCTACAATTTCGGTCGCATATGCGCCCAAAATTTAATCTATGCAACCTCGTAATATATTTAGGAGCATTTGTGCAACTGCATATAATGGTTGTAGCGCGACCCGTTTTGATTTTCTTCTAAAAACGTGCTGAATCGCTCTTGCCGCTATATTGGTTAGCTGTCAACCACACAAGGCTTTCGGCTGTCAGATGACAGGGAGCTTTTGTGACCACGGGAAATGCTAACTGCTGAAGAGTGTAAAGTACACAGGTTAGCAAACCCCACCTAAAGTTACAATTAATGTCACCAATGACAGCGATCATGTGGTGAATATTGATCCGCCAGCCGAGATCAATCGAGTGTTTTCAGAGAAGGTGCCCGAATCTTGATGCGTCGCATTCACTGTGTGTTCAGCGCAAATGTCCGCTAAATGTAAAATCTAACACTGTACACATCATCGCCAAAGAAGCTCAAGTTTACACTGAAACTGCGGCTCAGAACGGTATTGTGCCGGTGGTCATCGCGAGAATCCTCAATAATAGACCGGCTGACTCGCCTGCTTTTTTCCACAAACACAGAAAACTGTAAATCAGCTCATAACGAGACTGAGCATTTACAATGACACAAACCCAAACCAAACTTTTAAAGAGTGATAGAAGTGAGACTTTTCTTACTTTCTCTTGTCCATTCATTTTTGAGATGTAGATTATTTTTCTATTTACTGATGACTGCTTTGCAGCTTTCAGGATTGAATTAAATTATCTTTATAATCTTTCGTTTGTTTTGTAGCAGAAATATTATTTATTAAACTGACATGCATATAAAAACAATAGTGCAAAATAAATATTTCTTACTGCAATGCTTCATTTTTGTTTGATGCAAACCATAAATTTATTTTTCATGAAGAAACAGTAGGACTTTTTATAGCAGATAACTCAACACTCAAGCAGCATGGAAATGTGAAATGTAATTCATTGTTAGTATTATTGTCATCATCATCATCAATAGTATTTTATAATTATTAGACATAATTTTGGAATTATTGCACAAATATCAATAAGTCATCACAGCATTCGTTAGATAGTTGTTTTCTGGTTTTTGTTAGTCCTAATTCATGTTGTTTTCAAATACAATAAATCCCTTAACATACAATTTGCAGTGGTGCTCATTCATTTTTGGTGGGTGCTCCTAAAATTCTTTTCTGGTGCTCCTAAATATTTGAAGTTGGGAGCACCGGTGCTACCAAGTAAAAAAAAAGTTAATTTCGAGCCCTGTACTGTTAAAGAACTAAAGGGCACTGCTTAAGTTGTCCATAGATCGACTATATAGCTTACTCAAACTAAAATATTTAGCATTAGCATAAACTAGCATGCCATTTTAGCATCCCATTTTTGAAAGTACATTTTTTTTTATGTTCTATAAGCTGTGTATATGAAATCAGACTGTTTATGATCACTTTTTAGTCACACAATAAATTGAATTTTATATAAAATCATGGTGTTCACATGAGGCTCTGGACTTGCTGCATCACAGACACCAATATTTAAACAATTTATCAAAAATTAATAATTTTGGTCATCTGATATTAGGCATGGATGTATACGTTGCGATCGTGATTTTCGGAAATATTACAGCGCTTTGTAAATGTTTATTATTACCATTCGTTGAGCCACCGCGACATAGTGCTTAAACCCGGAAGCCGCTGCATCTAACTAGGCATGCGCACATCGACATGGCATAATTTTTGTCACGCTGTACGACAATAATTACTATTTAGAAATTTATGTGAGATAGAGGTTTAGGGTTGAGGTAGGTGACATTAATAAAACACAATTAAATTGGTTATTTAATAAATAAAGAAAACATTACCGTTAACCTCCGGGTGACAAACTCCATACATAGATATCGCATCCGGTGTTACGTCTATGACGTTATACAGTCTGGGGACTGTTGTTTTGGCTTTTGATGGTTTCGTTTTGCGTTTGTAGGATACGCGGGTTGGCTGCGTTGGATGTCAATAGGCTCGTTTGAGGTAGGGATGGCTGACGTGAAACTGACGTTTCAACACCGTGTCGAGATCCCGAAGCGCAAGTGTTTCGAAACACTGCACCGAAGCATGATCCGAAACACACAGGTCACGTGACTGAAGTGTTTCGAAACATAGATATATACACTAGATGTCGCCTACCCTGCTATTGTCTATTAGAACGAATGCGTCAATAGAGCCGCCATTTTAGTACAGGGTAGCGCTCCTTTGAAATGAATGCGGGACCAAGGTGAAGTGGAGGACTGTGGCCATCCAAAGCCAGAGAAATACACATATACACATATAGCTATGATCGGGAGTTTTCCCCGGTGGTCAGTATGCAAATATTTTTTTCCAATTACGAAATATTATAATTTTACATCACTTTTCTACATTGATGAATGTGACCGCACGGGCATTCCTGACAAAAAGTGAGTGTTTGTGTGCATGGAAATGGATTACCCTCCTTCCCTGTTTAATTTGATCTAATCCATGTCCTGAAACACACCCCCTCTCCTGCTTTCACTTCCCATTCTGACGGAGGGAGCGATTCGTTTGTGAATGAATCTCCGTTATGAACGACTCGTTCACTTAGCTGACAATAATACAAGTTTCTAGCACGGTAGCATCTTCTTGTCATATTTCATAACATAGTTTGCTTATTTTATTCAACAAAACTAGCATAAGTCTAGAATTTAGTGCGAGTTGGTGCTACTTTGCCTTATGGTGAATGCAGCAAGAGACTGTATTATCATCAATATTACTTTTTAAGCACAATAGTTCATAACATATAAAAACATAAAAAACAAAATCTTACCTATGAAATGTTCTGCCTTTGTGCTTTGTTTTCTTTGTTTGCTCGTTACTACAACGCAAACACAGCGCTAAAGTCCATCATCTTCACATTGGCAGTGCACACTGTCTTGACTAGTGCGGTTGAATGACGTTTGTCCTAGAAGCACTGTACCAATGTGGCAGCGCTATTGACGCATGCTCAGGGTCCCTATGCGATATCTAGTGTATATATCTATGGTTTCGAAACACCTGGTCACGTGACTAAAACGATTCAAAGCATCGATCAGTTCAGAAGCGTTTCGAGACCTGGCGAATCTGCATTTAACTGACAGGGTCAGATAATAAATGTCTTTCATATGGCCTAGTGTGAACGTGCTTTAAATGATTTTTAGGTTCGAATCCCGACTTGTACAAATACACCGAAATCATGATTTTTATGTATTTTAATGTTACTGTTTTATGTTACTGTTTTATGATGTAGTCTAGATAGGATACAGCTGCGGATACGCTATCAATTTAGCATCATTTTTGTAACACTTTAAAACAATAATTAATATTTTTACAGTACTGTGATGGTTGGGTTTAGGTTTTGGGTAGACATTAATGAAATAGAATAAATGGGAAATTTAATGAGTAATATAAATAATTATTGTTAACTTCTGGCCACAACCGTGTCTGAACTAGCACAACCTTGTTTTATGACCAAAACAAGACATATTTATTCACAAAGTGTTTATTCTGATGTTAGACCAATGTTGAAACAGAACGATACAAGAACAGAGCAATTCAAACTGATATTAATGCATTTCAAAATAGCTGTCTCAGTCTGGATTCGATCCCACTATCTCCGCATGATAGTCAGGTACCCTAACCGCTCCACTAAATCACTTGAAGCTTTATGCTGGGAAAGTGAAATTTAATACCTCAGTTTGCTCTACTGGTCTTTGCTGAAGCTGTTCCAGTGCAATACATAAAAATGACCACTAGGTGTCACCGTAGAGTGGGGTTTCGAATCGTTTCTTTGCCAGTGTTGCCAACTTAGCGACTTTGTCGCTAGATTTAGCGACTTTTCAGACCCCCCCTAGCGACAAATTTTTTAAAAAGTGACGCGACAAATCTAGCGACTTTTTTGTGTGTTACTGGAGATTTTTATAGACTGTCGTTTGTCCATTACTGTACCGTCCCTACTCTTCTCAACGAGCTGCGGGTGATGCTGGCGGCCCCTCCCCCGCCTTAGAGCACTGACAGGCCTCTCCATACAGCAGCCTCTCCCACCTGCAGCCTGACAGCAGATCACCCCTCTGCGTACCGACGGCAAATGATTTAGCACCGGCAGTGTGAAGGTACTGTATCTCCCTTGTACAGTCAAACCGATCTGCTTCTCCTTTATTTTAACAATTTGATTTGACCATTTATTCTTTTCTTGTTCACAATCAGAGATGTTTTAAGTGAGAGATTCAGAACTTGTTTGAGTTTATTACGTCTGAGAGATTACTGCAAATTACTTATCTATAATGATATACTGTATTCAAACAGCAATCAATTTAGTTAAATTGACATGCTTGCATAAAGCGTAGTGCAAATTTAAATACCCTATTTATTTACCATAGGCTGTTAAACAGAAATGGTAGAACGTGATGATGTCAGCAATATGCAAATTAGCGTATGACGTAATCTAGCGACTTTTAGCGACTTTTCGGGCAGAGCTTAGCGCCTTTTCATTGAAAATAGTTGGCAACAGTGTTCTTTGCTTCGACTAGTTCAGTGTTTCATGAAGCCTCGCTTTGCCCACCACTAGTTTGAGGTGCGCCTCGCCTTAGGTGCGTTCGACTTCATGCAGCGCTGCGCAGACCGATCGAAATCTGTTTAAAAGCGGTGCATGCCGGTTAGAAATTTTGGCCGGATTGATGCTGCACTAACGCCATGTGACTGTCACATGTGGCATCAAAGTACCGCGACAGCGCTTCCAGATCGGCATGCACTAAATTCCAGGGGTTTCATTACCGCGACGTAAAATGGGCGTGGCTCGGTCTGTTTGGGAAACGCCCCCCTAAAAAAAAAAAAAACAATACTAAGAGGTCACCGATCATGCGCAGTACAGGTTGTTTTTTTTTCGCGGTCATTTCAAATACAGGATCATTAGCTCCGATGGATAAAGAACCTACCGCGGTGGATAAAGAAGGAAAAAAACAATCATACAGGTTATTTTTTTTGTTTTTATAATGTTATATTTTAATGACTTCATTAGCAAAAACAGTCGACCACGAGAACTGTAAACCTTCATTTGTAGCCATTTGTTTTACTCCGTTTTACTCTGTTTTACTGAAAACTCAACATGGTTGTACAACAATAAAGGCTCGGGGCTTTTGTACTTCCATGGTAAACCACAAAATAATAATAATGCTTGTGGTACATTAGATTAACCGTGTTTTTGTAGTTTAAAATGTTGTAATCAGTCCTGTTTAAACAAATTAATACCACATTTTTCTGTAATAAAGCGTGGTTAATTTCTCTGACTCGATCTTAGTTAATTAACAGAACGTATATATTTATTTTCTATTTTTAATTAAAGTCATCATACACAAGTGGGATCAGGACAGGTATCTGATGTTAAATACAATATAAAAAAGATCAAACATAAAACACCTGAGATCAGGACAGGTATCTGCTGCTACTGTAATAGAATAACTATCAGACATGAAACACCTGAGATCAGGACAGGTATTTGATGTTAAATACAATAAATGTGATCATACATGAAACACCTGGGATCAGGACAGGTATCCGATGTTAAATAATATAAAAATGATCAGACATGAAACACCTGAGATCAGGACAGGTATTTGATGTTAAATACAATAAATATGATCATACATGAAACACCTGAGATCGGGACAGGTATCTGATGTTACTGTATATAATAGAATAACTATCAGACATGAAACACCTGGGATCAGGACAGGTATTTGATGTTAAATAATATAAAAATGATCAGACATGAAACACCTGAGATCAGGACAGGTATCTGATGTTAAATACAATAAAAGTGATCATACATAAAACACCTGAGATCGGGACAGGTATCTGATGTTACTGTATATAATAGAATAACTATCAGACATGAAACACCTGGGATCGGGACAGGTATTTGATGTTAAATAATATAAAAATTATCAGACATGAAACACCTGGGATCAGGACAGGTATCTGATGTTACTGTATATAATAGAATAACTATCAGACATGAAACACTTGGGATCAGGACAGGTATCTGATGTTAAATAATATAAAATTGATCATACACGAAACACCAGGGATTAGGACAGGTATCTGATGTTACTGTATATGATATATAAAGTATTTAACACAAAACCCCTGGGATCAGGACAGGTATCTGATGTTACTGTATATGATATATAAAGTATTTAACACAAAACACCTGGGATCAGGACAGGTATCTGGTGTTACTGTATATAATAGAATAACTATCAGACATGAAACACCTGGGATCAGGACATGTATCTGATGTTAAATAATATAAAATTGATCATACACGAAACACCAGGGATTAGGACAGGTATCTGATGTTACTGTATATGATATATAAAGTATTTAACACAAACCCCTGGGATCAGGACAGGTCTCTATACAGTATTAATCTGACAGGTATCTTAAGTTACTTTGTTTAATATAAAATACACTAACTTCACATGAAACACCTGCGATCAGGACAGCTATTTCAAAGTACTGCATATAAAAGGCATTGGACACGAAACCCCTGCGATTGCGTACAGGTATCTGAGGCAAACGGCTGTTTTCACAATCTGCGCATGATCCGTGACCTATGCAAATTTACAGATAGGCCACGCCCACCTGATGACATGGTAGCAGTTACGCTGTCCTGAAACCCCTGGAAAAAAGTACGCTCGTTTGAGGTGCGCCTCGCCTGCACTGCATTGTAGACGAGAGCAGGCGGCTGCAGTAAGAGGAGGGCTCAAAAAATACATCAGAAGTCGGACACCTCCCGAATCTCGCTGTTTTGCCGCCTGGAAACGTCACCAGTGGCGGAGATCGCGTTCGCGTTTTCTATCGCGGACGAATGACCTCATGAAAAAATACTATGGTGATTTATAGTAAATATTATAGTGTTTTTGAACATGTTTTTTCCGTATTGGGTTATGCTTATAGTTGTTGTGATACCAGAGCAACTATAGAATTTAAATAGGCTATTTGTTATAATATGGTTCAAAAACACTAGTATTCCTATAAATTACTATAGTATTTTTAATGTGGGAGAGGATACAATTGAAATATCACTGTTTTTACAAAAGGATAATCACAGAAGAAGAACAGCTCATTACTTAAAAGGGTATTTAAAATATAAATCTGTATATTCAACAGTGGTAAATGTTAAAAGAATGTCAAAATAAAAAGCTTATACAGCAAGAAAGCTTTCAAGAAATCTAATTTGGCTACATTATAAATTAAGTAGCTGTAGCAAGATGGGTATTTATATTAAGACTACGCTTTATGTAACGTTATGCATGTCAACTTAACTAAATTTATTGCTGTTTGAATACAGTATATCATTATAGATGTGTAGTGAATTTGCAGTAATCTCTCAGACGTAATATACTCAGACAAGTTCTGAAACTCACTTAACATATCTGTGATTGTGAACAAGAAAAGACTAAACGGTCAAAATAAATTGTTAAAATAAAGGAGAAGCAGATCGGTTTGACTGTACAAGGGAAATACCTTCACACTGCCGGTGCTAATTCATTTGGCGTCGGTACGCAGAAGAGTGATCTGCTGTCAGGCTGCAGGTGGGAGAGAGACTGCTTTACGAGAACTGGGTCGCCCTGTCAGTGCTCTGAGGCAGGGGAGGGGCATCACCCGCAGCTCGTTGAGAAGAGTAGGGACGGTACAGTAATGGACAAATAACAGTCTATAAACATCTCCAGTAACAAACCAAAAATTCGCTAGATTTGTCGCTAGTCGCTTTTTTGAAAATTTGTCGCTAGGGGGGTCTGAAAAGTCACTAAATCTAGCGACAAAGTCGCTAAGTTGGCAACACTGCTTTCAGGACCGCATTTTTAGGACCGCATCTGTAGGACCCTAGTTTTTTGTGACAACACCACCTAATGGATTGGATTATAGACTCTTTAATAAGATGGACGACATGGATGGCAAGGAAAGTGTGAGTACCGATTTTCTCTTACGCTTTATTATAAACTGTTAAAGCATGTGTTTATTTTGTACTGTTACTGTTTTATACTGTGCAACATTTATGCAGAAATGCCCTATTAGCCCGCACGATTATCCAACTTTCAAGGGGCTGGGACAAACTTTACGCAACGATTTTTTTTCCAGTGGAAGAGTAAAATATAATAATAATAAGTATGAGGAGGTTTACACAGCTAAAGTAAGAGCTGCTAATTATGAATTAATGTTCTAGAATTCGTTCTAGTTTTATTAAATATTACGACGTTCTTCATTTGTGGCCATGGTTTAATGTTGATTTAATGGCTTGTTGACTAAAAGTGCACATTAATTAAACGATGATAATAGCACGTTGATGTGGGAAATGTTTCAGATTTACCTATATTTTATTAATGTGAAAACTTCCTCTACTCATTGTTTCATCACATTAGCACATTAAAAACTGTGCTGACTGCCTGTTTGCCACACAATATGTGTTATTAGTCTGTTTTTGGTCATCGTTTTGTAGTGATGAATGTGATGTTTTGCTGTTTTTATAGTTAGGCTTATTCTACAGGCCTTGAACAAATGGAGTCTCATTGTTTATGTTATATAAATGTCTATCAGGTAGGCCTATTTTACCTGGCCACTATGAAGTGATGGCCAATATGATTTGCTTAGGCTTATTGTAGAAAAGAAAACAAACTACAGGAATATTTTCATTGAGATGATATCAAACTATTGGGTAACACTTTATAATAACTGCATACTATAAATAAATTATTAAGCATTAACAAATAGCTAATTTATTATTTTATTATTTGTTTAGCATTTTCTCTACATTAATAGACATTGATAAGAAGATAAGCAGACATTGATAAGTTTGTCTTTGGATGATGCAGAGCAGGTCATTAGAGGTTAGAATATGATTTAAATTTTGTACAATGCTCAGAAAAACTTTTTATTACTGTTATTTATGCTAACCCAACATTGTTTGTTCTCTGTTTCAGTGAAGTAGAAGAATTTAACAGACAGACAACCAATTGAGGAAAGAAGGGAGACCATTCAATTGGTGGGTATTGTTCCTATATACTTAAAAATTTGGAGTTTTTAGTTAGGTGTCCTGTTTGATTCTTCCAACAGTGCATAAGTTTAAACCAGAAATATATATTACAGTTAAACATGGTAAAGCAATTTATTAATTTAATAATTGCACAACGACGTCACAGTGGTGCAGTGGGTAGCACGATCACCTCACAGTAAGAAGGTCGCTGTTGGAGCCTCAGCTGGGTTAGTTGGGATTTCTGTGTGGAGTTTGCATGTTCTCCCAGTGTTGGCGTGGGTTTCCTCCAGGTGCTCCAGTTTCCCCCACAAGTCCAAAGACATGCACTCTCAGAAATAAAGGTACGCGAGCTGTCACTGGGGTGGTACCTTTTCAAAAGGTCCATATTGGTACCTCAAAAGTATATATTAGTACCAAAAAATTTTAAAAGGGACATATTTGTACTTTTTGGCCCAGTTTCACAAACCAGGCTTAGCTTTAGCCAGGACTAGACCTTAGTTAAATTAGGCTATTTAAGCCACATTTATAAAAATGGCCTTAGAAAAATACATTACTGGTGTGCATCGGAGACAAAAATGACACTGCCATATTTTAAGACATCTCACTCGAAGTTATTTTTAGTTGAGAGAGCTCAAACATGCAACTTAATCCAAGACTAGCCTTAAACCTTGTTTGTGAAACCGGGGGAATAGGTACTGATATGTACCCTTGAGGTATTAATATGGACCTTGTAGCTACAAATTTTTACCTTTTGAAAAGGTACCACCCCCGTGACATCTTGCATACCTTTATTTCTGAGAGTGTGGTAGAGGTGAATTAGGTAAGCTAAATTGTCCGTATACTATAGTGTATGGGTGTGTATGTATATGCATCCGCTGCATAGAACATGTGCTGGATAAGTTGGGGGTTCATTCCACTGTGGTGACCCCAGATTAATAAAGGGACTAAGCCGAAAAGAAAATGAATGAATAATTGCACAACAAATGGTTAACCTTTTGAGTTTATATACATGATTATACATATTCTAGAGTAAATATATATAAATAACTAACTTGAACTTGATTCTCTTTTCCTCTCTCTCATTCACAGGAGCTGAAGTCTACAGCCAGCCAGTCTGAATGGTGCAACTGATTAAACCGTGGGGTCATTTTTGTGCTGTTGTATTGCATTAATGCAAAAATGAGTGTGTGGATACTTATATAAATGTACATTCTTGAATCATTCTTGTCTCTTGACTCTCTAAATTCTGGTTTTAAATTAGTGACTGCAAATGCTGATCCAACTTTATTTCAATTTATATTGCCTAATACTGAGCTAATTAGTTCAATCTAAGTGGGTTTTTAAATATACAGTATTTTTTAAGAAATATAAGACTTTTAAGGGACTTTTTTTTTAGTAAAGTTTAAACAACATTTTTCTTTTATTTTTTAGGTGTAAATGTATTTGTTTTAATGTAAAATGGTTACTCAAAGCAGGTGTTTCACACTTTAACCTCTGGTGCATTTTACATAAACCATGCTGTTACAAAACTACGGTCCTAGAAATGCAGTTTCACTATATCATCTAATCAGGTAGGTGGCGCTGGAAAGGCAGTCCTGAAACTGAAGTTTCCGCTAATTCATCCAATACGACAGGTGGCGCTGTTACAAAACTATGGTCCTAGAAATGCAGTTTCACTATATCATCCAATCCGGTAGGTGGCGCTGCCGCAAAAAACTAGGGTCCTATAAATGCGGTCCTATACATGCGGTCCTGAACGTGCAGCTACTCCAGTTGTGCAGGATCATACTATTGCCTGAAGAGCGCCTGCTGGAACTGCGATGACGCCACTGATGTTACACGATTGGCCAAGTTCACAGCATGACAACAACCACGTGTGTTGCGGGTTTATTACTGGACAAATTCCGATTCACAAGTTTCAAAACAAACAATTAAATGTTCATACCCTCTCTATCTTGTAATGCTTGTAGGCCAGTGGCGGCTGGTGTTAAAAAATGTGGGGAGGGCGCAAACACCAGAAAAAAAATCTAACTGTTGGTAAAGTAAGAGTGTAAAAGCCATTTTTCAGGTGATGTATCAAAAAACTAAAATATGACTAAAGCATACAATAAATGCATCACAAATCAGTTAATTTTAGTTCAATTTGGGTTTATTATCAGTAATGAAGTAATCAAGATAATCAGTAAACACACACACACACACAAACAAATGTTGCCTAATCACTGGCCAGTAGCACTACTTGAAAATAAATTTTGCTCTCCTTTTTTTCTGGCTTGAAAATTTCTCAATAACCTTTTGGTTAAAGTCAGTCATCTCAGTCACCAGTCTCTTCTCTATTGACAGCATGGCCAATGCATTCAGCCTCTCCTGTGTCATGGTGTTTGAAACAGCAAACACGGAAATAGTAAAAGGTATGACTTACATGAACCTGGCAGCCAACTCCGTTTGTCATAACAAGTGCTGTAAAAGCCCCGAATATACGTGCGCTCGCCATCACTTGACTACTGGTGAATTTGCAAGGAGGGTCGATCTGGTCCAAGCTCCTTGATTCTTTTTTTTCTTCATCCAAACACCTTGTGAACGGATATCTTTGCAAAGATACAACAGAATTTTCCTTCATCTCAAGAAAATGCATTCTAAGCTCTTTGGTGAGAATGGTCCAATCACATAAGGCCAATCATATAAAAACAAATATGATTCGTTCTAACTACAAAAATGGGAGGGTTCGGGACGGCGCCCCAAAAACAATTTAAAACAGGCCAATTAGAGCTTATCGTCATATCACGTGCATTGCAAAAGTTTGTGTACCTACATAGACACCCTAATGGACAATCTCAGGATGGCGCCGCGGATGGCTGCCTCGGTGTGGAGCTCTCCAGTGTTTGTACTATTTCTGTTAGTCTGTCCTGTTTTATGTTTATCAAACACGATCAGTTATACCAGGGACGAGCTGCTGAACATTCGGCAGTGCACACCAACTAACCACCAACTGGATTTTGATTTCTCTGGCGTATTGCGGAACATTGCCATCGGCGGAGCAGCTGCACTGTGGAAGCGATACAAGACCCGCATGCGTGGAAAGAGAGCCGGGGCGCTCGTCAGGCTGAGACAGCGCGGCTTCAGAACGGCGCTGCCTAGCATCCATCTAGCGAATCTCCGCTCCCTTCCTAACAAAATGGACGAACTACTTCTACTCTCACGCAAAAACAAGAACTTTAACAACTCTGCTGTGCTGTGTTTCACAGAAACCTGGCTGAACGAAGCCATTCCGGACAGCGCATTACACCTACCGGACTTTCAGCTGTACAGAGCAGATCGCGATTCGGAGTCAACGGGCAAAACGCGCGGTGGTGGGACATGCTTTTACATCAACAGGAGGTGGTGTATGGATGTAACTGTGTTAAAGAAGATGTGCTGTCCTGATGTGGAAGTGCTTTTCATTAACTGTAAGCCGTTTTATGCACCGCGGGAGTTTTCCTCGTTCATTCTCATCGGTGTTTACATTCCACCGCAAGCACACGTGAGTACCGCGCTGCAACAGCTGTCTGATCTGATCACAGAGACTGAACAACGACACCCAGACTCTGTTTTTATCGTTCTCGGTGACTTTAATCAGGCAAAACTCACACATGAGCTGCCTAAATTCAAACAGCACATCACATGCCCCACCAGAGACAATAACATTTTGGACCATTGCTACACCACAATAAAGGATGCATATCGCTCCGTCGCCAGAGCAGCTCTAGGACACTCCGACCACTGCCTGGTTCATCTTATACCAACTTACAGGCAAAAACTTAAAACTACTAAGCCAGTATTAAGGACTGTTAAGAGATGGACCAACGACTCAGAGCAGGTCTTACAAGCCTGTTTTGAATGCACGGACTGGAGTGTTTTTGAAGCTGCAGCCACCGACCTAGATGAGCTCACAGAGACAGTAACATCATACATCAGTTTCTGTGAGGAGTTATGCATCCCTACCAGGACCTACTTATAATTTAACAACGATAAAACATGGTTTACACCAAAACTTAGACAGCTTCGTCATGCAAAAGAAGATGCCTACAGGAGTGGGGACAGGATCTTGTACAATCAGGCCAGGAACACACTGACAAAGGAGATTGGGGTGGCGAAGAAGAGCTATGCCAAAAAGCTGCAAAACCAGTTTTCTGCCAACGACCCTGCATCAGTGTGGAAAGGCCTGAAAGACCTCACTAACTATAAAACACCATCTCCCAGTATCGACAGCAACAAACATCTTGCAAACGAGCTGAATACATTCTACTGCAGATTTGACACCTCTGACCAGACACCTCACACCCGCCCGGACCATCTCCCTAAACACCCATCAACACCTCCAGCCATCTCCCTCTTCCCCCCTGCACTTCAGATTAGTGAGGATAATGGGCGTCAGATCCTCAGTAAACACCCATCAACACCTCCAGCCATCTCTCTCTCCCCCCCTGCACTTCAGATCAGTGAGGATAATGGGCGTCAGATCCTCAGTAAACACCCATCAACACCTCCAGCCATCTCTCTCTCCACCCCGGCACTTCAGATCAGTGAGGATAATGTGCGTCAGATCTTCAGAAAACAGAAGAGACGTAAAGCACCAGGTCCAGACAGTGTTTCCCCAGCCTGTCTGAGAATCTGCGCCGACCAGCTGGCTCCTATTTTCACACAGATCTTCAACAGATCACAGCGGATCTGTTGAAGCGCAAAGAATCAGCTTCTTCCAGAATCAGGATCGCTGTTCCAGAATCAGGATCTGGAACAGCGCAAAGTTCCATCCTGCTTCAAATGCTCCACCATCATCCCAATACCAAAGAAACCAAAGGTCACAGGACTCAATGACTACAGACCTGTTGCCCTAACATCTGTGGCCATGAAGTCATTCGAAAGACTGGTGCTAGCTTATCTGAAGGACATCACTGGACCTTTGCTGGACCCCCTGCAGTTTGCCTATAGAGCAAACCGGTCTGTGGATGATGCAGTCAACATGGGACTGCATTATACCCTACAACATCTGGACAAACCAGGGAACTACGCAAGGATACGGTTTGTGGACTTCAGTTCTGCCTTTAACACCATTGTCCCATCACTGCTCGAGAACAAACTGACCCAGCTGTCTGTCCCTAGCTCTGTCTGTCAATGGATCACCAGCTTTCTAACAGATAGACAACAGCTAGTCAGAATGGGCAAAATCACATCAGACAGCCGCACCATCAGCACTGGTGCCCCCCAGGGATGTGTTCTATCCCCACTGCTCTTCTCCCTGTACACCAACGACTGCACCGCAAAAGACCCCTCCATTAAGCTCTTGAAGTTTGCGGATGACACTACTGTTATCGGCCTCATCCGGAACGGTGATGAGTCTGCATACAGACAGGAGGTGGAGCGACTGGCTTTATGGTGCAGATACAACAACCTGGAGCTGAACACGCTCAAAACAGTGGAGATGATAGTGGACTTTAGGAGAAACCCCCCTGCACTCCCCCCACTCACCATCATGAACCGCACTGTGGCTGCAGTAGAGTCATTCAGGTTCCTGGGCACCACCATCTCTCAGGATCTGAAGTGGGACATTCATATAGACTCTATTGTGAAGAAAGCCCAGCAGAGACTGTACTTCCTTCGCCAGCTGAGGAAGTTCAACCTGCCACAGGAGCTGCTCGTACAGTTCTACTCAGCTGTCATCCAATCCATCCTCTGCACTTCAATCACCGTCTGGTTCAGCTCAGCTGCCAAAACTGACCTCCGTAGACTACAGCGAATAGTCCGGACTGCTGAACGAATCACTGGCACTGCCCTTCCTACACTTCAAGAACTGTACTCTTCCAGAGTGAGTAAAAGGGCACGCAAAATCACTCTGGATGAATCACACCCAGCACACTATCTGTTCGAACTGTTGCCATCTGGGCGGCGCTACAGAGCACCAAACACAAAAACAGCTAGACACAGGAAAAGTTTCTTTCCTCAAGCCATCTACCTCATGAACAGTTAAATATTCCCCTACTGTGCAATTAATGTGCAATACTTTCTCATACGCACTTGTACACAGCACCTTATAACAATATACAATGCAATACTTTCTCACACGCATTTGTACACAGCACCTTATAACCTGTATATTTATAACAAATGTGTACATTTTTGACAGTTTTTGACTAACTGCATCTCTGTTTAATGTTTATTGCCTTTTTGTTTTTTGTCACACTTAATTTTGTGTTGTCACTTGTCACTTTATGTACACTGGAAGCTTCTGTTGCCAAAACAAATTCCTTGTGTGTGTGAAGCACACTTGGCAATAAAACTGATTCTGATTCTAATGGGTGTCGGACTAATGTCCGGCGCCCTGCACATATATGAAAAAATATTGTTTATACATTTTTTTTAAAATAAATGTTAGTATGACTACAATAAATGTTAGAATGTTATAATTAAATCAATTTATTTTGTTAATATTTGTGATAATAAACATTAACATATTAAAGGGCTCTAACTTGAAGGGGGGGCGGCGCCCCAGCGCCCTCTATTGACCAGCCGCCACTGTTGTAGGCCTATGCTTATTAAAAGACTACAAATATTTTACTGGAGTATCATCTTTTGTTAAATAATTTGTTCATAATGTCTAGATTTAGTGAATGACCAAATATTAACAAAATAAGTCTTACAGACTTATAATATAATAATCAATATCATTGATCCTGACACCCCTATAAAGATTTCTTAACAAATTAAGTAAAAAATATTTTACTAAATATAAAAATACATGATTATAAAATATTTTATTTCCTGTTAAGCCATTTATGCAGAAATGTTAAAAATGACAGTGATGTACCTGCTCTTTCTGGGTATTTTTTATTTAGTGTAGCTCATTTATTGTGGTCCTTCTGTTCAATCTCTATGGATTAAAGTGCTTTTTTAAAAATGTTTTTATTATCCAAAATAATCATTGTTTAACACTTAATCAAAACACCTTGTTTTGGGTTTTACATTAATATATAGGAAAGTTTTATATCTATAAATGTAAATAATTGTAAACCCTTTATAGCATGTTCAAACAAGCACTGGGACAGTATTGACATACCATTCAACATCTAGTAGCCCAAAGACTGATGTTTAAACTCCCAAGAATTTGTGCTTATTGTTTTGTTTAATAGGCCTATTTGTGGATATTTTTTCCTTTTTATGTGCCCTCTCGTTTTCCCTTTATTTCTCATGCATTTGTTATATAGGCTACTTAAATTTAATTCATAATTCCCTTGTTTAAAAATAAATTATAGTTTGTAGAGACTGTATTCTGTTTTATGTGTACTGTAAACCTTTTGTTGCTATTGCAATAAATAAATAAATAAATAAATAAATGATCCCGGTCATTACACAAATAAATGTGATCGGTCATCATGACAGCAGCAACTTCGAGCTCCGAAGTGTCCGGCTTGACAGATCCGTTTTCAACTCCGCCCCCGCCTGCGCTCGGCTAATCTCGTTGATCACCGGCTGCAGCTGTGCTTCATGTCGAACGCACCTCTTGACTGCATTGTAGACGAGAGCAGGTGGCTGCAGTAAGAGGAGGGCTCAAAAAATACAACAGAAGTCGGACACCTCCCGAATCTCGCTTTTTTGCCGCCTGGAAAGGAAACGTCATTAGTGGTGGAGATCGCATTCGCGTTTTTTATCGCGGACGAATGACCTCATGAAAAAATACTATGGTGATTTGTAGTAAATATTACAGTGTTTTTGAACATGTTTTTTCAGTATTGGGTTATGTTTATAGTTGTTGTGATACCAGAGGAACTATAGAATTTAAATAGGCTATTTTTATAATATGGTTCAAAAACACTATAGTATTCCTATAAATTGCTGTAGTATTTTTTAATGTGGGAATAGATGCAATTAAAAAATATCACTGTTTTTACAAAAAGATGGTCAGAATCACAGAAGATGAACAGCTCATTGCTTATAAGGGTGTATTTAAAATATAAATCTTTATAATTAACAGTGGTAAATGTAAAAAAAAAAATATGTCAAAATAAACAGCTTATACAGCAAGAAAGCTTTCATGAAATCCCATTTGGCTATATAATAAATTAAGTAGCTATAGCAAGATGCTTTTGAGTGACATGTCATGACAAATTGTTTGTTTGTTTGTTTGTTTGTGGTCCATTTCTATAGTCATTTCAGACTTTCTATAGAGGGCATTAGAAGGTATAAAGGGAAATACAACTGAAGACAAAATTCTTAGCCTTCTTGTGCAGTTAAAAAAAAAAGTGGTATTGCATCAAATATGTAAAAGTGTTGTTTAACAGATTTTGTTTTCAACAGTTTTATAAACTAATTTCTACTAACTAATTTGTCTAGTCTTTGCCATGATGACAATATTATATTAGATATTTTACATAATATTTTACTAGTTTTTTGCAAGATACTAGTATTCAGCATAAAGTGCAATTTAAAGAGTTAAATATAGATTAATTATGTTAAAGAAAAATGAGGAAAGCCATTGGACAACAATGGTTTGTTCTGCAGACATAAAGAAATTCTTAAGGGGCTTATTATAGTGACATGATTTTAATTGTTTATTAGGCCTATATAAAAGCTTTTACTCCAGCCAGACTAAAATAAACAGCCTAAGACATTGTCCAGAATAAAAACTATTAGACTGTAGGAAATACTGTGAAAATGTTATTGGTCTATTAAACATACCTTTTGACTTCACATACGTGTGTGTGTGTGTGTGTGTGTTTGTGTGTGTGTGTGTGCGCGTGTGTGTGTGTGTGTTTTGTTTACTACACCCCTTTCACCAATGAAACCACACAAAGATGAGGCATAATGGCAAAACAGTCTGATTACCTCATGTATGCATATATGTATGTTTTGGATTGACTTTCATGGAATACCTTTGCATAAAAATTACAATATAAAACTCACACAAACATACGTGAAAATGACAACAAACAGGACTTTAAACTGAGAGAGAAATAAAATACAGCACATGCACATCCTAATGATTTATTTGTAACATTTAGTTATATTAGATAGGTCACATTATGTTTTTACAAAGGTGTGTTTTGTTTTTGTTTGCGTGTAAATCTAAATAAATAACCAAATGTAATGCTCTTTATTACTTTTTTAAAATTATCAACGAAAATACAAAAAAGGTATACAACAAAGCCAGGATAAATCTTAGCAGGTTCTGCGCAGATTTTGGCCATCTCAAACGAGCCTAATCATTCGGGACATGGACTGACGTGCGATAATGCAATTGAGGAAAGCTCTAATCATTGCGCTGCAGCATGGTGGGACATATAAGGAAAACGCTGCATCAATTCGGGATAGCCCGCGTTTCATGTGAACTTGAGCTGTGTTTGACATTTGCTTTCTGTGTGTGTTTCTTCCCATTTTGCTTAGATCCATCATTGTTTCATTAACTTTTGTTGGTGTGCTTTGTTTGCCATGTAAAATGAAACGTTTTTGTTTCAATCTCTTGAGAACTGGAGTGTGAACATCATATCTGTGTATTATTCTAGACGGAGGAGAGGGAATAGGTAAGATCTGTCACGTGATATACATGGTGCACACGCACGTAGCATTCCTTTAATTATGCACACTATTTACAGATTTGTGCCACACTTTTAAGTTTTGCTTTGGAAGGAGAGAGTAGGTAAGATACGACATCTCGGACGTTGAAGGTTTACTTTTTGTTTTATTTTGTAGTTCTAGGGGAAGAGTTTAATGGGTTAGTTAGTTGATTTTTGTTTTATTTTTTTCTTTTATTTAGCACAGTCCTTCCCCTTTGTCCTCCTTATGTCTGTTAAACGTGGTTTATTGTATTCAATTCAATTCATCTTTATTTGTATAGCGCTTATACAATGTAGATTGTGTCAAAGCAGCAGAGAAGGCAAAAGTACACACATCCTTTACTTAAGTAGAAGTACAGATACTCATGTTTAAAACGACTCTGGTAAAGTACTGACTACACTTTTGTACTGAAGTAAAAGTACAGAAGTACCGCCTGAAAAATGTACAAAAGTAAAAAAGTAAAAAGTACTCATTTCAACCACAGTCCCAAAGACATGCGGTATAGGCGAATAATAATTCAACTACATTTGCAGTAGTTTATAAGTGTGTGTGTTTGTGAATGTGAGTGTGTATGGGTGTTTCCCAGTACTGGGATGCAGCCGGAAGGGTATCCGCTGCGTAAAACAAATGCTGGAATAATTGGTGGTTCATTCTGCTGTGGCGACCCCTGATAATTCAGGGACAAAGCTGAAGGATAACAAGTGAGATACTGTAGGTAGGTAATCATCCTGACGCAAACTCAGTGTTCAGCATGTAGTTTTGCCGCTGTTAGATCAAAAATAACAGCTGCTATTCATGTTGATTTTGTCTTTTGCTAAAATAAATACTTATCAGATATGACTGTAAACAATTTTTTTTTGCATTAGGCTAAAGCTTCTTATTCTCTTCAGAGAGTAGCTCACATATATAACCTGCTATTTCAGTGTTTTTTTTTCAGGTATGTGGTTATTTTATTTAATGAATAAACATTAATTCTGTTACAGTTTTTCTCAGTCACTTTGGTCCATTTCTCAGATCAGAATAGAAATTCTCAAAACTCCCTGTTCAATCTTCAGATCATCATTGTGTCACTTGTGCACATCAGAAAGCAGTTTCTCATTATGAAAAAGTTGCAAATGCTTTTGTTCATCCATGCAAATGATTATGTGCAATTCTCTGATGTTTCCTATATTATCAGTTGCTTATGTCATGTTGATCAACATGTATTATTTTTTCTCTGTTGAATAGACTCACCCCCACAACATTTAATCGTTCAAATGCCTGAACAAGTTGTCTTAATATTTAGTCATAATGCATTTTTTACATTTCTCCCAGGTGAATCTTGACATTTTCTAATGAAGGTCTAAAAGGAGGTTGTCCTATGTTCACATTTTTACTTTAGTTTTTTTCTTTGTGCTATGCCGTGCTCTCTTTTCCTTTCTGTATCAGAATGACATGATCTGGCAACTACAGTACAAACAGCAAAAATATTGCCATAGTTTACACCAGAACAGCCCTCCAGAGTGCACCGTTATTGACAACATGACTACTAAGTAATTTGAGTCTTATTCTTATACAATGACACAAGGACATGTCATTCTGATGCCACTGACATGTTGACTGTCACAGAAATTTAGTTTTGAGGGATTAACTGAAGGATTTTGAGCAGGAGACTGGCTTTTACAGGTAATCCATGGTGTTTTGCTATTTATACGTGTTTTTTTGAGAAATGCACTTTGTCCTACTGTTTTACAAATTTCAGTTCTGATCTGAGGAATGTGCCAAAGTGACTGAGAAAAACTGCAATACATTTATTCTATGCTAAAAGCAACATACACAGGTAAGACAGGTAACATACACATAAATTGTCCAGGGGTGTGTTTCCCAAACAACGACGTAACTTGCTGCTGAACTATCATAGTACCATGCATCGTTTGGGAAAAGAACAATGTGGTGACGAGTGTTTCCCAAAACCCTTAGTTTCTCTGTCGCAGATCCATGGTTTGAACCACGTTAGTTATAACGTAAAACATCCATAATGATGCTCTAAACGGGGTGGAGTAACTTCTTTAGAGAACAACCCCATCATTTCTTTGTGCAAATTATATTGTTTTACACAAACATGCATTTAAAATAAAATCCAATATTAGTTTTGTCATATATAATATCATATAAATCATATAAATAAACAAATAATGAGGCTATTTATTAAGAAATGAAATGTAATATTTATTAGAAAATGAAAAAAATCCTATTTTAATAATAATATTAATGATGATGATTATTATTATTAAGTAGGATATTGTTTATTTATTTTTTGAAAAGTCTTGAAAAGTTTTAATTTGAGCACGTGCAAACCACTGCAGATATGCTCTAACCAGCAGGCCCATGTCATATACAGTACAGATACTTAATAAATAACCTACTATAAATTAAAAGAATTAACGTATGCTATGTTTTTTGTTTTGTTTTCACAAGCTTTGGAGATGTAACATAAATTCCGCTTTTAAAAATAGTCACCTATAGCTTTTGTCATGAGGCTGTGTTCAAAATGACATCAAAGTTTTCAAAGTGCACTGCAAAGGGAGCGCAATTGTAAACACGAAGATCGCTAAAACTGAACTGTAAAAATACTTTGAAAGCAAATTACACCTAAGAGAGATGACCTTAATGCTTTTTTATTTTTAATAATTCAAACTTTGAATGTTAGAATGTTCTAAATGAATAGGGCATAGGGGGGATAAGTGGGAATAGGACACAGCCATTACAAATTCTGTATTAGAAAATATAAACTCATCAGAAATAAAGGAAATAAACCGCAATGCATACATTTTTTTATAAAGTATTTGATTGTTTTAGTCCTACATGTACAAATTTTTACAAAAAGCACTATTTTCGCGGTATTAGAATGAAAGACCAGAGAAAGCCCGTGCAGTATGATCGGAAGTGGACAAAAGGCTTAAGCATTTAAACAGCATGTATTTGACTGGAATGTGTCTCGTTTACCTGTGATCCGAACGAGCAAAAGTTGTCTTATTACAGTGTAAACAGGGCAGCATCAGTCATGTTAAATTCGCCGACTCCCTCTGTCACTGCGTAGTAATCCTAGCCTTTTTTCATAGTAATCTTCATGAACTAGGGCTAGGCCATGTACGGTGCGCGATAGGCTTGAAGAAGCCGCGCGCTGCAGCACGCAGGCGCGCAATGAGGAAAATAGACTGACTGCATCAAAAATGCGCTCATATTATTGCGCAATGATAAGAAATAATATAGATCGCGCCACCAAACACATAAAAACGAAAGTAACGACTGTGGTTTAAAAAATGTAAGAAGTAAAAGTAAAAAGTAGTCAAAAAAACAAGTAGTCAAGTAAAGTATTGATACCCGAAAAAACTACTTAAGTACAGCAACGAAGTATTTGTACTTCGTTACTTCCCATCTCTGCAAAGCAGCTTTACATGGAAGATTATAGTGAATTGACACAAAGTCAGTTCAGTTTTCAGAGATTAAGTTCAGTTCAGTTTAGCTCAGTTCAGTGTGGGTTAATAATCACTACTAAGAGTCCAAACACTGAAGAGCAAATCCATCGATGCGCAGCTCTACAGATCCCGAACCATGCAAGCCAGTGGCGACAGCGGCGAGGAAAAAACTTCACCAATTGGCGAAAGCGAAGATTTAAAAAACCTCGAGAGAAACCAGGCTCAGTTGTGCACGACCATTTCCCCTATGGCCAAACGTCTTGTGCAGAGCTGCAGTCTAGGCGCAGGAAGCTGGACCTCAGCGAAGACTCGTCTGTCCTTGGAGCATCACAGGAGTTAGTCTCATGTTCTCACTCCACGATGACCACCACAGCAGCTGCTCAGGATACGGCCTGGTCCAGAAAACCTTGGGATCATCTCGTCGCTGGTCTCGGATCGCGTCAGTGGCACTGCGTAGTCTGAGGGCCTCAAGATGAGTACCCCCAGGTGGAAATAGAGAATAAAGAGAATAATTAGCGTAGCTGCTGTTCATAGTGTATATAAACAAGAAGCAAAATCATGTGTGGGGCACATCATGCGTCATATCGCTATGTAATGCACTGAGTGTATGCTTTGCTAAAAAGATAGGTCTTTAATCTAGTTTTGAAGAGCGAGAGTGTGTCTGAGCCTCGGACATTATCAGAAAGGCTATTCCAGAGTTTAGGGGCCATAAATGAGAAGGCTCGACCTCTTTTACTCGACTTTGATATTCTAGGTACTACCAGAAGCCCTGAGTTTTGAGATCGTAAAGAGCGGGTTGGGTTGTAGCGAGACAGGAGGTTGGTTAGATAAACAGAAGCTATATTATTTAAAGCTTTATAGGTAAGGAGTAATATTTTAAATTTAATACGAAACTTAACAGGCAGCCAGTGTAAGGAGGATAAAATTGGGGTGAAATGATCATATTTTCTAGACCTGGTAAGAACTCTGGCAGCTGCATTTTGCACTAGCTGGAGTTTGTTAATAGAGGATGCTGGGCAACCAGCAAACAGAGCATTACAGTAGTCCAGCCTAGAAGTCATGAAAGCATGGACTAGCTTTTCTGCATCTGATATGGATAGCATACTTCGCAATTTAGCAATATTTCTCAGATGAAAGAAAGCAGTTTTTGTGACATGGGATATATGATTTTTGAAAGTTAAATTGCTGTCTAATATGACACCCAGATCTTTTATAGTAGAGCTAACGCTAACTTTGTATCCCTCTAGTTGCAGGTCCAGTTGTGAGAACTGCTGTGTACAGGATTTAGGCCCAATAAGTAATAATTCTGTTTTGTCTGAGTTTAAGAGAAGAAAATTGTTGGTCATCCAGTTTTTAACATCTTTGATACACTCGGTTAGCTTAGACAGTTCAGACATCTCATTAGGTTTACTTGAAATGTATAATTGAGTATCGTCTGCATAGCAGTAAAAGCTGATCCCATGTTTTCTAATAATGTCCCCCAGGGGAAGCATGTATATTGTAAACAGCAAGGGGCCTAAAACTGATCCTTGAGGGACCCCGTACTTTACTGGCCTGACTTGTGAAAGCTGTCCATTAACATTCACAAATTGGTAACGGTTAGCTAAGTATGACCTAAACCATTCAAGAGCCTGTTTTTGGACACCTGTAGAATTTAAGCGGTCTATGAGAATATTGTGGTCAATGGTGTCAAATGCGGCGCTAAGGTCGAGTAAGACTAATAGTGAGATGCACCCTTGGTCAGCAGCTAAGAGTAAATCGTTGGTTATTTTTACTAATGCGGTTTCTGTACTGTGATGAGGCCTGAAGCCTGACTGAAACACTTCAAAAATATTGTTTGTCCGCAGAAAGGAGGATTATTGGGTAGAAACAACTTTTTCTAGTATTTTAGACATAAACGGAAGATTTGAAATAGGCCTATAATTAGCTATGTTGCTCGGGTCTAGTTGTGGTTTCCTAATAATAGGTTTAATAACAGCTAGCTTGTAAGGATTTGGAACATGGCCTAGAGATAACGAATAGTTGATAACATTAAGGAGAGGTTCTCCTATAATAGGTATCAGTTCATTCAGTAATTTTGTTGGAATTGGATCTAACATACATGTAGCTGATTTAGAGCTATTTATAACTTTATCTAGTTCTTCCTGTTCTATGGTTTTGAAGTATTGTAGGTTATTTTGATTCAGTTGAATGTTTACTGGATCTGGAGTATAAGGCTGTGCAGAAAAATTAACATCATCTATTTTTTGTCTAAAGCCTTCTATTTTGTCACTGAAAAAATTCATGAAGTCATCACTACTAATTTGCAGTGGGACATTTTGTTCCAAAGATGATCGATTATTAGTTAGTTTAGCAATGGTGTTAAATAAAAATCTCGGATTGTTATGATTATTTTCAATCAGTTTGCGGAGGTGCTCGGCCCTGGCAGATTTAAGAGCCCTCCTATAGCTGGACATACTGTCTTTGTACGCAATTCTAAAAACCTCTAAATTAGTTTTTTTCCATTTACGTTCCAGAGCACGGGTTGCTGTTTTGAGAGCGCGAGTATGATTATTGTACCATGGTGTAGTTTTATTCTCTCTAGCCTTTTTTAATTTGATGGGTGCCACTGTATTAAGTGTGCTAGTAAAGATGGCATCCATACTGCTGGTTACTACGGCAAGGTTTGCGTTTGCGGGTGTATTTTGAAATAAAGAGAGATCAGGTAAGTTATTTATGAATTTATCCTTGGTGGACGGAACAATAGTCCTACCAGGGTGGTATATTGGTGCAGATCTGCCAATTTGAGGTAAACGCAACTTATATAGCAAGAGGTAGTGGTCCGTAACATCATCACTTTGTGGTATAATGTGTACATCAAATACCTCAATTCCATAAGACAATATTAGATCTAATGTATGCTTTAAGCAATGGGTTGGACCAACAGCGTTTTGTTTTATCCCAAGTGAATGTAGTAGATCCATAAAGGCGAGCCCTAGTGTATCATTGGAGTCATCTACGTGGATGTTAAAGTCTCCTACAATTAGTATTTTATCAGTTTTAACTAGTAAGTCAGAAATAAAATCAGACTCTTTTAGAAAATTTACATAGGGTCCTGGGGGTCTATATATGGTGATTAAAGCGAGAGATGACATAGGTTTTTGCATAATATCCGGTAGAATAACATTAAGAGCTAATACCTTAAAGGAGTTAAACATAATTCCATTTCTCTGATTAACATTAAGGATATCACTAAAGATTGCTGCAAATCCACCACCACGACCGGTTTGACGAGCCTTATGCTTATATGTAAATCCTGGAGGAGTTGCTTCATTTAAGCTAATATAGTCATTTTGTTTCAGCCAGGTTTCAGTAAGACAGAGTGCATTAAGATTGTTATCTGTTATTATTTCATTTATGATAAGCGTTTTAGGTGCTAATGACCTTATGTTTAGGAGACCAAGCTTTACGAAGTTTGTATTATCATGTTTAATTGGATTTTCAGCTTTATTCATAATAGATTTTTTCTAGAGCACACAGTACGTTTAATTGTTGATCTAATAACACGAGGAACAGACACAGTCTCTATGGGATAAGTTAGACATGTATTACTGTAATTTAATTGGGACGAACAAGAGTCTATATGGATAAAATGTGAATTTTTACTTACTAGTCAGACAGAACGAAGCATCTTAGAGATGTTGTCCGACAGCAGTTCAGCTCCAACTCGGCTAGGGTGTAGGCCATCCGGACAGAAAAGCCTAGGACGCTCCCAGAAAAGATTCCAGTTATTGGCAAAGAGCAGTTTCTGTTCATTACACCATGTTAATAGCCATTCATTTAGAGCAAAAAGTCTACTGAACCTTTCCTTTCCTTGGTGGTAGGTAGGAAGCGGTCCAGAAATGATGATCTGCGTGGCGGGCGAGGTGTGTCGAACCGTCTCGATGAGGCTCCTGAAGTCCCTCTTCAGTATCTCCGACTGGCAGAGCCCAGTGTCGTTCGTCCCCACATGGAGGACAATGGCACCTAGGCTCTCGCCAGCGCTCAGGATACTCGGAATCTGTGTAGAAATATTCTTAACGCGAGCACCAGGAAAGCAAAATGTGCGTACTTTATTACCTGAAGTGGAAGCAGGGCGGACGTGGCGGATGATGGAGTCTCCGATGATAGCCACATCATGACCCGTCTCGCGGAGAGGGGCGAAGCGGTTCTCCGTGGAGATCTCGAACGCGGGAGGAGGAGTTCTCTGGTTCCTGGTCACCCTACGCGGCTGCACCCAGGAGCCGTGGTAGCCGGGTGCCAGCGTAAACGACCCCTGGACGAACCGCGTCCTAGGTGCGCCGGGCCTGGACAGAGAAACACGAGGGGTTGAGGTCGACGGAGTGTCACGGCTGTATTGTGTACTTACCTCAGGTGAGCGAGCTGCAGCCCGGGGCACACCGAGCACGGCTCTTTGCGCCCTAAGCTGCATTCGCTTCACCTGCAGAACACGGATGCGTTCTTCCAACTGCTCCAGCTCCATGTCCAGTGCCTCCATCGATGTCTCTCCTGCACACAAGGACGAAGACACAAGCGACATCATACAGGGTAACGAGCAAAGCCAGTAAGTGCGAAAATTAGGGAATGAAAGCAGTCGGTAGCTTTAGGAAAGAATAAAACAAAAACTACAAATAAAACAAAAAGTAAACCTTCAAAGTCTGAGACGTCGTATCTTACCTAATCTCTCCTTCCAAAGCAAAACTTACAAGTGTGGCGCAAATCCGTAACCTAGTGTGTATAATTAAAGGAATGCTGCGTGTGCGCCATGTACATGTACGACAGATCTTACCTATTCCCTCTCCTCCGTCTAGAATAATACACAGATAAGATGTTCACACTCCAGTTCTCAAGAGTTTGAAAACAAAAACAAAAACGTTTCTATTTACATGGCAAACAAAGCACACCAGCAAAAGTTAATCAAACAATGCTAGATCTAAGTAAAAGGGGAAGAAACACACACAGAAAGCAAATGTCAAACACAGCTCAAGTTCACACGAAACGCCGGCTATTCCAAACTGATGCTGCGTTTTCCTTACAGTGTCCCACCATCCTGCAGCGCAACGATTGGAGCTCTTCTCAATTGCGTCATCGCACGTCAGTGCGTGTCCTGAATGATTGACATCCAACACAGGGAACCTGCTTATCCTATAAACGCAAAACGAATACAGCAAAAGCGAAACAACAGTCCCCAAACTGTATAACGTCATAGATGTAACACCCCCATATTTAAAAACAAACGTATATCATTTGAGAATGTAAATAAATTAATGTATATTTAAATACAATTAAAGTAATTCAGCAACTCACCCTTATACTCTGGACAGGGCTTCAGCGAGGACATTCTCAGACCTTTTTTCATGGCGAATTTCCAGATTGTAGTTTTGCACAAATAATGCCCAGCTCATAAGTTGCTGATTTGTATTATACATTCTCAAAAGAAACACAAGAGGGTTACAATCTGTGTACACAATTGTAGATAAATGAGAAGATCCCAAATACACCTCAAAAAACTGTAGGGCTAATAACAATGCTAAAGTTTATTTTTCAATAGTGGAATAATTTGCTTGGTATTTGGTAAACTTGCGCAAAAAGAAACACACCGTGTGATCCACAAAATCCTTGCCTTCTTGCAGCAATACTGCTCCAGCGCCCACTGTGCTCGCATCAACCTCTAACTTAAAAAGATGCTCAAATCGCGGAGCAGCCAGAACTGGACTATTGCACAACAAAGCTTTTACATTTTCAAAAGCAACTTGACAATCTTCCATCCATACAAAAGGCTGTTTGGGACTAAGGAGGTTAGTAAGAGGCATTACCACAGTAGAAAAATTCCAACAAAAGTTACGATAATAACCGATCATACCCAAAAAGCGTCTCAGTTGTCGTCGGGTCACCGGTACTGGAAATGTGGTAATAGCCGCAACTTTTTCTTCCACTGGCTTCACTTTACCCTGTCCAACCTGCTTACCAAGATAAACAACAGCCTAACCAAGCACACACTTTGCAAGGTTAAGTATCAGGGAAGCATTTTTCAAACGCTCAAACACGGTATATAATATGGACATTCCTTAAGGGTGTTTCTTCCACTAACTGGAAAACACCACCAAATTATCCAAATACGCGTTACAGTTAGGTACTCCAGCTAAAACTTTGAACCAAATGTTGGAACGTAGCGGGTGCGTTTCGCAATCTGAAGGCCATAACGTTGCATTGTAGAAAAGAATCGGGTGTCACAAAGGCGGAGATGCATGCTCTGTTAAGGGGACTTGCCAAAACCCCTTTAACAAGTCCAGCTTACTGACAAATTCAGCAGAACCTACACTATCCACACAATCTTCCATCTTCGGAAAAGGATAGCAATCAGGCACTGTGACAGTGTTAACTTTACGAAAATCTGTGCAAAACCAAAAAGTTCCATCAGGTTTAGTTATCAAAAGGCACAGAGAGCTCCCCGGACTACAGCTATAGCATGCTAAATTATTTTCAAGCAGATATTCTGTCTCCTTTTTCATAGCAAACCTCTCAACGGTCTTAATGCGATATGCATGTTGTTATATTGGTTTCGCACCCTGCACGTCAATAATATGTCACAAAACATTGGTCTGTGTTGGTACATCAGAAAATAAGGTTGGAAACAGATTAATAAGACCAATTACATCTTGTAACTGTTCCTCGGGTAAATATGAAAGATGAGATGCCAAATTAGTTAAGAGAGTTATGTAACTTGCTACACTGTTAAGAGGTATTTCTCAACCAAAGGCCGTCTTCATCTGCACTTGCATCATATTTAAGAGGTACTACTTCAGACATTGCTACAGCAACTGCATTTCACACTTTCATCCAATTAACACGGCAGATTTTCTCATATATTTTATGCTTTAAGCATATTTACATGACATACCCTGCATTTTTTGTTTTCTTTGTGGAGTACATATCACATAATCTGTGTCAATGAGTTTCTTAAGGGCGTCACACACCGGATGCGCCACTCAGCGTTGCGACACGGCGCACACATGACAGTTGAAAGTATCGCACACCCGACGCGCACATTCGCATGCTATTGAAAATGAAACTAATCAGATGTCACTCTGTGGCGCGGCAGAAATATGAACAATGTCCTGAGTCATGGCTGGGCGCCGTGGACAGCCGCCGACTTGCGGCGCCGGTGTGTGTACCCTGATAAAAACCTATGTTTAGAATTCTGAAATGCGTGGCGCAGCTTGGACACTATCCCAGACACTGTTAAAAACCCATTCCTAGTCACTAGACATTACTGACAGGGTATTTGAGTGTCATCGAGTGTCAGAATGTTGTGGGAATGCTGTACAGGAGTTATGATTATGGATTTGTAATAAGGTGACTTGACCCTGGCTGATAAACAGTGCTGTACATTCAAACATAATCACTTACCTAAGTTATCCATAAAAGCCTGAGGCAATTCGGGTGCACACGTCCGCCATCAGCACTTTGGTTCTCACACACACACGAACGCATCCACAAACGTATTTCGTCATCTCCATCCATAATGCACGCTATTGTCACAAATACACGCACATACACATGTTGTCTGAGTGTTTAAAGTTTTCGGTTCGTCTGTGTCTTAAGTGTTTACGGATGATATTTGTCTATTATGTACCTGTTGTTTGGCATCCGTGTCTCTGTTTCGTCGGTCTTCCTGGTTGCTCTTCCATCAGCCGGTCAAACAGAGCGCCTCCCAGTGGCCTGGCTAAATAGTGCCGTGTTCACTGTGGAGTGCTCCACAGCAACAGGAAGCCGACTTATCCATTGTCTTCTGGATAAGGGGGGAAATGTGTTTATACTTATCTTTATTTATCTATATGTTCATGTTTATATCTTTATATGTTGATCTATTTTAGGTTACTTTGATTAATTGTGGCTGTTTGGGGTTTAATGTGTTTTAAATATTAAACTTGAGAACATGTACAAATGTTTATACTTACCTTTTAATTGGTGCATGTTGGTTTAGGTTAAAGGGGCGTGGCTTCACCTTTAAAAGCAAGGAGGATGTGGCATGGGCGTCAGCTGAGTCTACTAGAGGTGGGATGTATGCATTAATGAGGGACTTTCTTGACTCACAAGCACAGCGAGAGCAGCGTTACCTGATGGAGCTACAGAGCTTCAAAGAGTCAATTCTGCAAGCTGTCTGACCAGCTGAGGGTTCGAGTGATGCAGAGAGTCCACGATTGGGGTTGTCAACGCCAACAGCGCAACGACACTCATCTTTCCAGAGAGACAGAGACTCGCCTACTGACCTGAGGTATAGCAGCCAGCCAATGTTGCGAACAGAGCCGAAGTTGCCAGTCTTCCAGCAGGGGGAGGACATAGAGAACATCTTGCATCGGTTTAAATGACTAGCTAAAACCTGGAGGTGGCCAGAGGAGGAGTGGAGCTTCCGCTTGGTGCCACTGTTGACTGGGCAGGCACTTGAGGCGTACTTAGCCATGGACGAAGACCGAGCTGAGCTATATGAGGACCTGAGGGAGGCGTTGTTAGCAAAGTTCAACATCTCACCTGAAACCTACCGTCAGCGGTTCAGGGCTATGTCTACTCCAGCAGGAGAGTTGCCTACTGAAACTTATCATCGGCTGCGAAACCTTTACCGGCGTTGGGTGAAACCTGACATTCATTCAAAAGAGGAAATTGGTGAGACGATTGTCTTGGAGCAGTTACTTCGGGTCCTACCACATGAAGTGCGGATGTGGGTAAAGGAACACGAGCTAACAACAGGACTTGAGGCTGCGAAGCTGGCACAGCAGTATATTAACGCTCAGTATATTATTAATTAATTAGTATATTAAGGCATTCAGCGTTCTCAACCACTTAAAGGTACTGTTAAAACTTTGTTGGTAACCGCACTGAACTTAATCAGAATTATGAAAATGTTCCAACACAGAACACTGACACTGGGAAGGGGTTGGTGTGCTTTCACTGCCAGCAGCCAGGGCACAAAGCTCTTGTATGTCCTGTGCGAAAAGCTAAACTGACTGGATTTTGTTACGTTCCAAGGGAAGGGGATAGTGACAATATTAATGCTCACCAAGTGCATTATGTGAAAGCTTTTGTGAATGGACGTAGTGTAAATGCCATGTTGGACACTGGTAGCTCAATGTCATTGATAAAGCGAAGTCATATCACACATGTGCCTTATACAACTATGGTTAATGTACAATGTGTTCATGGTGATGTAAAACAGTATCCACAAATTGAAGTGAATGTGGGGGTAAAAGACCAATTGTATTTACTGAATGTTGCTGTTGTCGATGACCTACCTGCTGATATGATTTTGGGTAAAGATATACCAGTGTTAAATGAACTGTTAAACATGAACTGTGGTACAAAATTGCCTATGAATGTTGCACTGTCATGTCCGGCGGTAACACGGGCCCAAACCAAAACAGGTCTGCAGCCATTGCCTGACTTCCATGATAGTCTGTTGCAAGGCGGGACCAAAGGCCAAAAAAAAATACGCAGTCAAAAGCGACTGGAAAAAGGACTTGGTACCCCAGCCCCAGAAACACAAACCGAGGGTCTGGAAACTCAAAGTTGGGAAATCCCAAAGGACATTGCCAGCCTGCAGAAGGCTGATAAGACATTGACTGGGTTATTTGCTAAGGCCAATGAAGACAAAATGAACTTATGTGGGGAGAAGTATGTTATAATTAATGATGTTTTGTACATGCAAACCTCTGAATCCACACGTTTGGTTGTCCCTACATGTTGTCGTCTTGTGGTTCTGTCTGTACCACATAACATACCTTGGGCAGGGCATCTTGCATTCCAAAAGACATTTGCATGCAGTAGTTCACGTTTCATATGGCCTTCCATGTAGACTGATGTACAGATTTATTGCACCACAAGCCCTACCTGTCAAAAGACAAGCACTGTGCGTCACCCGGGTAAGGCCCCATTACTCCCTTTGCCTGTGATCTCTGTGCCGTTTCAGCGCATTGCGATGGATACCGTGGGCCCACTGGAGAGGAGTACATCTGGACATCAGTACATTCTGGTCATCAGTGACTATGCCACCAGGTACCCTGAGGCTTTCCCTCTGCGATCCATCACC
Organism: Danio kyathit; assembly: GCA_903798195.1. Lineage (NCBI taxonomy): Eukaryota > Metazoa > Chordata > Actinopteri > Cypriniformes > Danionidae > Danio > Danio kyathit. Next base: position 38,816,831 of record LR812540.1, read on the forward strand.
ACCACCAAGGTAATCAATGCCCTAATACAGCTGTTCTCTAGAGTGGGAATAACCAATGACATACTTACGGACCAAGGAACCAACTTTACGTCCAGACTGATAAAGATGATGCATCGTCAACTGGGCATCACTGCAATCAAAATCACCCCATACCACCCACAGACAGACGGACTAGTAGAGCGGTTCAACCAAACGCTGCAGAACATGCTTCGCAAGTTTGTGTCAGAGACTGGGAAGAACTGGGATAAATGGCTTCCATTTCTGATGTTTGCCTACAGGGAGGTGCCTCAAGCTTCTACGGGATTTTCTCCATTTGAGCTCCTGTATGGATGGCTGGTTCAAGGACCACTGGATCTTCTTCGAAAGAACTGGGAGGCCTCTTCATCTGATGAGACGACGGAGAAGGCAAAAGGTATTGTTCAGTATGTCCCTGCGATGAGAGACCGCCTGGAGACCTTCAGAGAGAAGGCACAAGAGAACCTCAAGAAGGACCAGAAGACACAGAAAGCAAAATTCCTTACCACTCTGGACTTGTGTAAAGGCTACTGGCAAGTGCCATTGGAAGAAGAGTCCAGATGGTATACAGCATTCTGTACCCCCATGGGATTATATCACTTCAAGGTTCTACCTTTTGGGCTTCATGGGGCACCAACCACTTTCCAGCAGCTAATGGATCAAGTGCTGAGAGGATGTGCAGAGTGGTCTGCAGCCTACCTCGATTATGTAGTCATCTACAGCTCATCCTGGGAAGACCATCTGCAACACCTAAAACAGACCCTTGACAAAATTCAAGCAGCAGGTTTGACTCTCAATGTCAGCAAGTGTGAGTGGGTGAAGGCACAGACCAATTACCTGGGATATCGCCTAGGAAATGGAGAGTTGCGTCCTCAAGTGGATAAGGTGGAAGCAGTACAACACAGTCCAAGACCAACAACGCGGAAGGAAGTTCGGTCATTTCTTGGTCTGGTGGGATGGTACCGGAGGTTCCTCCCTGACTTCTCGACCACTGCAGTCCCCTTAACCAACTTGCTGTGCAAACAGGCCAAGAATCCAATTCAGTGGACACAAGATTGCGAAAAGGCATTTACAACTCTAAAGAAACAATTATGTTCAGAACCTGTACTTAAGAGTCCAGACTTTACCCAGCCATTTACCGTCCAAGTGGATGCTTCCGCAGTAGGGGTCGGGGTAGTCCTCATGCAGAAAGATGCCGGACAAGAAAGGTCGGTGGCATATATTAGCAGGAAGCTACTTCCATGAGAAACCGGGTATTCCACCGTGGAGAAAGAAGGACTGGCAATAAAGTGGGCATTGGAGAGTCTCAGGTACTACTTGTTGGGCAGAGAATTTACATTAGAGACCGACCACCGAGCACTAACCTGGATTCACAGCATGAAAGACCATAATGCCCGAGTGACCAGGTGGTATCTGTCTCTACAGCCATACAAGTTCAAGGTTGTCCATCGACCAGGATCCCAGAACAGGACAGCCGACTACCTTTCGAGGTACCCGAATGGCAGCCGGCTTGGAGAGGGGGAAGGTGGTGTGATAAGGTGACATGACCCTGGCTGATAAACAGTGCTGTACATTCAAACATAATCACTTACCTAAGTTATCCATAAAAGCCTGAGGCGATTTGGGTGCACACGTCCGCCATCAGCACTTTGGTTCTCACACACACACAAACGCATCCAAAAATGTATTTCTTCATCTCCATCCATAATGCACGCTATTGTCACAAATACACGCACATACACATGTTGTCTGAGTGTTTAATGTTTTCGGTTCATCTGTGTCTAAGTGTTTACGGATAATATTTGTCTATTATTAACCTGTTGTTTGCCGTCCGTGTCTCTGTTTCGTCGGTCTTCCTGGTTGCTCTTCCATCGGCCGGTCAAACAGAGCGCCTCCCAGTGGCCTGGCTAAATAGTGCCAAGTTCACTGTGGAGCGCTCCACAGCAACAGGAAGCCGACTCATCCATTGTCTTCTGGATAAGGGGGGAAATGTGTTTATACTTATCTTTATTTATCTATATGTTCATGTTTATGTGTTTCTATCTTTATATGTTGATCTATTTTAGTTTACTTTGATTAATTGTGACTGTTTGGGGTTTAATGTGTTTTAAATACTAAACTTGAGAACATGTACAAATGTTTATACTTACCTTTTAATTGGTGCATGTTGGTTTCGGTTAAAGGTCGTGGCTTCACCTTTAAAAGGCAGCCCCAAATGCCAATTCTGGGTCAGTTAACCTGGCGAGCGAGCGAGCTACTGTGGTGCCGTAAGCAAATTGTGACTTGTCTATTATTAGTGTGCTAGTACACATATTGTTTGTTTGCTGTTTATTTGTTCTTTTATCTTTGGTTGTTTTGTTACTTTGCTGGGTTTTGAGTTATTTTGGTTTTCACTCTCGTACACTGTAAATAAACCATCTCTTTGCACGTTACGCGAGTTGTGCCATCATTTTTTTTGAGGTAGTTCCTCGTTTTGATATACTTTTGACAACCCACTATGAGTCTTCCTGGTTCGTAAACCTCACAGGATTATACATCGCGAAATTTAGTGGTTTTTATTTTAGCGTTTTTTTTAAAAGCATGATGATAAAAAATGAACGCAGTTATGTATATATTAAAACATGTGCTTGTTTGTTGTAAAAATTCGTAATAATGACAAAAACACAAATTTGTGGATCTCCTTACTTCCAGGTGCAGTCATTCTGCCGTTGTGGCTGGTGTGTTCTGGGAAATTTTCTTACCCCTTGGTTTCAAGTGTGCTCCTGAAAAATCTTCGTTCGAAGGGGGATTTACCCCTTCCACTTAGTCCTACGCCTTCAAGCTAAAGAGAATTGGGACACCCCTACCCCTTGACGTGAACGCGCAAAACGAGGGGTAGGGCTAAGGAGATGGGCTAAGGGCTAGAATTGAGATGGGGCCTTTGTCTCCTACCTGACCGTAACCCTGCTTTTACGTCATAACGAGCTTTCATGTCAGTTTGAGTGTCTCTCATACAACTTCAAGCAAGATCACATGCACCATGAAGTCTCTCTGAAACGACTAACATAGTCTAAGACATTTCTTTGCTCCCTGACTCTCTGAGTGGTATGCTCTGGAAACTCGATGTTCTATAGATAAAGACTTCAGTGTTTGTGTAAACACACGTGATAGGAAATGTGCCGATTTTGTAACTGCATACAGTTCACCGTAAGCGTTTGACCCAAGTTACTGAAAATTTAAAGTCCTTCTGCATACTTCTGCATATACCACATTTCTTTTGATAACTGTAAAACTGTAAGATTTTTGAAATATAGGTTTTTTATTTATTATTATTTTGGTAATGTTACTGATGCACAAGTCTTTCCTCTGCATTTGTGTATCTTATGTAATTTATACTTGTATCTTTTGGTTATTATTCTGAAATGCAGGATGTACTGGCAAGTTAAACATCCTGTTGTTTCAGTTATTTAAAGTACTCATTTGAGGTGTCATTTTGCAAAACATTTTTACATGAAACGGGCATGAAGTAAGAATTATGGACCTTATTGTACTCTGCAAATGACCTCAACTAGAATCATTACTGACAAAAACTTTACAAAACTAGAAAAAATTATATAGCATGCTGAATAATGTTTAAAAAGTAGTAGTGTAACAGATCACAAATCACACTAAGGTTTTTGAGTCATGGATCGAACTATTTTTCGGATCAGCAAGAAAGGGAGGAGACAAATGTCATTAGCTTTCCATTTATTACAAAAACAGTACTGCAAGAAACTTTTGGTTTTAACAAACAGAACTTAGAACCTGTAATGGGGTATATGCAGAAGTATGCAGAAGGACTTTTAATTTATGACTAACCTGGGTCGAGCGCTTCCGGTAAACTGTATGACATTACAAAATTGGTGCGTTTAAGCTCTGTTTTCTTTAAAAATTAGCGATATCCACTGCCAGACTGATATCCAATATAAAGTGGGTCTCAGATTGTACAAGAAACACTGCATTAAATTAAAATATTCCCAGCCATGTCTTTAAAATATAAAAATTGATTTTACCACAGTATAATCAATGGAGCTTCTGTGCTGTGACGGCACGTGCATGTAAACAGCTTTTTATCTCGTTTTACACTTGAGCAACTAAATGAATGCCAAAGTCTACTTAACTGATCATATTTTAATTGCATTACAACATCGATGCTGTAAAAGGAACCCTATGAAAAGGAAAAAAAGTCACACTAACCGTTCACCGGAAGTTTATCAGTATGGGAAGAAACACTAGCTCTGCATATACCCTATTTTATTAAAAATAAATATCACCAAATAACCGGCTGAATAAAAAAATCAGTACTGAGAAAAATTATCTTTGCTCTTGCTGATAATGCTAAATGTAAAAATCTAACATATTAATCTTTTATTCATTCATTTACATTCGGCTTAGTCACCACATACAATTCACCTATAGCGCATGTCTCTGGACATTGGGGAAATCGGAGCACCTGAAGGAAACCCACACCAACACGGGGAGAACATGCAAACTCCACACAGAAACGCCAACTGGCCCAGCCAGGACTTGAACCAGCGAACTTCTTGCTGTGAGGTGACAGTGCTAACCATGGAGCCACAGTGCCACCCACATAATCTTTTATAACACATTTATTTTTTTAGTCCTCAATTAATGATCCAATATTTCACTCATAAAACTTCAAGATTTATTACTAGACATATAGGCCCAGTTTCACAAACAGGGCTTAGCTTAAGCCAGGACTAGACCTTAGTTAAATTAGGCTATTTAAGCCACATTTATAAAAATGACCTTAGAAAAATACATTACTGGTGTGCACCTGTAGACAAAAAATGACACTGACATATTTTAAGACATCTCACTGCAAGTTATTTTTAGTTGAGACAGCTCAACTTGCAATTTAATCCATGACTAGCCTTAAACCTTGTTTGTGAAACCGGGGGATAATTTTTGAAGAACTATTCCGTGGAATATTTTTGATGGTTGATTGTCACCACTTATTGGTTATATAATGTAATTGCTACAACTTTTAATATCATCATGTTGCATTGAATGGTGATTTTAATCTTTACCAAAATATCAGTGTTTATATCTAAAATATAAACTGTTATCCAAGTACCTCTGTGTTATTTTATTGTTTGTAACTTTGTAACTAACTGAAAAGTGTAAAAACTCTTAAATCTTAAATGCTGATTTGAATGCAGTGCATCGAATGATCAATAAACCTGTGCAAATCATCATTTATAAGTTATGTTGCAAGGGTGTTTGAATTGAGATCCCGATCTTTTATTATATTAGTGCGTTCTGACCTGTGGGTTGTGATCCTATATCACAGATCAACCTTGATCCGTTAAACCCCTATTAAATAGTAATGTTTAATATAGCATAAAATACGTATATGCTTTCTCAGCTAAGAACATATAAAACCCTGAAATAACAATTGGAATAAGAAAGCCAGATTAAAAGTATTTTACAGTATTTTTATTCCATCAATCAAATGTCAGTTTGCTTTTGATAAATTTCAGATTTTTCCCCCTGACTGTAACAAGAATGCTATCTTTAAGACTGTAAAGTCTTTAAAATCTTGAGCCATTTAATCAGAAAAATATAGGCTGATTCCAATTTAATAAGTGACTTTGATAGCAATTTTGTGCAGCATAGGTGGCAAAGCATCTGCATCTGAAGTTGCATTAGATTTAGTAAATGCATTTATATAACATTTAAAGTGTCAACATTTAATGGGATTTGATTCAATCATTCTTTCTGATCACAGAGATGATTGACAAAATGATAATCAGATAATGAAGATGATATTGCCAGTAGGTGGCAGTAAGTACTTGCATTAGGCTCGTTTATTTAACCAATTCGTTTGAATCAATTATTCGTTCAGTAAGTGTTCCTACTGAATAGACTGAATCCAGCCATTCACGAATGACATACTAATATCATACTCAATGTTTCTGATAGTTTTTCCATGATGGACATCCAGCGTTCTCCAGCCTCCCACGCCTAGACTGCAGTTCTGCACAGGAAGTTTGGCCAAAGGAGAAATGGTCATGCCCAACTGAGCCTGGTTTCTCTCAAGGATTTTTTCCTTCCTTCACTTTTGTCAATTGGTGAAGTTTTGTTTCTCGCCACTGGCTTGCTTGCTTTGGGACTTGTAGAGCTGCACATCGATGGATTTGCTCTTCAGTGTTTAGACTTTGAGCAGTGAAAATTAAACCACACTGAACTGAACTAAACTGAAATACAACTCTGAAAACTGGACCGACACAGTTTCAATTTACTAGAACTTCTATGTTAAGCTACTTTGACACAATCTACACTGTAGAAATGAAGATGAAATGAATTGAAAACCTATATATTGTTACTCGGCAAATTAAAGTCATGGCTGCTGCATATATTACACTGAAGTCGATTCTGGTCTGCTGGTCACTAGCGAAGCAGTTTTGCCAAGGATTGTGAAAGCTGGTTAGAAAAATAAAACCACAGTGACATGCTGCAGCCTATGTAGACCAATGGATATGGGTTTACGCATGTAAAGTATGGTATAAAATATTATTTTAAGGCAAGCACAGGTTGCCAAATGTATGCCTAGTCAGAAATCCATAAATTGAGATGTTATTTTGTTGCACAAAATGAACAGAGGAAGACAGCACTATTTAAAGTTTGGTTGACTAAACAGTGGAGAGGGGGCGTGTAACAGAACACCTTTTAACAGCAAAAGAGAATGTGTGATGTCCTTATATAAAATATAGAGTGACTGAAATAAACCAGGCGATATTGCTTTGACCACTTTATTAAATTAGGAGGAATTAGGAAAGTGTGACAAGTTATAAATTGCTCATATGAAAGAATATTTCCTGTATCATGAAACACGCACAGGATACAATTAATATTATTTTGAAACCACCCTTGGAAAATAATGATTTGTTTCTGATGATAATTTATCTGTTATTCCATAAAAAAAAAATCTATGGGGGGGAAAACTGTGAACATAACAAAGCTTCCAAGCAGACATTGCTGATGAATTTGGACAACCATATAAGAGGGTAGCTAGTTACATTTCAGAAAAAAGGCTACCAATGTTATCAAAAATATGGTTGGGGTTAAAATATCAAATGGACATCGGATTTAATAGACATCCCTCAAGATAATTAATTTTGAAAATGTTTATTCTGTCAAAAAAATCTAAGAAATCAACACCATCCTTTGCTTTACTTTTAGGAATCACTTCTTTTTATGCGGTTTACTCTTTCAGATAAACTAAAAAAAAATTGGACGAGTTATTAATTTCTTGGGCAACTTTGTTCTCAACAAATAATGATAAAGTTATACAAAATGAGAAAGACTCTCTGACTTGGACAAGAGAACTCCTCCATATAGTGATAGGTCCCGTTGTAGCCAGGAATTAAGAATGTTTTTAGACTTGCTGATCCTAGAAGAAAAATTCAAGTTCTTTATCACCAGAAGATTTCAAAATATATAAATACCTAAACATTTAACTGTGTATTTAACAGGCATATTTCCTATAGTCAAAATTCAAATCATGAACAGGCATTATTTTACATTTGGAGACATAAATTTAATTTAAAGCCTTTGACATGTGTAAACAATCTTTTAGAAGCAAGGTGGTGTCTTTTGCCTACTGTGAAATCTTAGGCCCAATCCTATTTCTACCCCTTAGCCCTTCCCCTTGTCCCCTCGTTTTTTGCCTGTTCATGTAAAGGGGTAGGGCTGTTCCAATTCTCTTCAGCTTGAAGGAGCAACAACATGCTTTCACATCTGTCACTCGATGACATTCGAATACCCTAAGAGAAAGATCTTGATTAAAGGCACCCCCAAATTTGAGCTACTTTAATGTATTTAACAAAACCTGGTGCTTTGAAAAAATAATTGAAACAAAAAAATAGAATCACCATAATCAAGCACATCCAAAACTAATCTTATGTTATTGGAAATAACATTTGAATTAAGGGCAGTTTCTTTCAGTGAATCATCTTTGCCATGTAGTTCAGGTCAATCAAAAAGCATCACGGCAGAGCATTCAAGTTGATTAGTCTGTGCAACCCCCAATATATACTGCTATATCCATTATACTCTTGTCCAGAATAAAGCAGGTTTAATGTCCACAAACAGGGACTCCTGTTATATGATTGAAGCAACCTCCTATACACTACCTGACAAAATTCTTATTATCGATCCCAGTTGTAAGAGCAACAAATATAACTTGAGTTATTGATCTTCAACTTCTAGTTGATCATTTGGAATAGTGGCAGAAGGTAGATTTTTCAGATGAATCCTCTGTTGAAGTGCATCCCAATCATCACAAATACTGCAGAAGAACCCGCATGCTCACAAGGAGCTAGTAGTGTATTTACTGCAAAGGGACAATAAACCACCAACATATAAAGAAACAACCAAATTCACAAAACAGGCAGAAAACGAAATTCAATTTCCTGTTGATCATTGTTCATATTAACTTTGTAAAAAATTAAGTGGATAAATCCATAAATATGCAACAAAGTTATTTTAGATTTTTGCTTCTGTGTTGGGTTTCCATTGGTTGTCCAATATAAAACCTGGGTTCTGCAATAAAACTATTTTCGTTTAAATTTGACAGCCAACATCTGATGTTAAAAGTAATGTTTATGAAACAAGAAAGCTAAATTGCTAATATATCGGAGTGGATTGGTTTGTGCAAAAGGAGAATGTGCAGAATGTGGTCAGCACAAACTTCCTCTTGTGTGACTAAAAGTCACCTCATGAAAGCTCTGGTTTAGAAGATTCATCTTATAGGCAGCGTGAAAGAAACTCAGCCCTTAAGGGCTTTAACAACATGAAGGTCGTGCTGCTTCTTCTCTGTGAGTTTAACTAATTATATTTTTTATAGTATTAATGGCACAATCATGTTGAAGGTATGAATGTGTGTGCTTTATTTCACAGATTTGCTCATGTGGTTTCAGGGTGCTGATATGTTAACAGATCAACTAACAGATTTGGGTCAAAATGTGACTATAAATTGTGATTTTGATGTTAAGGAGGTGAACTGGTTATTACTGAAACTACCAGATCCTCCAGTTCTGATCTTAAGCTCTTCAACAACTGCAGCAACTTTTCACTACAACAAAACTTTTAGACAGAAATATTTAGTGCAGAGTAAACACTGTTTATTCATCCAAAATGTCACGATTGATGAGTTGGGACTTTATTACTGTGTGACCAAAGAAGCACATCCAAAATACAGCAACGGCACCAAACTACACATTGAAGATGGCACCAACTTACACACCACTAGTGAGTGACCATTCAATAATTACAAAATTAGACATTAAATGATTTTCAGACACAAAATGTAACAAATAGTATGCTCCTTCAATAATTGGACAGTACGGTATACAACTCCGGAGATTCAGAATCCTACAGAGATTAAGATGAGCCCGAGACCATGGCAGATTATTAGCCTGACATCTGGACTGTTGAATGGCATTCTGGCCACTGTGATCATTGGTGAGTTTTTTAATATGATGTATTGTTTTGACTGTTCAAATGAAAAGACTTTAAAATTAAAATCTGATTAAATGTCGCTTTAAGGACTAGCAAGAAAAAGGAAGAGAACCAGAGACAACTTGAACCAATCTCAAGATGTGCACCTACAACAGCCTCGAGTTAACCTTCAAGAACCACAAAACTCAAGCCAAGTGCAGGTAAATCAAATCTATTCAAAAAGTTAAGTACTAGCCTATGCAGCTATAGGTCAATGAAGGAAGACAACATTTAAAAATGCATATGTTGATACAACATACACTCAACTGCTCTACACTAGAGGTGTGACGAGATCTGGGCTCTCACAAGACTAAATCGCGACGAGGTTTCTCGTCAAGGTGAAAAGTTGTCTTGTGAGTTGTGATGTTATGATTTGATTAAATGAATTTAGTACTGAAGTTTGGAGGCAGGATTGAATTTGAACTGCAAATCAAGTGTTTTGCACACAACTGACAACTTGGGCTTGGGCAGGTGTGCCGTAACCGTTTTTTCCACTGGAGTTTAAAGGTTGACGTGTCCAAAAGCAAAAGCTGCTACAACTGCCACCACAGAAATTAACCATGCGATGGAATAGCACTTTAGATATGCTTTAAGTCATAATCGTCATAAATACAAATCGAATAAAGATGTGAAATATTGTGAAATTTTCTTATTTTAGTCACATTACTGAAGTGCTGTACAGACATGAAAACACATTAATCAAACTATTACCATCGTGTAGGACTTTTAGCCGCATTTGCAACAGGATAAGCCATACACACATGGCTGTTAGAGACAATTCCCTGCCTTTACCGAGTCAGCAAAGTGAACACAGTGAACTCCTGGACACACACATACACACCCGTCATCATTGTCATTATGTCGTCTGGAAAATTGGAAGTTTTCTTTTCATTGGGTGTGTGGTATCAAACTCCATTAAAACAGCTCTCTCCTAGTAGTCCTTACTCGCATCCCGTAGCTCAGAGTTTGTCCAGTCAGTAGAGTTTATAACAAAATATTTAAACCTCATATTAAACTTAAATACTGCAGTTTCGCATTTTGTGATTTATTTATTTTTTTAGTTGAATAACATACTATGTACCATTCATATATTTTATTATTGAGGATTCAAAAAAAAATTGTATAAAAACCTCTTCTCATTCTCATGAACCCAATATCATGTCTTGTTTCCAAGAGTAAGGTCTCGTCACACCCTTATTGTACACTAACTAGATTGGATCATAGTCTGTCTCACATATGAATTAAGAGTAATGATTATTGTTTGTTTGTTGTTTTCAGTATGTGACAGCACACTTTTCTTCACCATCTAGAAGGTTTCAGCCGAGTCAATTAAATAGCACATATGCTCTCCTACAGTTGCCAAATCAGAGAACACATAACCATATCTGACCCAGTTTAGTTTCATTTCTTATTTCTTTATCTCTTTAATAATCATATTTCAATATTGTTGTGCCAAGAGTTTAAATGTAAAGCATAAGCGAAACAAGAAGTTAATTTATGTGTATCATATTCTTATACATGCTGTTGCTAAATGTGTCTGAGTCAGTAACTTACATAGCAAGAAATGCTGCTCAGTTCTGTAATTTAGATGAATGTTATTTGTGCTTCGCATAAATGTTGAGTTTCCATGCAGGCAGATGTTGTAGGTGTAGGGTGAATGGAAATCAAACAACTGAACAACATTGTGACATTTTAGAGGGTTGGGTGAATAGACTTTCAGAAATTGATCAGATTTAAAATGTCTTAATTTGTGTTTTGATTAAACACAAATCATTTTTGGTGTTGTTCATTGCCTTTTTGAGATAACATGCTTGTTGTCTTAAAAGCTAATTTGTGTTCAGAAATTTTTACATACTGTAGAAATTCATAACTAAGTAGATGTTTGTTTTTTTTAATTCACGACTTGTTATTTTGGATTATCTTTTGCTTGTACACAATACATTATTTGGTTTTGTAATGAGTGCAATCAATAGCCGGTCTGACTGTAGCCATACAGTATCCATTCTGTATTATACACTGTAAAAAATGTCCGTGATTTTAACAGTAAAAGTCTGTACAATCAACAGTGAAAACCTGTTAAATGATTAACAGCTAATTTCTGGACAAAATACAGACAATAACTGAAATAGATCTAACCTTTGTTTTTGAGAAACTAATCAGAGTGTCTGAAATCTCAACACACACCCTCATTTACTAGTCCCTAAATTAGTTGATTAGTTTAGTTTAAAATATAGACTGCAAAATACTGTAAAACCTTTTTTGTGTCACCATTGTGGAGGATATTAGCGTCTGTCTGCAAGTCCAAGATGAACTGAGAACATTTGATGTTATGCTGCATCTTGTTTTGTATAAAGGTAACTGTGTAGTTACTAATGCAGTGAAAATTTGTTAATTACAATCACACATGTTCACATTAATGCATTTAATGAGTTTACATTTTTGTGAACTAAGCTATGTTTTTGTGAACTGAACATTGTATCAGTTCATGAAATACGGTTATTTTCCGTAAATTTAAACAGTTCTATAAAACAGCTGCCAGTATTTTTCTGTAAATTTAATGGATTTCTTTTAACAGTGCAGGTTGTGTGTGTGTGTGTGTGTGTTAAACAGTCACTAAGCCAGTCTATTCTAAACATGCTGTTGTTTTGTTCATTAAAGCTGTTACAACACAATCTGTAGTGTTTGTGTGTTTGTTATTTAATTAAGAAATTAAGATGTCAACATTTAGCCACCGGCATCCCATTCCTAACTGAATGATCTTGGGTGTTAGATTATAAAGCCAGTTGGAAACTGTAAATATGGTCTAATAACCATATCATTAGCATAAGTGGACAACTTTGTTCAACAGTAGAGTTTGCACAGGCTTGAAACAGTAAACAATGACAGGTAAACAGCTCACCTGTGGCTTTAACACCTTTTCAGACTATAGTTGGTTTTCATGAAAAATGCTCCACTGGTCTTGCAACTAAGAAATGCACCATAAAGCCACATGCACAAACAAACCACATGCTCACACACACACACACACACACACACACACACACACACACACACACACACACACACACACACACACACACACACACACACACACACACACACACACACACACTTTATTTTGGAAGGGAAAAAAATCAACTTCAAAGTTTTCTATTGTTAGTTATCGGTAAATAGGTTCAAATTACCAGGTGTGGTGATAATATACTAATAATATATGGGTTTTTTTGTTCATATAATACCCGATTTGTTTATATAATAAAGTTATTTCCTCCCCCTATAAACCCAACGGTGTAAAATGTATAAAAATAATAAAGCAAAAAAAAAAAAACATCTTTCTATTTAGACTACAAAAGTACAATATCTTTACAAATAATCAAAAGAGTGGCATAAAGGCTCATGTACTAAAGGATAAATTTTATATTTAGAGTTTGAATTAGTAAATTTGAATTTTTCTCAGTGAGATGATAAATCCGCTTAAGTGATTGATGTCATGCAAAGTGGCTTCCTTGTTCCAAGCGCTCTATCAAACTGTATGGGAAGTGTCATCAAATGGTAATAATAAACGTTTACAAAGCACTGTAATTCTCATGACTTAAAAGCTGTCATAAACAAATATTTTCTCAATTCAAATGAGTAGCAGCTTGGACCCAGAAACAGTATTCCATATGTCACGGCTTAACAAGCAGATAGCTGTTACATGTAAGCATTGGCCAGAAAAGTCGTAACACAGACACTACATTTTTTTTGCTTATTATTATTATTATTAAGCAGCCATCAGATCTAATTTGCTCTAAACAGTATTTAGTAGACATTATCAAAAAAAGAGACAATCTTTATTAATATTTAGTCATTTTCGTATATTGGGCCCTATCAAACGTGGCATGTGGTGCCAGGCGCAATGCAACAACTTTTTGCTAGTTTCAGTCTGACGCAAGTATTATTTTCACGTTCTGAGCCACTTTAGAAACAGAGCATTTGTGCCCATTTGTCCACCCATGTGTGTGCTGGTCTGAAAAGGAGATGTTAAGGCATATTGTTGGTGTGCCATTATTTTGAGAAAACTGAAATAGACAGTGGCATTGACTGACTGAAAGTTTTGTTTTTTCAAAAATGGCATAAGTGATATGCACCTATGCGAGTCTTAAATGTGCGTACACATTGCTTATTATGCACACAGAGATGCACAGAAGCACACAAATATATTTAAATAAAAAAATGAAGAATTAAAATGTAAAAACGCATTATTGTTTACAAAAAAAAAAAAAAAAAAAAAAACTACCTCCTCCAATGCCTTAACTTCGGGGCTTTGGTAGGATCCGGCTCTTTTGTGGCCAGTTTATTCATGACAGTTAACATTTGTTTAATATTTGTATTATTATTACCAGGGGCGTTGCTAGGGTTGAAAGGGATAAGGGGCTTAGCCCCAAAGAAGTCCCCCCCCCCCCCCCCCCCCCAAAAAAAAAAAATTCTAATTCTAATTTGTTTTTTAAAAATGTAATTTTCTGCAAGTCTTCAAATTTGAAAATATGATTTATTTTATAGTGGGAGTTGTTATCCAATGTGATACAAAGCTACAAACATGTTTATTTGGACGGAGTGATTAACTAAGATGTAGTTTTGTCAAGATACTGGAATTTCTAAATTCAATACCTTGCAAAATATTGATATTCAATAGGCTACTATTTTTGATATAATAACAATTGAGAAATAAATATATAAATAAATATAAAGATCTATATGCTAGAAATATGTTTACTTCAAATTTCTTTAGAGGGAATTTATTTTCAGTTTTCCTCAAAATAGGGTGATGTGGGCAGTGTAGCACTTTAAATTAACTTATTTTCAGTTTTCCTCAAAATAGGGTGATGTGGGCATTGTAGCACTTTAAATGAATGTAGGCTAATGCCTGTTTCATTCTTGAGCAGAAATTCCATATATGCCTCACAAAAGTAGTTGAACAGTCCAGGAAATCCCTAATATAGATGAAGGCATCCAGGGATTGCTGTAGTTGAATGAATAAAAATAAGATCTGATTAAACATAAAAAGTCTTTAACTGATCATTTACAAGACTGTAACAATAAATGGAAAAATAGAAAGCTAGTACAATTTACGTTTTTCTTTTCTTTCTAATTTGCATGTATTTACATTTATATGAAGCTTCATCAGTAGTTAGAACTATTCAGTTTCGCAAAACACTTGTATTATTCCCACCTGCCGGTAGAAACAGGTACTGCTGAACAGCTGACTGATTAACACGGTGCGTTAAGTGGAGCGCGTGATGTGTGTTAATTTAAGTACTTAGATAACAAAATAAATGTTATAGAATCTATTTTTATTTAAGTGCAACATATTCCAAAAGATCAGGGGCTTTTGACAATACATCAGGGGCTTGAGCCCCCAAAGCCCCAAAGAGTGCTTAAAGTGAAGCTGCCTTCGTGTTACCTAAAACCCAGGATTGGTGCAAACTAAACTGATAGCCAGCTAATCCAACTTCATCAAATCAAATAAATATTTCAGAAAGAAACAAGAACTGGATAGCATAGGCCCTCCTAATAAGTATTGCAATTACACAGTCTGATCAAATTAGAGCAAAGCAATAATAAAGACATACAAAGCAAGGCACTTCAAATACAGTGAACACCAAAATTAGAAAACACTTTTTTAGAAATATTTAATTCTTATTGTTTAAAATTTGAAAGATGTGTTGTTGTGGTTCTGACATGTTAGTAGAGCAGTGTATAATATAAAATAACCAAGCCAATTGAACATCACTTGTCTCTCTAGTTTCACACAGGACATCGCTAGTCTCTCACAGACATCAATAGTCTCTCACCGGACATCACTCTGTCACAACATCACTAGTCTCTCTAGCTTCACACAGGACATTAGTCTCTCACAACACATCACTAGTCCCTCGCATTGCTCTGTTGTGACTTTGATCATCTTTCAGGTTTAGTTCAGGACTCTGGGCTGGCCATTTCATTATTTTACAAATTTTTGTTTCAAGGCTTAACCTACAGTATTTGTTGTGTGACAGGGTTCATTGCACTGCATGATACTCACTGGCTGATTGGACAATAAATTCAGGGAATTAACCGGATGTTGTTGATTGAGCCTCTGATATATAATATCTGATATATTACATCATGTATCTGTATGAGACTCAACTTCTGCTGGAAAAAAAAAAACACCCAGAAACCATGACACTTCACCGCCACTGACTTCTGAACATGTATTCAGTTCAGTCTAGACCAAGCATACCGCAAGCTAAAAAATAAATAAATTACAAATACCATCAAAAAATGATGGCTAAATGTGGTGTTACCGGTGATTAATGACATTAATACTTTTTTAAAACTTAAAAGAATAGATTGAATAAAACACACCTGTGTTTATGTCAAACCTGTCTTCAGCTTTTGCTTCACGTGTGCATTTCCATATTAAGCTAGAAAGCTCTGAAGTGTGCGTGGTGGTTAAACAAACTGCTGGTCAAAGTTTACAATCCAGTGAAGTCAACAGCATGCCAGAAACATTTTACCACACATGAGACCTCATCATTTAGTTTACTTTTTCTTTATATGATAAAAATGTAACTATTGACATTAATCAGGCACATTTTTTTAGTGGTTTGATATTTTGAGCATGCAAAATGAACAGTTTACTATTTCTTTGTTGCATTTGATGCATAGAATTGATTGCTGGTTCATAAAATTTGAAGTCTACAGACAGATATATTTACAGAGAGATATAGTTAAACAAAGTGAAGAGTTTATTTTGAACGAAAACATATATCAATTTCATAGTGGTATATCTTTTTCACACCGTGATGGCTATAATTGACATGCATCTGCACAGCTTTGCGGCTAACACATCTAAATTAGTTTACATCAAGAAAACTGCAAGGGATCTTTTTATAAAATGTGTTACTGGTCTTGCTCGTGTAAGAACAAGTCAACCACAAAGTCTCATGTGAAAGAGTGATAAAGGTTTTCGGTAACACTTTAAAATAACTACACACTATGAACCATTTATTAAGCATTAGCAAATAGTGAATTCATTATCTGTTAAGCACTAACTCTACATTAATAAGCGTTAGTAAGCAGTTTATAACTGCAGCTACTGTATTCTTGACTTACAACCACATTTATAATGTGCTTAATAACTGTACTTTCATACTTTACTAATGATTTATTTTTCATTACTAAATTAAGTATTGCATTATTTACAAACCAGTTATTTAAGCATAGTTAGTTGTTTTTTTAAGATCATTCAGAATGAGTTAGTAAATGATTAATAAACTATTAAAATTTACATTTTTAATTCTTATTATTCAGCCATATAGTAATAGTTAATTTATATGTTAATGCTTTATTAACTCAACTTCATCCAGTTTTGTGACCTAATCTAAAGTGAGGACTATTTATGCTTTATAAATTCTTTATAAATGACAATTAAAGGCTCAGTTAAATTCTAAACAGGAAAAAAGAACATAAACGACATTATTCATTCCTATTCGTTTAAAGATACACAAATCAAACCGTATCAAATGAAAAATAAATCTTTGCAAGTGTATCTAAAATAAAATTACTGTACAGTTTAAGCATTGCATCCTATTATATTGTTAAATTAATATATTGTTGTGTTTTATCCAATTTTGTTGTATTTTAACACTCCTGTTATTCAGCAATGTTTAAACTTTACAGTAACTTTACTTTTTAGATAAGATTGTAAAGATTATTGTTCATTTGATACTGAGCCTTTATATGTCATTTATAAGGGATTTATAAAGCATAAATAGTCCTCACTTTAGATTAGGTCACAAAACTAGATGAAGTTGAGTTGATAAATCATTTATTAACAAATATAGTAACCATTACTATATGCCTGAAAGATATATAAACAATGATTTCAATAGTTTATTAATCATTTACTAACTCATTCTGAATGATCTTAAAAACCTCCAACTACTCATAAATACAACTGGTTTGTTAATAATGCAGTACTTAATTTAGTAATGAAAAATAAATCATTAGTAAAGTATGAAAGTACAGTTATTAAGCACATTATAAATGTGGTTGTAAGTCAAGAATACAGCATTTGTAGCTGCAGTTATAAACTGCTTACTAACGCTTATTAATGTAGAGTTAATGCTTAACAAATAATGAATTTACTAGATGCTAATGCTTAGTAAATGATACATAGTGTGTAGTTATTATAAAGTGTTACCATATTTTTTTTTTTGTAAACTTAAACATTGTTTAAAAATGTATTTGATGTTTTATATTTACTGAAAATAAATTGACGCATTTTGGATATAGCAAAATGCCTTTAAATGTTTCTTGAAGCAACACATTTGACACTGTTAAGGTACAAAGTGTCTTGTCACTGTAGTGGTACCTTCGTGGATCAGATTTGTACCTTTGATGAAGGTACAATATTGTATCTGCAGGTTTTAAAAACCAAAGGTACATTTTGGTTTTCCATGGTACAAATCATGTCCCTAAAGCAAACTGCAATGGTACAAATTTGTTTCTTTGTCTTAAGGTACAATTCTGTTTCATAACAAACAGAGTTTGTACCTTCTTTACATTGTATTATTTTTTCTGAGAGTGTACACTGTGAGCTTTATGACACATGGCATAGTCCTGTTGGAAGATGCCATTGAGGAAAAAAATCTGCATCTAGGGGTGGGCTAGGTTTGCATGGACAAATGCGTTATTCCTTTGATCCATCCTACATTCCAGAATAATTAATATGGACCCTGTGCACCCAGGGAATGCCCCATGCTTTCTGGAAGTGATTATTTTGTTACAACGTCGAAAGTAGGTGATCACATTACTGTGACTGGAATGTGTACCACAGTTTGGCCAGTGAGAATTGTTGGGTAATGGATAGATCATGTACCATTACATAAAAGCAAACGCTAGTTACCTTAACGGAAATTATACTCAAACGTGACCCTATTGTTTATTCCCTATACAATATTCTTTATTTAATATTCTAGTCTATTAATATAGCCAACTATAACGCATTCTCCTATCAATATTCCTATTCATAACCCATCTGGTGGTAAATACTGTATTTTCTGAGATCCAGTAACACCTCAAGAAGAAGTAATTTGTGCACTTTGTATTTTTATAGCAATCTGAACTAATTATTGTGTATCAATGTGCCAGTTTCACAGCAAAGGTGTCTAAAGTCTTACTTGTCTTACTGATCAGAAATTTGTTGTCGTGTTTACTGTAACTGCATTTTGCCAAAAATAGTAGAGAATAAGACTTTAAAACAGTTTTGTTTTTTGTCTATATGCAAAAACATCACAACATGTTAAACGTGTGTGTGTGTGTGTGTGTGTGTGTGTGTGTGTGTGTGTGTGTGTGTGTGTGTGTGTGTGTGTGTGTGTGTGTGTGTGTGTGTGTGTGCACAGCGACGTAATGCAGTTTGTGTTAGGCTCATTCATGGTTGCAAAAAGAATAAACCAGTAGTATCTGGGTGCAAACTTATTATTTATGAAAAATTGATAATGTACATTATATCACACATTATTTGTAGTAGACAACAGTGCTCTGCTCTGGATATCACCTGTTGTTACTGGAGCATGTGAGAAACTTTGTTTCAGCAAACTGAAAGAGAAAGTTAACATACTGTGTATATTAATTCTCATATACATTAGTCGTTAAACATTAATAAAGAGTGTCAGCATCACTAATTAATTTTTGTAGGGAAGAGGTTTATTTTCTAATAGTGGCATAACTTATTTATTTGTAAATATACAGAGTAATTTTAAAAAATCAGACAAGTATTAGATTATACATTTTAAAATTTTAACTTTAACGTTAAAATGTAAAAGTTTAAACCCGTCAATTCATTAAAATATTAAATATTGTTTTTTAAAGTTGAATGCAAGAAGCAGCAGGATGAGTATTACAGGAAATTAATATGATATAATTTAATAAAGTCATACATCTTACCTGTGGATTACGTGAATTTTTACTTGCGTCAAGTAAGATCTTCACCATACCTGAAACAATATTGACTTAATTCACAGATAGATAGATAGATAGATAGATAGATAGATAGATAGATAGATAGATAGATAGATAGATAGATAGATAGATAGATAGATAGATAGATAGATAGATAGATAGATAGATAGATAGATAGATAGATAGATAGATAGAAAGATAGATAGATAAAATTGGTTTTCAATTAACTTTTTTTTTATTCCAACAATCCAATTGTAATTAATTTATAAGCAATTGGAAGGTCAGCGCTGTTATCTTTTGAGATGAGCAGTTCATGCTAACCATATTAAATTATCTCCAGCCACTGGCCATTGGCAGATGTGCTAAAATGACCTGGCTAGCAGTAGTAATCAAATACACACCTATTAATGCAATGGTCAACAGCACATTTACAGAGACAGATGTGATGGTCAGCACTCGGCATGGATTCCTGTCGACTGAGTCAGTTTCTGTCTTTAACAAATTACCAATTCTTAACTAAATGTACAGAATATTTAAAATTAAAGTTCAACATTAGAAACATATCAAATGTAAAAATGTCTTACCGGAGATGTAGATCTTGGTGCCGTTGCTGAATTTTTGTGGTTCACTAAATTTGACACAATAATAAACTGCTAATTCATCAGTGCTGATATTTCTGATGAACAGACGGCTGTTAGCTTTCACCGAGTATTTGTGTTTGAAGATGCTGTTTTCATGTTTACCTCCTTCATATGTGTTACTGTAAGTGCGTAAGATCAACACTGGAGGATCTGGAGATTTCTGTCTGTACCAGTAAATCTCCTTTATGTCAAGATCACAGGTTATATTCACATCAGCTCCTAAAGTTACTGCTATGTTTGTTAGATTCTCTGTTGCTTCAAACCACATAAACAGACCTGTGAGAGAAATAAAACACATTTATTATGACACATCTAAACTAATCTTATTTAGTCAGATGTGAAATAATAAACTCACAGATGTAGAGCTGTTATCTTCATCGTCTAATTCAGATGAATGTGTTCAGCACTGAGATCATCCAAACATATCTTACTGATCATTACCCCACCCATCTTTTTTTTCTTACACATTATTTTTTTAAATGACTTTGTATTTGCACATGTGTAACTTTTGCTCTATTTCTCTGTGGTGAGACAAGTGTGGTTTGATGCAAATGTTCCACTGGTTTGGTCAGTTGACAAATAAAACAAGCACAGAACTTTCTAAAACCCTAACCATTTGCAAACATGTAAAAAAATAATTAAGTAAGTAATAAAAGGCTGACAATAATCATTTTTATCAATGTAAATGACTTGTTCATATCAAATCATTAACTAGTAATCAATTCCGCATAAGTACATCTGTGTCTGAAGTACATAAGCAATAGACTGCCATAACACCAATTTCCTGTAAATGGGGCTGGCCGTTTCAGAGGACCCAGTTCACACACTTTTCATCAGCCACATCTGCTTTCTTCTGTCTTAATATAGAGTGATCCTACAAACTCTTTTTTGGGACAATTCTTTTAATGATTCAATCTTAAACATATAGACATACATAAACACATATAGATATAAACTATATATACAAACAGATTTTGAATGTAAAAACAGCTCTTCCCTCTTCTGAGTGCTTTGTTAGTGATGTCACACACTGTAGTCAGCCAATCAAACTGAAGTGTTCTCAATATGCGTTCCTCAGCGATCTTGCGTCCTCGTGTTCTCGTGTAACGTCATCATCAACTGCCAAAATTCATTTCCAATAGTCAAGACCCCAAGTACAGAGGATCAGTGGCGGTTCTAGGGGGGGGGGATCAGTGGGGGCCGGTGCCCGCGTGTCAATAAGCTTGGCCCCCCCTCTGGCCCCCCTAAATTTCAATAATATCAGGCGTATTTTTGTGTCAAAACGCCGAAGTTGAGTGTACATAGTTTTACGTTAAGAAATGCAGTCTTGAATTTACAAACAGTCGCCAAGTACTGGAGAACAGATGTAACACAATGATTAAATGTAGTTTTCAGTCACGCTCATGTAAAGGTCTAATATTCAACTCGTTTAGTTTTGCCTTCATTCATTTTTGTTTTCAGTTGTGACATCAAGCACGAGTCTTCAAACACATCATTATTTACAACACGTTTTTAAACATAATAGTTTTATTTTCTAATAACTACTTTTTATTTTTCCCATAGTGACAGTCAGTGCAGAATATTTTAGTTATTTTGCAAGATTTTGCAAGTTGTATTCAGACAAAGTCCCTTTAAGTATTCTGTAGTCTTTGATTCAGATTAAAGTGTCATTTAAAGACTTGTTAACAAGGAAAGTTAGAATAATTAGTCAAGTTATTGTATAACTGGTTTGTTGTGTAGACAATCAAAAAATATACAGTAAATATTTCTTAAGGAGGCTAATAATACTGGCTTTAAAACTTTTAAGACTGCTTTTATTTAAGAAATAAACTAAAGAAATAAGACTTATTATGACTCCAGAATTTATTTTGTTTGTTTTATAGGGAATACTGTGAAAATCTCCTTGGTTTGTTAAAGATCACTTGGAAAACATTATTTTAAGTTAACGGGAGGGCAAAAAAGTTGACCAACTGCGTCTGTTTTAAGTTTACAGGTGCAAAAATGTGCCTTGATGTACTTGAATGTTAGAAATGTGTTATCTGCTACAATGCAAAGTTACTTGTCAAATGAATTAACATGGAAGATTATCTTGAGTTTAAGTTATTTAATTAGCTGGTTTATGAAGACTGCAGAGTGATACATGAAAACAATGACGTCGAATAAGTATATTTAAGTATTTTGTGATGCATGTTAAAGTGTGCCCCCTAAAAGTACAAGTGGCCCCTGCCCGGCCCCCCCAGTTACTCTGGTCTAGAACCGCCACTGCAGAGGATGCGTGAAACTTCCCGGATGTCTTCTTGATTTCGAGGATGTGTGGATGCAGTCTTGAGCACTGAACTCGCTCTAGAATTCCCAGAAGTCATTGCGACTGGTGGTGGGAAGTGCAACATTTTCCCTAGTTTCCCTAAATGAAACGGTGAATATAAACATCACCATGAAAATCTTAATAAAGGAATGAACACATTAAGAGTGTTTATTTGCTGAAATTCCTATTAAAAAATTTTTATTTGTAATGTGCAACGCATATTTGTAAAATCTTTATGCAGAGTATATATTGTGAGAAGGGGAAAAACAATAAATCGTTGTATGAATGCTGTAATGTTTAAATCATATTTGGTTAAATATGTGTGAAGGTCACGTGACCATCAGGAAGAACGCAGCATCTTATTTCTCACAAGACGCATTCTCTGTTCTCACGGTCCGAGGTGACCTAGCAAGACTGGTCTTCACAAGAACGCAAGTCCGTTCCCTGCGTTCTTGGAATTGAGAAACAGCCACAATGTACTACACCTGCACATATAACTTAAATGATGTTTTATGCGGTGTATTTAAGAGTACTTTAGAAAAATAAAAATTAACTTGTCATATGCAATGTATAGTTTAGTGGTTAGGTACGTGAACACAAATAAAACACTTCAACTAACTTGCTTCCTCTTGATTTGTGGTTTTGTGCCCTATATTTGTCTCAAAGCTCTGAAAAAAGTATGGTTATGGTTGAAAAGCTGAATCATTTCTTAATAGACATTGATCCCAGAATGGATACCTGACAACCCCAAAACCACTGCAAGTGAGCAAGTAAAACCCTCTGAGAATGTCAGATATTAAGCAGAAGCATAACAATAGCAGAAGGTCGGTTACACCCCAATCTGAGACAGGCACTTAGAAGTGTCGTTTGTTGTGTGGTAAGTCATTCTAACATGTACAGCCTACTGTATCAAGTATGTGTATCACAAAATATCAATAGCAATTTAGTTTTCATTCCATTTAGCATGGGTTTTGAGTTAGGCTGGACATTTTTCTTGGACCTGGCAACCCTGGCTCTGAATTGTGTGAAATAACCAAGACGGAATCAAGTTGTATTTTAATCGTACAATTAAACAGTCGGGAGGCACAATTGCTAAGTGGTTAGCACTGTTGCCTCAGAGTCAGAGCAAGAAGGTTGCTTGAGTCTCAGCTGGGCCAGAAGGCATTTCTGTGTGGAGTTTGTATGTTGTTCATGTGGGACTAACCTGAAGGAAAATAATGAATGAATTGAGCAGTCCAGTTGATTGGATGTTGGATTATTGTGGTCTGCTGATGGTGAACCTCATGTGATTGACTAGTTTATCCCACCCTCATGCCAGGGTTTTTCAGTTTTCATTTTCAGTTAACAGCTGAGATGACTTTGAAGAGGTAACATCAAAATGTCACATGAATTTAAACAACAGTGATGTAGACTAATAAATAAATACAATTTAAAATTTAGAATTTATTTAAACATCATAGTGATAATTACTCTCCACCGTAATGTAAATACCCACCATAATTTAAAATAATGTATTTTATTGCTTTGACCACCAGAGGACAGCAGTGGTCCACTGTGACACATACAGTAATACCTCACAAGGCTAGTTTATGAGAGTTTGGTTTTCTTCTGTTCTTTAATTTGGCACTGCTCATATAGGCTACCTTTTTCTTGTAGGTATATATATTTTTTCTTTTCTTTTTTCTATTATTAGTATATATCTCAATTCATTCATTCATTTTCTTGTCGGCTTTGTCCCTTGCGGGGTCGCCACAGCGGAATGAACTACCAACTTATCCAGCACGATTTTACGCAGCGGATGCCCTTCCAGCCGCAACCCATCTCTGGGAACATCCACATACTCATTCACACTCATACACTACGGACAATTTAGCTTACCCAATTCACCTGTACTGCATGTCTTTGGACTGTGGGGGAAACCAGAGCACCCGGAGGAAACCCACGCGAACGCAGGGAGAACATGCAAACTCCACACAGAAACGCCAACTGACCCAGCCTAGCCGAGGTTCGAACCTGTGACCCAGCGACGTTCTTGCTGTGAGGCAACAGCACTTATATATCTCAATGTACATTGTAAATAATTGATCATGGCTTGGAGGTAATAAAACCATTGTATTTGTTTGTTTTGGTCTGTCTTGTTATTTCCAGCAGTAGAATCAATATTTCTTAAAAGCTACTGTATGCCTACACTAATACGGATAAATTGACATCTGAATTGGTCACATGGCTACGTCATTGTTTTCAAAAGCCTTAGTTTTCACAGTCAACACTGCAACACGAAGATGGCTCTTTCAAATTTATCCACTTTTGGACAGTGTTTTCAAAAAGATAAGTTGTCATTTCTTAAAAGCTTCTTTTCAGTGTAACCGGAAGGCCAAAACATAAAGAAAAATATGTGTTTTTAAACGAAAACATAATAGTATGGACAAGACCTAAATTTTGCGGCCTTGCCCCCTTCTTAAAGATTCTAAAAATGAGATTTAAAATAAACCATAATATAATGCATACAATAATGTACTGTCTTTGATATTGCGATTTATAAAATGTGTTGCAGGTCTGAGACTTGCAGACAAAATGATTCATTAAAACTAAAGGACTCACCCTGTATGGAGCTTAAAATATGACAAAACAATCTGAATTTGAATTATGTTCATCATTTGATTGCAATTTATTACAACTGAATATTATATGCCATTAAAATGGTTTTGAATTGTAATTTTTAACATCTCAAGGTTTAAGACAACTGAATTTTTGAAGGCAGTTTTTTATAGACACATCTTCAAACTTCAGATATTTTGGGGTTCCCTGTTCTATGTGTGGCATAGTCCAGGCTGGATGCTGTCTTATGTTTCACATGCTGGGAAAACTAACCTTACAAATATATGAACCATAAATGCTTAAGAATCACTCACCTCTGGTCGATTCATGCTTATGCAGAAGATAGGTGTCCTCTTGAGCTGCAGATACACCAGTAAACTCATGCAGCTCTGTAATTGGCCATTTGACTTTTCGGTGATCATCTACAACCCCAAATCAGTAAAACTATAGACAATATAAAAACTCAAATAAAAAGAGAAAGTAGTGGTTTCCAAATTTACTTTTTACTTGTATTCCATTGCAGACAATATGAACACAAATATTTCATGTTGTGTCTGGTCAACTACATTTCATTTGTAAATATACACCCATACCTGTCATTCAGACCTGCAACACATTCCAAAAAAAAATGAGACGGGAGCAATTTAGGGCTAGTAATCAGGTAAATCAAGTTAAATAATGATGTGAAACAGGTGATGTCAACAGGTGATTGTAATTATGATTTGGTACAAAAGCAGCATCCAAGAAAGGTCTAGTCCTTTAGGAGCAAAGATGGGCCATGGATCACCAGTTTGCAAACAAATATGTGAGAAAATTATTGAAATGTTTAAAAACAATGTTTCTCAAAGAAAGATATGAAGACATTTGGATATTTCATCTTCAACAGAGCATTACATCATTAAAAGATTCAAAGAATCTGGAGGAATTTTAGTGCGTAAAGGACAAGGGCGCAGACCTACAGTAAGCTAAAGACCCATGGTCTCCAATCCCTCAGGTGGCACTGCATCAAGAATCATCACTCATCTATAAGCGATATCCCCACATGGGCCCAGGACTACTTTGGCAAACATTTGTCAAGTACCACAATACATATTTACATCCACAAATGCCAGTTAAAACTGTTCTGTGCCAAAAGGAAGCCCAATGTTAACAGTGTCCAGAAGTGTCTTCGACTTCTCTGGGCTCTGAAGCATCTGGGATTGACCATCACACAGTGGAAACGTGTACTGTGGTCAGATGAATCAGTATTTCAGGTATTTTTTTGGGAGAAATGGATGCCGTGTGCTCCAGACCAAAGAAGAAAAGGATCATCCAGACTGTAACCAGCAACAAGTTCAAAGGCCAGGGTCTGTCATGGTTGTGTCAGTGCCCCTGGAAAAGGTAACTTGCACTTCTGTGATGGCACTATTAATGCTGAAATGTACGTAGAGATTTTGTAGTACATGCTCCAGATGATTTTTCTTTTTCATTTTTTCCAATTATGCTGTCTACTTTTCCAGGAATGCTTATGCATATTTCAATAAGACAAAACCACATTCTGCACACATTACAGTCCTGGCTGTGGAGGAAGAGGGTACAAGTACTGGCCTGTCTGCAGTCCCGACCTGTCTCCAATAGAGAATGTCTGGCACATTCTGAAGCGCAAAATGCGACAACGAAGATCCCGTACTGCTGCCCACCTTATGACTTATTTGCAGGAAGAATAGGTCAAAATTACACCTGAAATATTTCATCACTTTGTGTCTTCAGTCCCTAAACGTCTTTTAAATGTTTAAGTGTTTTATTTGCGTTTTCCATACTGTTTCAAGTTTTTTTCTGATTTTGGGTTGTCTTCTTCCCTGATAAAGCCTGACCTACTTTCTATATTTCATAATCAGAATTTTTGCATTTTCAATTTTAAAATATTGAATTTGATGTTCTGTATTTCTTCATCTTGAAAACTTGAAACTGTATTTTTTACAAATTGGATATCTGCAGTCTTGGAATTGAAAACCCAAAAATTTAAAAATATGTCTATAAAAATCTGCCTTAAATAAATCAATTCACTTGAATTTAAATAAATTTAATAAATCAATATTTAATAAATCAACATTCATTCATTTATTTTATTTTCGGCTCAGTCCCTTTATTAATCTGGGGTCGCCACAGCAGAATGAACCGCCAACTTATCCAGCATATGTTTTACGCAGCGAATGCCCTTCCAGCCGCAACCCATCACTGGGAAACATCCATACACTCTCATTCACACTCATACATACGGACAATTTAGCTTACCCAATTCACCTATACCACGTCTTCAGATTTGTGGGGGAAACTAAAGCACCCGGAGGAAACCCACACTGTTAGACATTTCAAAGGGTTTTTTTTTTAAGAAAAATGTGTAAAAAAATTTCAAAGGGTTTTTTTTTTAAGAAAAATGTGTAAAAAAATTACATTTCAATCATCCAAATTATCTTATTTTAAGAAAAAGAACTTTTAAAACAACAAAGCACATGGACATACATGTATAAAACTAATTTCTAGAATTTCTAATTTTGTCTGAACTGCATATTGTTGAGAGAAAAAAAAAATTGTACTTAGTACTACTGACATTAAACCAGATACAATTGCAAAATATTCCATTCTTTAAAACATTGACAATGCTTAAAGCACTTAAGGAAAATGTGTGAAAATTACATTAAGCATTTAAATCAACAGGTTAAAAATAAATAAATTACACAAAGCACAAGAACATACATGTACAATAATAATTGTATTGTCTGAACTGCATATTGTAGGAAAAATAAATATTTGTAACTATTAGCCGACTCAGAAAGATCCCAACTTTAAAATATTACTATTTCTGGTGTCAAATGCTCAACAATGTCTGAATTCACATGTGCAAATGCAATTCATCTTTATTTCTTTACACTTTTACAATGTAGATCAAAGATGTGTGGTGGAAATTCATTTATATACATTATAAATCTCTGTTCTTTTATTCTTCCATGAAATGTACTGTTTAAGTTAGATCAAGTGTGACCACTTTAACATCTGTTTATCACCAGATAAGATCTGGATAAATACATGGTGATTTAACAAACTACATGTTTGGATGGGATGTTAGACTGAAATGTAGATGGTCAAAAATGAAGTTGAGCGCTGACGTAACTGTGATTCATCCTGTATGTCACTGATGACCTTGTGGGCATTACAAACTAGATAAAAAGAGAACGCACTCTGTTTCGGCGTCTCACTCTCTGCAGAAACCTGCGTTGCTGTATGATTGTCTGACCTTCTTTGCAAAGAATAAAACCTTAAAAGACACTTTGGGTAAGAATTTGTCTTCTTGACCACTGAGAGAGCCTCCTAAAAGAAAATTGCCACTACAGATGTCAAAGCAGCTTAACATAGAAATTCTTGTAAATTGAAACTGCTTCACTCCAGTTTTCAGAGTTGAAGTTCAGTGTAATGTAAATGTCACTGCTGAAAGTTCAAACACTGAAGAGCAAATCCACCGATCCAACAAACGAAGCCAGTGGCAACAGTGGAGAGGAACAAACTTCACCAATTGACAAAAGTGTAGAAAAAAAAAGCCCTTGAGAAAAAAAAAGGCTCACTTAGGCATGACCAGTTCTCCTCGGGCCAAACTTCCTGTGCAAAGCCGCAGTCTAGTCACCGGAGGCTGGAGAATGCTGGACGTCTATCATGGAGAAGCTGCAGGTATGAGTAGGTCACCAGTGGGTGCTCAGGCTGGCCCACGAGATCAATGCAGAGACTCGTCTGTCACTGGGGTCTTTCAGGAATCAGTCTCATGCTCTCCACGCCTCCATGACCACCACGGACGGCATCTGGTCAGGATTCAGGACTATGGAGACCTCTGGATAAGGAGAAACAAACTGACATAAGCACAGAGCAAGCTTGTTTAAAAAAAAACTAGTTTTCAGCTGGTACTGAGCAACTGGCTCCTGCTCATGACCATCTCACTACCATGTATAAAAGATGACTAACCAGAATGTCCTATTAACTTTTTTTTTCCCAACAAGGCTTTACAAAACATTGTAGCATTTATAATGGGGTGATTCACTGCAGGACAGATTAGACCATTTGCTTTAGGTATTCCTAATAAACGAAAGCAGACTGAATGCTGATACAGCCACTTATAGTGTGTCACCTAATCCAAGTTCTCAGTTAGCTGGTGAAAGAAGGATAACACTCTGTTGTTGATGGCTGTCATTCTTCTCTTCACTACTTCTCTTGTCTTCTCCTGGCTCACTCTGGTTGTTGCTGTGCATTTTATTTCATCCTCTAGATTTATTTATACAAATAAAAATTCAGGCAACATGAAATGAGGAAAAAACACATTTAATACATAGACAAATGCATATATCCCAATACTAATTATTGTATTACGAAATGTCTGACCCATGACAGACCTCAATCTGCACAAAAGTTTAATAAACAAAGATAAAAAAAAAAAAAAAAACTACTACAGTGCTTTATAAAAAGGGAAAAAAATCTTTAATTTAGCTAGCAACTAAACATGTGACACATTTTGTATTAAAAGTACTATATTGAGAAACAATAAATGTACAGTACTTACTATTATATGAGTTCCAGTTTGCACAGGCAGGCTTCCAGTATTCTATATTTAATTTGTTTACCTTGATTGTTTACTGCTCTTGCTTATTTTTAAGCATTAGGCTGTGCTGATCAAGATGTTCCTCCGAAATGCTGTTTCCTTCTTCAGACAAAACCTGTAAGCGCTGCTGTACCAGTTCATATCTAAAAAAAAAATGATAATGGTAAAAATTACGTTAAACTAAATGTCAGTTGTGATAAAGAAAATAAAAACGTCTTCATAAAATAAAGACTACATTTGCACCAAAAAGTCTTTACAGTCAATATCAATTTACAAAATAAATTTATTTACAAAATAAATCTGGCTGCCTGGAACCCAACACACAAAATCCAAAACAATAATTAGCAAAAACGTGGTTATCAGCATATTGTACAGATTTACGTTAGTGTAAGTAACATTATTATACATCATAGATATATTATACATCATAAATATCTATGATTATACATTACGTCGCAATGTTATTTTCTCAAGCTAACGTTAGCTACTCCAAACCAGAGAAAAATGACTTTACAACAGCTAATATATATAATAAAAAAATCGATAGAAGTTAAACATCGGTGTTCAAGTCGGTGTTAATTTATCTCAGTTTAGCTAACGTTACCGTTTTAAGATTGCTTCAGCCAATGTTGCCGAGCAAACAAATGCTAACTAAGTTATAGAGGTGCTCAAATCAACGTTGAGTGTTGTCAGCACAGACAGAGGCACTTTTACCTGGATTATTTGTTGGTCTTTCATTCATATTCTTCTGGGGGAAAATTCTCTCCGCCGGACCGTTGTTTGTGCTAATGTGTCCTCCGAAACTTTCTGCATCACTCTTGGTTCCCTCCTAAACCAAAACCCGCTGCAACACCGCTCCATAGGCCCTGTTGTAAAACTTGTTTTAAAGGCATTATATAATAATACAAATTATTGTACATTCATTCATTCACTTTCCTTTAACTTCTGCCACAGCGGAATGAACCGCCAACTTATCCAGCATATTCAATTCAATTCATCTTTATTTCTATAGCGCTTTTACAATGTAGATTGTGTCAAAGCAGCTTCACATAGAAGATTATAGTAAATTGAAACAGTGTCAGTTCAGTTTCCAGTGTTGAAGTTCAGTTTAGTTCAGATTAGTGTGGTTTAATATTCACTGAGAGTTTGAACAGTAAAGAGCAAATCCATCGATGCACAGCTCCACAGGTCCCCAACCATGCAAGCCAGTGGTGACAGCAGCGAGAGAAAAAAATTCACCAATTGGCGAAAGTGAAGAATTAAAAAAACTCGAGAAAAACCAGGCTCAGTTGGGCACGACCATTTCTCCTATGGCCAAATGTCTTGTGCAGAGTTGCAGTCTATGCGCCTAAGGCTGGGGAGCGCTGGACGCATCGTGGAGAAGCTGCAGGTGGGAGAGGTCACCGGCTGGTGTACAGGCTGTCCCTTCAGGATCAATGCAAGGACTCGTCTGTCACTGGGGTCCTACAGGGATCAGTCTCACGCTCTCCACTCCTCCATAACCCCTACAGCAGCTGCTCAGGATACGGCCTGGTCCAGGATTATGGAAACCCCGGGATTAATAATAAAAAAAAAACTAACATCAGCGCAGATGCCGTTCAAATTATAATGTCTTTGGGGAAGTGTTCCTGGCTCCGGTTGCCCTAAATAATGCAGCCTAACAATCCTTTAGAGCAGTGGTTCGCAAACTTATTTCACAAGTACCACCTCAGAAAAAAATTGTCTCTCAAAGTACCACCATATTAACTGGTAATGAAGTACAATAGCATTATTTTTATGAATATTTATTATTGTCAGCCACTTTAAACATAACAAATAGTTTGAACATTAAGACTGTACTGTGCTT
Organism: Danio kyathit; assembly: GCA_903798195.1. Classification (NCBI taxonomy): domain Eukaryota; kingdom Metazoa; phylum Chordata; class Actinopteri; order Cypriniformes; family Danionidae; genus Danio; species Danio kyathit. The sequence continues at coordinate 38,848,387 of LR812540.1, forward strand.
ACAGATAAAAAAAAAAAAAAGATTAATAAAACATCAACATTTAATTTAAAATGTGCTTTTAAAAGTTCATTAAAATTGACACTGTTCTTAAAAAGTAAAAAGAAAACTGCTGTACTTAAATGTAAAGTATTATCATAAAGTTGTGGCGCCTGCTGCTCACAGGACGAAGAAGGCACGGATTCACAGGAGTACAAAAACACATATATTTATTATATAGCACTTACGGGGATTACAGGACGAACAGGGCTTGATGGAGAATAGTGAGACACGTAGACATCGACATGGACATGCACAATACCGGACGAAGGACTAAATGAATACAAGGACTATAAATACACAAGGACAGGATGATGACAATGACACACAGGTGGAAGACACAGGTGAAGGTGATGAACATAATGGCATGGCGGGAACGGGAACAAAGGAGCACATGGTGAGGATTACATGACGAAAACAAACACACGAGGAAGACAGGTTGTGACAGTACCCCCCCCCTTTAAAAGGCGCGCCCTCGCGCCTAAATAAAAGGAGGGGGTTAGAGGAGAGTCTGTGAGGGAGGAACTGGAGTGCGTGGAAAACAGGAGGAGGCCAGGGAGGAGTCACAGGAGGAAGGAGCCAGGAGGTGAGTTGGAGGGCGTGGAACCGAGGAGGAGGCCAGGGAGGAAGGAGGAGCCAGGAAGGGAGATGAAGCAGGAGGAGGACCCAGGACACAGCCAGAAGGACGGCCCAGGGTGGAGTCGACGGAGGGAGGAGCCATGGAGGAGGAGTGGTCGCCGACTCCAGGGGGCCGACCGTGGGAGACGCCGCAGATGGAGGTGGAGCCCAAGGAGTCGACGGAGAGCCGAAGGGTGAAGGTGACGCTGAGGTTCCGGAGGGCCGAGGTGAAGCGGACGGCTCACCCGACAGAAGCGACGACACAGGTCCGGATGCCCGCGGTGGAGCCAGAGCGACAGAGGACCGAGGCGTAGCTGGAGGGAGGGAGGAGCTCAACGGAGCAGGTGGGATGGAGTGATGAGGCGCAGCCGGTGGAGCGGAGTCCAGAGGTGGAGGCAGGGCGACGACTGACCAAGGCGGAGCCGGGGGGACGAGGGAGCCTGGTGGAGCCGGTAGGCTGACGGTCCAAGGAGGAGATGAGGGAGGAGAGAGCCAACGTGGAGCCGTTGGGTCGGAGGGCCGAAGCGGAGTCCGTAGCTCGGAGGGTGAAGGAGATGACGTCGGGGGACAACCTCTGTCCGGCGAAACAGGTGGGCAGGCCCGCAGAGATGCCTCCACACATGCTGTTGGAGGGTGAGCTGGGGGACTGGCTAACTGTAGCCGCACTGGAGAGGGCAGAATGGCTGTGGGTGACGTCACTGAAGATGAAGAGGGCGGGTCGGGTGGGGTGCTGCTCATGACCCTGGAGCTTTCGTCTTCTGGGAAGAACGGGACTGAAGAAGGGCTGTCTGGGAACAGCGGAAGGGGCTTGACTTCGCTCCAGAAGTCGATGAGCAGCATTTCGGGATCCAGGGCCAGCTCACCCTCTGCAGTGGGTCGGTGGATGGGACTCTCGCTCGGTCCCTCGAAGTCCACCAGGACTCCCACAATCGGCGATGTTGCCGGCTCACACACCTGGTCAGACGGGTAGTTGAGCTCCTCCTGCTCGGTGGTGTTCCGCTCTGTCGCTCTCGATGGCGATGGCTCACACACCGCGGGTGGCTCTCCGTCTGCGGTGGGCTCTGGCGTACGCTCTTTGCAGATGGTGGGGCTGGTCACTGGGTCTGGAGTGGCACTGACGTCGAACGGTGGTCGGTTCCTCGCCAGTGTCCACTCCACATAGGCGGCGAGATTGCCCCGAGGACCATCTTCGGACGACGGTGCTCTGCAAGCGGTGTTCAAATTGGAGTTGTAGAACCCGCAGAGCACGTCGTCCGGCCAGCTGGATCTTTCAGCTAAACGCAGGAAACTGTTTGTATGGTCCTCGAGGCTGTTTTCCCCCTGCCTCAACATGAGGATGAGGAATTCTGGGGTGTAGAAGGAGTCCATTGGGGAAGGAACACGAGGGAGATGAGAAATAAAACACTGGGGGCAAAAAGACTATAAAAATAAAACGAAGGGAAAACACGCCGCAAACTTTTTGGTCCGGTATTCTGCGGCGCCTGCTGCTCACAGGACGAAGAAGGCACGGATTCACAGGAGTACAAAAACACATATATTTATTATATAGCACTTACGGGGATTACAGGACGAACAGGGCTTGATGGAGAATAGTGAGACACGTAGACATCGACATGGACATGCACAATACCGGACGAAGGACTAAATGAATACAAGGACTATAAATACACAAGGACAGGATGATGACAATGACACACAGGTGGAAGACACAGGTGAAGGTGATGAACATAATGGCATGGCGGGAACGGGAACAAAGGAGCACATGGTGAGGATTACATGACGAAAACAAACACACGAGGAAGACAGGTTGTGACAAAAGTACCCTATTCATCAAAACCTCAAAAAATGACCTTATAAATATAGGATACCATATGTCATCATATTCATTCATAACACTTTTTGATAAATTTTAAAATACATGTTGCATGTATATATGACTTATTTGTATATCTTTAAAATCTAAATGATAACTTGTATTTTAAATATATAAACTGGATTTACATATTTAAATTAGAAATAAGACCTGCTTACTGCATGTCAGAGTAGGCTATGTGTGTCAGAAAAGCAAGTAATTAAACTATACCTGTCAACATTGGGATATAAAAACAAGGGATACGCCCCCAACAACCATTACAAATATGGGGAGGAAATTAGCTTCAAATGATAGAATACATAACAAACATTAGAAAATTTAAAATAAAATAGATATGAGAACTGCCTACAGTTGATTTTGACATTCTGAGAAAAATCAATTGTCCAAAATTAATTGAGCGTAGTGGTTGCGAGGGTATATACAACAAGTATAATACACCAGGATATGTTTTACACATCATATGCCCTTCCAGCTGCAACTCAGTACAGGGAAACATCCATACACGCTCATTCACACACATACACTACGGCCAACTTAGCTTATTCAATTCACCGCATGTCTTCGGACTGTGGGGGAAACTGAAGCACCCGGAGGAAACCCAACATGGGGGACATGCAAACTCCACACAGAAAAGCCAACTGACCCAGCTGTGGCTCGAACCAGCAACCTTATTGCTGTGAGGCGACAGTGCTAACTATTGATCCACTGTGCCGCCTTATAAAAATTATAGAGGGCACACTGCATGATTAGACTCAATGTTCTGAGTAAAAAAAGCTTATTTCCCGGCTGAGCTTCAGTCTCTATTCCAGAAAGGACAAATATATTCCATGGTCACTTTACCTGACTGAGATGAGTCAGGTGTGGTATGTGCTTTTTCCAGAGGGAGGGTCTAGAGCTACAGTACTGTGTGGATAAAGGGAAGTGGTTGTTTATGCACCTGAATCCGTTCAGTCTAAAGGTTTTGCTTTACCATCTAACATTTACAGTCGATTCAAACAACGGGTAATGCCCGGTAAGTAATTTTCTTTTTTAAAGCTGGATAATTTTTTACTTCTGTGGATACCACTGCTGTGCATTTTCCTGGATTGAATGAGCATTTATGTTGTTGTGTATTTTAAAGTAATTAATATAAAACAATTTTAATATATTATGACATAATAAAAGTATAAGGGGAAATACATTCTCATCCATAATACTATGCAATATCTTCCTCAGTTTGCCAAGAGTCTGGCTTGTGATTTGCACTTTGTCTGTTTTTATTCAGTTCATTATTAAATAGGTTTGCTTTAGTTATAGAATTATTCTCTATTCAAAACGATTTTGTCTTGATATAAATCTACACAGGGTCTGGGTAGAGGTGCTGCATTCTAGTTTGAACCTGTATTCAAGTTAGAGCATGTTAGTCATGCTACTCTTAACTCAGTCAGGGTAACAGTCAGTCCAAAGTCCAAACTCTAAATATGAGAACTCTTTTACGTTTTAACCTTTAGACTACATCACTAGGTAAAACAAATATAAATGAATAAACCTCACTTTAACAATGAAGTGATATATATATATATATATATATATATATATATATATATATATATATATATATATATATATATATATATATATATATATATATATATATATATATACAGTAGTTGCACACAGCAATTAGGTTAAGTTATTAAAACAGCGATTTTTTAATTTGAGGTGATTTGCTACCGAAACAGTGATTTAAAACCACTGAAATGGTTAAAACAGCACCTTTTACTCAGTCTCCATGAAGATTGCCATGAATCTTTAAAACTGTCTGTGCAGTGGCAAATGCTTATCTAATTTTGTTATAGTTTAGTAACGTGTTAGTAATTGTTTATCAATTATAGGCTTTTTGGTCACACATAAATTACCTTAATTATTTCAATTAACTTAAATGGCGTTGGCTTAAATCACAGAAATTAAACTTTAAAAAAAAAAATGAAAAAAGTTAAGTTTATTTTCTTGTCTTGTTTTAATAGTTATTGATCACCAAAACAGTATTTCAGTAATCCAATAAAACTAAAAGTTTGAACAAAGCATTGCTTGCAGTGTTGTTGTTGTTTTTCTTTTTTTACAAAATGCTTAGGCACAAAAGAGATACTTGTGATCCACTTAATGAACACATTCCTTCAGATACCTGCACAGTAAAACAAATCTTGTCAAATTTAGTGTAACTAGTAAAAAACAGTAAAAAAAAAAAACAGTAACCAGTTTTGCTGTCGCCTCTTTTTTTAATTGACAAAAATAAGCTGTGTTCTTCTCTCCTTCTTTCATCCATTTTGCCCGAGACCTTACAAAAGCTCCTTGTGCTTTTATTACATACATGCTGTCTATTTTAGCTTGAAGAGTGATTAACTTTTCCACATCTGTAACCATATCTTGTGTGTTACAGCAAGCATTAATTTCCTGAATTATCTTAAACTTCTTTTGCATTATATCACTTCTCCTTTGCTTACCAAACCAAATTGAAATTTCTCTTGTTTTAAATTTAAAATACTCACATTTAATCAAACTGGAAATTAAAGAGAAATCATTCTCAAACTCACTAATTAGGTTTCTAATTTGACTACAATAAACTTTATGCTTTAAAAGTTCTGCATTGAACTTCCAATAGTCTTTCCTAGTAGTGTTTTCTTACTGATGTCAAAGTTAATGAAATCAAACAGTGATCTGTCAACTGTGCAGCAGAAATTAAAACCTGGTTCGCAAGCTCTTGATATGTCTCAGTTATGAGCCAAAAGTCTATCCGTGACCTAGAGGATCCATTAGGTTTGACCCAGAAGAACTGACTAGTATTAAGATGGTTGACTCTCCATATATCTATAAGAAAGTTAACTTGGCAAAAATTCCTGAATAATGTAATTAAGATGATGACTTGTAAAACTAGGAGGAGATCTATCCATCCATTTATCAGGTGCCATGTTAAAACCACCTCTAATTAGTGTTAAATTTCAAATTTGTATTAAATTTCTATTTAAAATAACAACCTCTGTTAAATCTGACATTATAAAGACTTGTTTTGCCCAGCACTATTATAGCCATACTCATTCACTACAATAACAAATATACCTTCGCTGTTAATCACAGCAGTAAGCCAATGTCCATAATCATCAGACTGAAGTCACAACCTTCCCAAGACAATTGTTGAGGCATATGGCGACTGCTGATCGATTAGAGCCATGACTGAACAAAATGGTGTCTCCCCACTGTATTTTCCAAAAAGCTTCCTCTTCTACAGTAGAATAAGTCTCTTGAAGAAAAAAAAAAACCTGTGATTTCTGCCCCTCAGCAAACAAAAATATAGCTTTCTGTTTTACTTTGTCCTTTAGACCCCTTGCATTCAATGAACAAAAAGATAAACTAGATTTTAGTGAGAACATATTCCACTGGAACTGACAGTGAACAAAGAAATAATGTCACAGAACAGTCAGTATAGATCGGAAGAAGAAAAAAAACAGCTTGCAACGCAAAAAGAGTCTCTCAATAATCAGCCTTCCCCTTTATTCAGATCTTTTATCATCCTGGAAAAATTTGCTTTCCCTCAATGAACGCCACTTTCCCTTCTGCTCGAACTTATTTAATGCGTGGCCAAAGCACTTGCCCCGCCTCTCTGTCCTCTCTAATTAAATCCTCCGCAAATTGACAGCCTGCCTCATTGCACACGGATGATCCCTTGGACAGTGCCCAGATCTCTGTAGATTCTCTTTGAAAACTGCATGATGATTTGACGTGTGCAATTACCTTCTCTCCTGCCAATTCAATGTACTGTGTCAACCCCTTCTTCCATTTCCCATGGAGCAAGGTGATCACCACTTCTCTTGTATTCTCGTTCTGTTTCTCTGGCAGTCCTTTTATGCCTAAATTCCAGCGCCTGTTGTAGTGATCCAGTTCTCTTACCCTAGATTTCAACTCTTTATTTTATTTTTTGAGATCAGAAAGCTCCAGTTTCAATTCAACTGCCTTCTGTTTGTGAGCTTTCGACTCCTCCTTGACTTCATAAATGACGCTACAGTCCTCTTCTAATTTTCTTGTGACCTCTTCCAACTTTTCTTTCTGCTTGTCAAATCTTTTGCCGAGGGAGTAAATGGCCTAGAGAATATTAGCATTAGAAATATCTTCCTCGCTGTCAGAACGTACTTTCTTCAAAATGTGCACTTAACTGGGTGTAACAGGTAGATTCACGTCAAGACAAAGCTCCAGGAGATGCTTCTTAATTTCAGCACCTACTTCCATCACATCCGCATAATCATGATCATATTTGTCGCTGATCACAACTATATCCTCCAATTTTCTTCCTCTTCCCGCCATCTTTAGATGATGAAAAAACTATTTGCTACCAATTAATTAGAGGAACTTCAAAGAACACTAAGGAACACTTTGAGACTCAGCCAGCTGTTACAAAATGCTGCTATATCTAGTATGCCATCTTGGTCTAGTCGCGGTCCTGAGAGTGCAGCCACTCCAGTTGTGCAGGAACCACTGTTGCCAACTATTTTCAACAGAAAGGCGCTAAGCTCTGCCCGAAAATGGGGTATTATATTTGCACTACGCTTAATGCAAGCATGTCAATTTAACTAAAGTTATTGCTGTTTGAATACAGTATATCATTATAGATGAGTAGTGAATTTGCAGTAATCTCTCAGACGTAATAAACTCAGACAAGTACTGAAACTCTCACTAAAACAACTCTGATTGTTAACAAGAAAAGAATAAACGGTCAAATCAAATTGTTCAAATAAAAGAGAAGCAGATCGGTTTGACTGTACAAGGGAAATACCTTCACACTGCCGGTGCTAAATCATTTGCCGTCGGTACGCAGAGGAGTGATCTGCAGTCAGGCTGCAGGTGGGAGAGGCTGCTGTACGACTGGGCCGCCTGTGAGTGCTCTGAGGCGAGGGAGGGGCCGCGGCATCACCCGCAGCTCGTTGAGAAGAGTAGGAACGGTACAGTAATGGACAAACGACAGTCCATAAAAATCTCCAGTAACACCCAAAAAAGTCGCTAGGGGGGTCTGAAAAGTCGCTAAATCTAGCGACAAAGTCGCTAAGTTGGCAACACTGGCAGGAACGCCCTTAATTAAATCTGCACTACTTCCACTTTCATTATCACACCAGCAGAGGGAGACAATGACAGCTTAAAATCATACATGAGGAGGTAAACAAACATTCAAATGTCGATTTACTTCATAGCGGCACAGGGAGTGATGAAAGGCTGTGTGGAAAACCCATATATACTAACCTTATGCACATGGCTACTTAGTATAGACTGCACTAATGACCATTCCCAAATGCGACACTTCATGTGGAGTTTTGCATATTTCCAATGTCATCTGTGTATGCATCTGTTTGATCCATAAAACTGGTGTTCCATTCAGCATTTTAGATTTTTATGTGTGTTTTCAAGTGTCCTCTTTGTAGCCATTATACAACCTTGATAACCATGCATTGTCCATTTTTGTATAGGGTGGTATAATAGAGCTATATTTACTGGGGGATTCTGTTAATTTGACACAAGAACCTGCATTTTGCCAATCTTGTGCTGGGCCTTCTAAATGTTGGTGATTTTTAACAATCATTTTGATATTGACAAAAAAAAAAACTCTGGTCATTTCCGGCCTTTTTTAAGAGCTGTTTTTTTTGGCAGCATTTGGACGGTTCTTTGAAGATGGGAATTACCCTGCTCTGTAGATAGCGTAGAATCTAAAGGTTGTGCTTATGCGGAGAAACGTCAATGTGTATTTACAGACAGATGCTGACTCTGGCTGAATAATATACATTGAGTATACATCTGTATGTAATACTGATTATGTTGGTGCATATTCTCACCTAGAGAGACGGACATCCTCATGGCATGGTGGGATAGTTACTTGTTTTTTTCAAGACACTTCATTGGAATCTTATTAGAAAGGTATCACCCAAGTTACCACTATTGCCATGGTATCCTGAGAAAGGAAAGGAGATACCGTGTCTCATATCCATGTGATTGGGCCTGACTGAAGCTGATGAGGTGCACTTTGGGGAACTTCTTGTACTTTTGGTGGTTCTGCTAGTGACATCATGGACAGTGGAGATTTTAGATTTTTTTCCGATGGCAATTTTTTGTCCTTTTAATAATGTGAAAAATGTTTTAATAATTCATTTTGTTTTCGTCTTAGTCCCTTTATTAATCTGGGGTCCCCACAGCGGAATGAACCACCAACTTATCCAGCATATGTTTTACGCAGCGGATGCTCTTCCAACTGTAAACCATGGACAACATTCATACACTCTCATTCACACACTCCACATGGAAAGAACCTATATAAACATATGTTTTAATATAGGTTTTTAATATATGTGATATATAAAATTGGCCTTTTTTCTATAATATATGTACATATACGTACATATATGCACATATACATGTACATATATGCACATTTACATGTGCATATATACATATATGCTTATGTCTATATGTGCACATGTATGTACCTTTATAGGTACATATATGCATGTATTTATGTGTGCATATATGCACATATATGTTCATCTATATGTTAGTAAAATTATTAAAATCCATAGCTGCTAGACAACATAAATAAAATAAATTAATTTGTTTTATTTACTTAAAAGCAATCAAATAGTAAAAGGAAAAAATATCATACAAGAACAAAAATAAGGCAAAAGAAAAAAAACAATGGAAAGAAAACAAAATAAAAAAAAACGACAAACCATTTGTTATACATTTCTTTCTTTTCCACTATCTTCATACAAGAAAGAACTGACCTTATAAATGTTTCAGGAAAACATGTAGACATCATAGCTTTCCATCCCCTCTCACTTATTTGCCAGAGTTAAATTCCATAACATGCACATTACATGTGATACCAATTTTAAGTGTTCGCACATAAGTTTTTTTTTTTTTGCTTTTTTTAAAGCTAGTTCTTACCCAGATAGCAGACCTAGGTTAAATCAACATTGAATAAATGTTAAAAATCAAGTCATCATTGATTTTAAGCTAGTTTTGCACCATGAAATAATGTTAATTCTATGATAATAAATAGATCAAAATGGTCACAAAATCAGCATTTATTAAACCAAAATTAAATCCCTATTAACACTGAAACCAACATAATTGAACATCACATTGAATAAGTGTTCAAATATCAACCAAACTATCATACAATTAATGTTAAATTAAAGTAGATTTTTAGCCAGTTTTGCATCCTGAAATATTGCTATTACAATAATGCTAAATAGATTAAAATGGTCCCAAAATCAGCATTCATTTAACTAAAGTTAAAACAATATTTACATGGGTAAAAACCACTGAAACAACATCAATTCAGTCCTGCTTTAAATACAGTATGATTTTATTCCAATGAATGTTGCCTCCTTTTAATCAGAGACCACTGGGCTGAAGTATATGACCCTGCATTGCAAAAAAATCTTTTAACTCGACTTATAAAACTTAGTTATTTTTTTTGTTTGTTCTACCTAAAAGTATTTAGAAAAGTTTAGCTAACTAAACCATTAAGTTCAGCAATCTTGTGAAGAAAAAAAGTGAAGTTTTGGAAAAAAGTTATAGGATGCAGTTTTAAAAAAAAAATTGTTAGTTGAATTTTTGTAAATAAGTAAAACTCTAAATAATCCACACACAAATTAACTAAATTGTATATGTTGAGTAAAAAAAAAAAAAAAATTTATTGATGAAACAAAATATAATTTGTACAGTGCATATAAATGTACTGTTGTTGCCATTAAGTTATGACAATGTTTTGCCAAACGTTCCAAACATCCTTGCTGTTTGAAAGGTTTGTTTAATTTTAGCCTCCTTTTTGTTTCTTCTCAGAACATTCTAGTGTATTACAATATTTAAATTACGATATTCAAAACACACTTTTGGACTGCTCTGTTGTGAATTGATAAAGAAGATCACATCACAAGAAACATCACTCCTGAACAATAATATGTCTTTGAAATGCAGTTTACCTAAATCTTCATAAAAATTTGCTAAATCAAAGGTGTATCTTAGTCCTTTGGAATAGTATATGGTCAAAGCATATAGTTCAAAATATGTTGCAAAAGCATCTGGGAAATCTTCGAGATAAAAAAATCATGGTCCCCTCCACCAGTTTCATAGCCACGTTCACAGCATCCTCTGGGAAAGCTTGGCTCACCATCAAGATGCCCACTTTAAAATTGTCTTTCTTATCATCAGGTGGCTGAAAAAGAGATTCAGCAGTGGACCTGGATCAGTTATTTCCTCATCACTTTAAACATACATTACCAAAATAAAGACCTCGTAGCATTTCAAATGTTGCAGAAATAAATAACTGCTATGTTTATTTAACAGTTTACAGTAGCGGCTTGAAAACAAAACAGTAGCCACCTCATAAATTATTTTTATCCTGAGCGTTCAAACTCATTATTGAGTTTGAATATTTGAATATCACCTCAAATATTTCAGGTGAAGTTCAAAACAAGGTCCGCTTATATGCTTCAGCACACAATCTGCCCAGCTAGCAAAATTCATGTGGCTCAAATCTGGCCCACACCAGACACTTGCATCCGGCCCACATACCACATAGAATGATGGCACTTGGACGGTCCACTCCTGTTTGCCAGATCTGTGCCACAATTAAGCCATTGCAATATCACATATCAGCCAGAAATTAAACAAATGAACCAGAACTGACCCTATTCTGGGCCAAAATTTGCTTTTATTCTGGCCCAGATCTGGCCTACACCTTACACTTGCTGGGTGTGGCAAAGTACAAAAATCCCAGCATGCATTGCAGTATATATAATGTGTATTCACATTATATAGCTTATTGATGCTCCAGTTTTCATTATTTGCTTTTGATTCTGCCGTTTATGTTGACGTTGTTGATTTTGTCACTTTTAGTATCCTGTTTGTGAGTTTTGTTCATTTTGTTAATTGTCACCGTTGTTGAGGTTCATACGCTGATTATTGATGTCTCTGTGAGCAGAAGTTGAACCATAAATTTTTTTTAGCTTATGCATCTTCATAATTCTGTGGCATGTGCAAACATGTTATTGCGATACTTCTAATAATGGATTAAACATTGGTTAACATCAGTGAATTATATTATTTCATGACAGGTTGTGCCTCACTTAATTTTATTGTTTTTTTGTTAGTTTTTTTTACTTGGCTTGTTTGCTGTAATGAATAAACCTTTCAAGCAAAGTTCTTAAAAGGTACAACAGCCCAAAAGAAAATTTATATTAAGAGGTTCAGGGCTATGAGCCCAAGTGCCCAACTAAAGCAAACACTTTTCTCCATGATGGTGACTTTAGTCTATGTGGTCCACATGTTTTAGATAACTGGGCCACATTTGCCATATCTTCTCTGGGCCGCTTTAGGCTCACAGCCACATTAGCCAGAGCTAACTGATAAATATTTGCCAAAAGTGGCCCACATTTGTTTTAGGATAACTGGGCCACATTTTCCATATCTTCTCTGGGCCACTATAGACTCAAATCCACATTAGCCATATCTTTCTGAGTTGAATATTCGCCAAAAGTGGCCCACATATGTTTTAAGATAACTGGGCCACAATTTTCATATCTTCTCTGGGCCACATTAGGCTCACAGCTGCAATAGCCAGAGCTTACTTTGCCAAATATTTGCCAAACGTTGCACACATATGTCTTGAGATAACTGAGCCACATTTGCACTCACATGTGTGAGCCATTTTAGGTTTAGACCCAGATTACCCTTAAATGACTATGCCACATTTTTGCCAACTGTGGCCCACATTTGTCTCCCATCATTTGAGCCAAATTTATAATTTCCCACATGGGCCACATTAGGCTCACATTCAGATTACATTTTGGCATAAGTGCCAAATCTTTGACTTTAATGGCCCATATATGAATTTGAATCTTTGGCCCCCCTTTGCCAGTGTACAGGTGAGCTACTTCAGGTTCACATTCATTTTGTCTGGGCCGAAGGAATGCCACCAGTAACGCATAACTGCCTAAAGTGGCCCCCATTCGTATGCTATTTGGGTGACAAACTGGTCTGTTAAATAAAGTGTTAATATATATAAAATTACATTGAAATACTCACAGTTTTAGAGTAGCCTATATTAGGCAAAATAATTGTCTGTTAATGATAACCGATATGTGACGGGCCATCAAACCACAATGAGCCAGGCTTTGCAAACTTTTCGCAGCACAAAGTATTCCTCTCGGAAGAATAAACTCAGTCGGAAGGATGAGAGAACATAAACTTATTATAAGAATAATCTTACGGAGCGGCGCATGTCGCGTCTGCGCAGTCGGTGCCTGAATGAAGCACTTCCATCACTGAGCAGTGGTGGAAAGAGTACTAAAAATTTGTACTCAATTGCAAGTACTGTTACATTGCTGAAATTATACTCAATTACAAGTAAAAGTACTGGTGTTAAAAAGTACTTAAGTAAAAGTAAACATTACTCTTCATAAAAACTACTCAAATTACTGAGTACAAATTACTTTTTTAGCTGATGGTATTGGTGGAATTATCCATAATTGCTGAATCAGACAAGATCCAGGCAATAAAACACATTTTACATAACACATTTAACGATACTATGAACACTTTTGAAACCGTGTAAACAGCATTAACTGAACTGTCAGGTGGGGTTTATATATGAATCAAAACTGGAGCTCCCAGAGGAAACCCAAGCCAACATGGGGAGAACATGCAAACTCCACACAAAAATGCCAACTGACTCAGCCGGGGCTTGAACCAACAACCTCACAAAAATTAAGTTGCAAGTCCTCTAACCATTGTGTTTTATAAAAACACTTTTGTAACTTTATAAACAGTATTAACTTATCCCTAATGAATTAATACAGTCTATTACAATGATGATGGATTTACATGTTCTTGTGATGTTTATCTTATCAATAGCGCGCCACGATTATTTTACAAAAGCAATGTTTTTCTATTGTGAGTATAAATACAACAGAAATATGCACAAATAAAAATAGACTCTTTATAATTTCAAATGACGCCTCTCTTATCTGTACAATCAATAGACCATTTAATTAGAAAAAACACTTGCAAATTATGGAGAAACTTTGCTAATTACCTAATCGCGCAAACGAACCATCAGAAACCACAGAACAACACTGCCTAATGCCTAAACATATTAATTAATTAAATATCACACAAATAAAGTTATATGTCTTCTTACTATAATGTGTTTTTTCAGATTAGAGACTGAAGTCTTTTAACAGGGTTTCTGCAGATATCATAATGTCAAATTTAAGACCTTTAAGACCTTTTAAAGAACATTAAGTATTAAATTTAATATCACAATATCAAAAACACGCGAGAGAAAATGCAAAATCACAAAATTTGTGGTAAAATAAAATCATTTAAATTGAACAGTACTAAAGACAGGTTAGATGCACCATTGAACTACAGGAAGAAACATCTTAAGGTTGATTTATACTTTCGCCTGGCGCCACATCGTGCACTTCCACTGAACTGTGCGCGCACATCACGAAACGGACGAGGCTTTTATACTTGACGCGTTCGCTTTTGTGATATTCTTTAAAAGGACAGGGGCCAGTCAAAAGAAACCCACCGCAAAGTCAGAGGGATAAACAGAGAACTAGGAAGTTTCCGGAACTATGTCATATCATTAATATTGTTCAAGAAATATTAAACCTAAACAGTGGGTAGCGCTCTCACCTCACAGCAAGGTCACTAGTTCGAGCCTCGGCTGGGTCAGTTGGTGTTACTGTGTGGAGTTTGCATGTTCTCCCTGCGTTCACGTGGGTAAAACGCTGCTTTATTCGCACCTCTTTTATGCGATATTTCAGTTTTGGGCATACAATTAATTAGCATTTTTAGATGATAACACAGCCATTCAGCTGTCCTCTTTCTTCCCTATGTACCTGTAAGTGAACAGCTCCTACAGGTGTGGCCATGGGCATTCATCCTCTGCTATATTTCTTCCTCATTTCTGCCTTCTTCAGATTCATTATTGCTGTCTTGATTCTCCATATGTCAATCGATAACTCTGTGACTGTATGATGACGATCAGCTCACGTAAATCTGCAGTAGCCTGAACTTGTTTTTCGGTTCAAATAATGTACCAGGCTTTTCATTGGTCCGTTAAGATGAGATTTTTTTTATTGGCTACCAAAGTCAGTGGTTGAAATATTAATTAAATGACAGTACTCTGTAACGAATTGTGATTTTAAAAGTAATGAAGTAGATTACTCAGCTTAATTGGTAACACTTTACAATAAGGTTCATTAGTTAATGTATTTACTAACATGAACTAATCATGAACAACGCTTGTACAGCATTTATTAATCATAATTGAACATTTACTAATGCATTATTAACATCCAAGTCCATGCTTGTTAACATTAGTTAATGCACCATGAGTTAACATGAACTAACAATGAACAACTGTATTTTCATTAACTAACATGAATAAAAACTGTAGTAAATGTATTGTTCATTGTTTGTTCATGTTAGTAAATGCATTAATTAACATTAACTAATGAACCTTATTGTAAAGTGTGACCGCTTAATTTGTACTCAAGTACAAGTAAAATTACAGACTTAAAATTATACTCATGAAAGTACAAATAACCCAAAATTTTACTTAATTACAGGATTGTGAGTAAATGTAATTCGTTATCTCCACCACTGTCACTGAGACACAGCGCGCAGCCCTCCAGTATACCAAAGCAATCTGACGGTAATTCGTAACTTTTTGATTTAGTGGCTAATTTGTTTGAATTCGTACAATCTAATTCGTACAAATTAGTACGATTTGCTCATCACCCAATGATGGTTGGGGTTAGGGGAGGGGTTAGGTGCCACGCCTCCTTTTTAAAATCGTACATTTTTTGTACGACTGAACTCGTACAAATTCCTATGAATTATCCACTTAACTGACAAAACGTTAAATACTTACATTTCCTCGTGAGATCAGGCTGAGTATACAGATAACTCTAAAACAGCAGCACAAAGGGGAGAAATCAGAGCGTTGAGGATCTGTACATTGTATTACTGAACATTTTCTAATTTAAAGTTTCAGGTAAGCCTACTTTGTGTGTGAAGAGCAGGTAATAGCCTAACCCTCTGTAATCCAGTGTTGTGAATGCGATCTGCTGATCTAACAGACACAGCGCATGATTTAGAAACAGCAATGATCTCCATGTTGCAGGTCAAAATGAAACAGTTCAATGCAAAACTTAATGCATTTCCCCACTGATTATTTCAACTAACAGGAACAAATAGTCTTGGAGAAAGTTTTTCGTGATGTCATGATTGCAACACGCAGTTTAAATTGTGAATGAATGGATAATAATTGGCAGGCACAGCGGTGGGAAGCACTGACGTGAACATGAATTTAACCACTTGAACCACTTGTTCATCTGTACTTCACATTAAACTATAAAATGGCTTCAGAACATTTAGGATATAGTATAGATATATAGACTGCTGCTCTTCGCATGTTGTCGCACATCCCGCATGAGCCACAGAGAACGCTCTCTGACAAATCGTGCAGTTGGTTTAAAGAGCCCCTATTATGGGTTTTTGAAAATGACCTTTCATGTAGTGTGTAACACAGCTCAAAGTGAAGTGAAATATCCAGCTAAAGCTTAAATCTGAAAGTGGACAGTGTTTAAAACTATTGATTCATCTATAAAAGAGTCGACTCATAGTGGTTTAAACGAATCGTCTTGATAACGATTCTTTAGCCGTTTCGGCATTACGTAGACACGAAACATAATGGTTGCACGCGCAGACCCGCAAATTTAAACCTGCGGCCCCGCCCACTAACACAGCAGCAAAGAGAGGAAGATAAACAGATCCTGAAGTCATGAGTCATGAAGACGCTGTGCTTAGCTGGATATTATTGGAAGTTTGAGGGAAAGTTCGTGTTATATTCTCCACCCAAAGAATGTGAAGAGTCAGTGGTTGAGGTTTATTTTTGCAAAAAAGGAAGGATCAGAAAAGACTACTGATGTATGAGACTTTGACAGAGCTCCACAAGAACTATCAGTAGACAGCTCATGCATACCTGTCAACCCTCCCGTTTTTCCCGGGATTCTCCCGTATTTTACGGTTCTATCCCGCTATCATCCCGTAAAGGTATTTTCCCGTATTTCTCCCGTATTTTCAGTCTTTCTCTGAAGGGTGGCAAATAAACATTAAAGAGCAGAGCCTCCCTATATGCAACCCATACCGCCAAACCACCAGGGGCCGCCATTTGCACTTAAATGTGAGCCTGTTCTATGCTTTCGCTTTGTTTAGGCATGAAAACACTTTAAAATAAATACAAAAAACGGCGGGATTTCCTTTCCTTTTCATTACAGGTGCCGTCTCCCCTTCATATGCAATCTTCAAAACAGTCATATAGCAGTGCATGACTATCAGTTGACGCGCTCCATAGTGATAAATAGAGGCTGTTTCCCAAACCGATTCTGTACACGCGATTTGAAACGGAGCGAAAGTCTGGGTTTTGGGTGCGTGTTTAAACAGACATATACACATAATTAATAATAATAATATCTAAAGATGTCGATCTTGGTGGGGTTTTTTTCAAACACAACTAATTTCGTCCTAAATTAGCATAAAAAGGCAATCGAATGCTTTTATTATAACGTTATGGTTGCATTTTTAAAGTGACACCTGTTATTTAATAAATAGGAGATTCGTTTGTTGCTCTTTAATTAGAAGGAGTCAGTTATACAGTGAAGAAACGGCTAATGAGATTTGATAGCTTGATTTTATTTCATTATAATAGCTATTCATTTTAATAAGCTAAACTGTTTGCTAAAGTATTTACTGCTAATGTATACTATTTATTTTTTCTTTTGTAAATAATAATAATAATAAAACATATTACTGCCCATTTAACTGTTTATTCATAACGAAACAGCTCCAAATCAACATATTTAGTAATTTGGGGATTTAAAAAAAAAATAATAAATCCCTTATGGTGGGCATATCCCTTATTTTCACATCCCAATGTTGACAGGTATGCACATGGATTATTCCTCAATTTTGTAAAGAGGGTTGGTGATCGTTGGGAAAAGCAGAGGAGAGGTAAGCCATGATAATATATAACACTTACTGTATACATATTGCGACTAAAACCATGCTAAAAACGTGACGCGTGACGCTTTCTTTGCGGATTTAAACTTGTTTGTGAGCTTGCAATCCTGTCACTTGTCATGGCTATAGCTACCGTCCGCTGTTCTTACACACGTGCGGCGCTCAAGGTTCAGAATAGTTCAGCTTTTGCCACTGTGTGGATTAATACTGAATGTGTGTCATTGTTAATAACAGCAATATGCTAGTGTTTAACTGAACTGCTTTAATGCACTCATGCACACACAAAAAATCCGGGAGACTTGGGGGGAAAGTGAGGACCAGGAGGGAGGCTGTGCATTTCGCGGATGAAAGGGAGAACCGGGGGAGTTCACGGACGCTGCCCTCACTATTCTATGGAGGCGCCGGCCCTAATAACACTGATGAGAACCGGGTACTGTATTCTATGGTGTTAGTAACTAATGTGAAGTTGTTTCTTTAATGTACGTTCTTATGTATTCTATTTTTGAATGTTTCTGTTAAGGACTTTTATTTTTGTGTCATGTCCTCTGAGAAGGAGGGTAATGTGTGTGTGTGTGTCTTTGTGTGTGTGAAAAAAGAGCAAGTAGAGCAGAGTTGCCAGATTGGGCGGTTTCTCGTTCAATTGGACTGTTTTTAACTCGATTGTGCGAGTATAAACACTTATCGTGTTTTTCGCGACTGTCACAACCGTGTTTTCCAGATGAGAGGGCGGGTTTTTTTTTGCATTTTGGCGGGTTTTGGATAGTTTTTGGGCTGGTATCAGTCAGCTACATCTGGTAACACTGAGGTAGAGTGTGACGGGCTAGGAGACTTACGTCGATCTTCTCCCCAGTTCTTCCTTCAGTTTTTGCTCAATAAAATAGTTGTCGTCAGTATTTTCAAGTCCATCGTCTGTATTTACATTCACCCACTGCGGAAATCCACGCTTTACACTAATATGAAGCGTGTATGCACTCTACTTCTATATTGTTGATAAGCTGTGCTGGGCATTTCACTCTGTCTCGTGCTGAACGCTGTCGACCAATTGCAACAGGCTGTCATCGGTCCAATCAGTGCAGATTAGCTTCGCGCTAAGGAGGGGTTTGGGAACAAATGAATCACTGAACGATTCATATGGGAGTCGCTGGGAAAATGAGGTAAAAATAAATGCAGATTATAAGACAATGAAAGTGTTTTTTGACCTTGCATGCATATTAGACTGTTGTTGGAGACCCTTACAACCAAAATATGACCCTATTTAATGTATTATAGGGGCTCTTTAATAACAATATCTACCACTCTGCAGCGAGGTATTTGTTTACTCCCACTCTCTGCGGTACTTTTGCAGCCGCTTGCGTTTAGACGTGGGGGGTTACCTGGAGAAGCTTCTGCCATTAGGCTACTTGACAGACTCTGCTTAAAAGACCCGCCCTCCTCACGGACAAAGACCAATCAAACTAATGATGACGTCAAGTATTACCCAATCAAAAGTAGGAAATGAGACATATTCATGAAATACGTGTGGGATGATTTGCATGAAAAGCTACTTTTTAAAAAAGTGATTAAAAAATACGGGACAAAACCCATCCCGTATTGATTCAAAACGGGACGCGCAATTTCATTCTCAAATACGGGACGATTCCGTATTTTAAGTGACGGGTGGCAACCATAGACTGTAAAAGATATGGACGTAGTATCCGTGACGTCACCCATAGGTTTATGAAGAACCCAAAAGAAGCTACTAGAAGGCGTGGCCGACCGTCGCCATTTTGTTCGCGCATCATCGCACCAACCCCGGGCATACCATACAAGGGCAAAGAGGCGGAGCGTGAGCGGATCTACAGACGCCCTGTTTAGACGGGCTTTCCTAAGGGAGAAATGCTTAATACTTCCTCACCTGTGACTCGTTTGTGTTCTGACCACATGTGCTTGGTTGTACACTTTATCAATAAAGTGTTTAGACTTTTAAAAACACTGTTTCATAAGCAACATCATAAGCGCATTGCTTAGTGGCTCAATGCATTACACATTGAGCCACTAAGCATTGCGCCTATGACGTTTTTCAACAGGAGGAAAGTGCGAATGACTTCCAAAAACTTCAGATATAGTCTGTGTTAGTAAATGCAAGGCTAATTATGAAGTCCAGGCAGAACAATGTATGACAACGCTTCAGATGACTGTTCTAGAGCCTACAGCTAATAATCTGTCAGATTCTGGAGTGCATTTCAGGTCTAAAGAACATTATAAATGATAAATGATCTTAAATAAAACAAATACATTCATAGAGATGGTATATAATTATATATTTCACCCACTTGGGAAATGGAGGCCACGTGAATGGCTTGTGAGCACAATTAAGTGCACACAGCATGCCATATCATCTGATAATTGTAGGAAATAATTCCAAAAGGCAACTGACTGTGTAAAGCCACATATAACAACACAAAAATACGATGAATATGCCGAGATCAGCGGCTAATCCGCCGTAATCAGCTGAGGTAAAGTGACCGCGACCAGCGAGACCTAGCTGTCACTCAAGTGGCCACGCCCTTAATTATGCATACTTAATATAACCTAATATAAAGGAAACGGATGAGTTATAAAAAAAATTCACCACCCTCACAGTTGTCACGAAGGGTAATAGTAGCTATATGAACCAAAATCGTTCTTTGTACCAGGCTGTAAACACCTTTTTTTATGCTGCAAAGTTGGCCATTCTAAAAGTGGGCTCAATAGAAATTTGCTCTATTATGGAGCCAGGACTAGCGGAATCTCCATTGCTGCGTCCCAATCCGCATACTATCCGTCCTAAATAGCACGTGAAAGTAGAATTAGTATGTCCCAAATCGTAGTATGTTAATAAAGAGTATGCCAAAAACTCCCGGATGGTTTACTATTTCCGGTCAAAATTTTAAGTGTAGAAGCGTCCATGCTCTAACCGCTGATATTGCCCACAGTACATTGCGCGTTGGACGTGAATTCGATTAGAACTACAAAACGCGGGTGAAAAGTGTAAACAAACTACAAACATGATGGACGCGCGAGACCAACGGTCAAGCAGAGAGGCGTCGGTAAAGATGTTTGTATGACTGTTAATTAATATCTAGCCCACTGGAGAATATTTAAATAGCGTTGTCTGTCTTCTATTACATCTGCAACAACAATACTGAACTTATATAAAGACGTGTTTGGACATTACCATCTGAATGCAGAATTATCCAGACCTGAGGAGATTTCTCTGCATGAGAGACTCGTGAATGGGATATTATCCTGCTGCTGCTTCTCCAATAAGGTAGGAAATTAAATACGACAGAAATGTGGATGATTGACAGGGCTCTTAACTAAGCAACACAACGATCTGTGTAACGAGGAAGTAGTATGTACCAAAGCTTGCATACTTTTCTGTTACTCACTCAAAAGTAAATATTTTTCCTCCACAAAAAAGTACATACTTTTAGGTCGTAGTATAAGTATGCGAATTGGGACGCAGCACATGAATTGCAGTTTCAGTTACTTCCGTATTGGCTTCCCGAGGGAGAGCGGGAGGTTGCCGCTTGGTGGCAACCCTATAAGTGACTGTTATCATCAATAACATTACTTGTTAAGCACAAGTTCATAACATACAAAAACGTAAAAAACGAAACCTTACCTATGAAATGTGATGACTTTGTGCTTTGTTTTCTTTGATTGCTCGTAACTACACCACTACACAGCGCTAATGTCCAGCATCTTTACATTGGCACACTGTCTTGTGCGGTTGAATGACTTTTTTCCTAGGAGCACTGTACAAATGTGGCGGCACTATTGACGCATGCTCAGGGTCCCTATGTGATATCTAGTGTATATATCTGCACTACGAAGGTTGCTCTAGAAGGGACACAGCTGTGGCCGGAAGTTGAGTAGTTTCATAAATATTATTTATTAAACTACCCATTACTTTGTATTGTATTAACGTCTACCCCCACATTAACCCTAATCCCAACCCTCACAGTAACGGAAAATATTAATTATTGTTGTACAGTGTCACAAAAATTATGCAATATTGACGTGAGAATCCGCAGCTGTATGCCATCTCTTTACCCCGAAACCACTGACTCGAAACAAAAGGTTCGTAAAGGTTCCGGATCGTACTGAAGCAGTGTTTTAAAAGCACCCATTTCTAGAAGATTTCCGATTAGTTTAGTAACTCAGACGCAGTTAGAGACAGCACGAGTCATGTTTGCAAGGTATGTACAATTTCGTGTGTAATTGTTATCGCCAAAGGACTATAAACTACTAGAAGAATGATAACACTAAGTATATATAATGTTAATTCGTGGTGGTTTACGTGTTACAACAAAATGCTAGAATGTTACACAAAATGCTTGTATGGACTTGTTTTACTTCCGCATATCACTGACATGCCGCAGCCTATTTTAACTGTTCCTGGTTGAATTGTTTTCTTGGATTATAACTTGTGTATATATAACTTGTAGGCCCATGTTGAACACAAGAACATATTAGGATGTTGGCTGTGGCCAAACTTAGTACTGTACGAATAAATAACATTCCGAAATTAGCAGAGGTGCTAAAACAAAAGACATCATGAGTTGTCTTTAGACTTAAAGGTGCTGTATGTAAGTTTTTGACTCTTCTAAAGCATAAAAATACCATAATATGTGTGCAGATATTTAAGAAACATCCCAAGTGAACATACTTGTTTAACTGAAAAACAATGCTGAAGTCAGATATTCTGCTTTGAAAATGGGTTTTCCGTGCCGGAACTCTGTCTTTGTTTAGATAAATTTCATATGCACGATGCCAGTTTAGCCAATTATATTTCAGCACCCTGGGTTGCCTTGTTGGAAAACAGCGTATTTCATTCATTCATTCAGAAAGACTCTGAAAGCATGCGTCCGTGACCAAAAAGAACAGTATGGGAGACAGATGCAGTTCCACATGAGGTTATTAATTAGCAAATTACATAAATATTATGAACGTAAACATTAGGTGAGCAGGTTACATTGTAACCGCGTGTCCTAACAACACGCTGTGACGAGAGAGGCAGTGATCAGCTATTTGGCTGTTTGCACCAGACGAGACACGGCAGAAATGTAAATACAGCCTTTCAGAAGCACAGAATATGCACTCGCTCACGAAACGGTAAGGTTTAGAATCTATTTAATACATGTTAACCCACTTTAACATCAATGTAGATGCTGAATCACTCATATGTGTTTAGTTCTAAAGTTCAATTTCAGACGGTTTATTGTATTTTCAAGATCTGAGGTGAACTTTCTGCTTTCAGTATATGGCAACAAATGCCATGTAAAATGCATTCAAACTCGCATTGTTAGCATTTAGCACAGAATAAAGCACACAAGGCTTACCTGAGGTGATCTAGCTGTCATAGGTTTCTGTTGTTCAGCTGTGAGAAATAGAAGCCATTTCTAATATATCAATTCGAGGTGTTGGTTAGGACAAAAACTCATTTTAATATGGAAAATATTCCCTCTATCGCGTGTCGTTGCTTTTATTTAGAACAGAGTTTAAATCAATCGCTCCTGTACACAATCTGGCATCCTAGCGTACTTTTATTATGATCCAGGAGTGCAATACCTAGTTCAACCACTGGGTGTCAAACTTACATACTGCACCTTTAATTGAGATAAAATTGGTTATATATTCCAACAATCAACTTTAACATAAAAAATAATTAAGCAGAAAAGAAAAAAGGCTAATACAGATTAATGATCATGACGCATTGTTTTGAGCTCGAAGTAGGCTACATTAAGAGCCCCCTACTGAAAAATCCAGCTTAAACCAGCCTAAAATGGTTGGCTGGTTTTAGCTGGTCGACCAGCCTGGTTTTAGAGGGGTTTTGGCCATTTCCAGGCTGGTTTCCAGCCATTTCCAGCCTGGTCTTAGCTGGTCAGGCTGGGAGTTGACCAGCTAAAACCAGCTTGACCAGCCAAAACCAGCTATGTCCAGCTTAAACCAGGCTGGTCAAGCTGGTTTTAGTTGGTTACACTGGTCATTTTCCAGCCTGACCAGCTAAGACCAGGCTGGAAATGGCTGGAAACCAGCCTGGAAATGGCCAAAACCCCTCTAAAACCAGGCTGTGGAGAGCAGCGAAATCATCTGAGTTTCTTCGTGTGAACGGTCTCCGTTTTTCTGAGGATCATATGGCTTTCGAACGAAAGCCTTACTTTGGCCAGTTGTGGAAATTGCTCGTAAGCAAGGAAGAAAAGCTTACATTGTTGGGCACCGAGCTTTAAAGGTTCAGAAATTAACCCTTCATGATCTGTACAAATAATCAAGAGAGGCTCACCTAATTAACAGTACACTATTCGTATTCAGAATACTGAAGTTAGCTGTAAGTGTTCTTATAGTTATTTTATCAGGTATAGGCATGGGACGATAACCGATTTCAACATATACCGTGGTTTGGAAAAGTCAAGGTTATCATACCGCCAAAATTTTCTCTAATACCGTTCCTAAGGTATGTGTAAGATTTTTTTTTTTTACATTTTTTTTTTTTTTTACAACAGCATCTCCAGCAGAAAAGATATCCAAAGATGCCATTTTAAATGTGTGTTTTTGAAACTAATGAAGACAGCAGAGGTCAATGATTCATTTTCATTATTTAGCCTGGCACGTTTACTGCTCCAAAATATTATAAATGTTTCTTAAAATAAAATGTATTGTGTTCAAAGGGGAAAAAACGTAGTTTTTTTACCCAGACATTAAAAAAGAATATATGTTAGAGCAGTAATCACAATACCGTGAAACCGTGATATTTTTATCCAAGGTTATCATACCGTCAGAATCTTATACCGGCCCATGCCTAGTCGGGTATTACCTTTGCGTTTTCATCCGGTAAGCTTTAGTAAGAAATTCTTTTTTTCTTCTTCATATTAAGAGTTTTTTTTTCAGTTTTTTACTCTGTCTATTTCTGTTATTTAACTCAACGCCAGGGGACTTAGAGATATTACTAAGCGGAAAGCTTTGTTTTCATTTGCAAAATCATTTAAGACTGACTTTGTTTTTTTTTTCAAGAATCACATTTAATTCCTAGTGATTATGCTTTTTGGAAAAATCAGAGGTGCAATGACATTTGGTTCGCTCACGGCTCAGAACATACAGCTGGAGTTTTAATTTTGAAAAACTGTTTTGTTGGAGACGTTTTACATCACTTTTGTGATAAGAAGGGACATTTTCTGATGTTGGTAATTTGTATAAGTAATATCATTGTAATTTTGGTTAATATGGTTATAATGTCTCTTGTGATAATGACTTGTTGTTTGAAACTATAGAAGACAAGATTCTATTGTGGCTTAATACATACCCAGATGCCTTAATTTTTATTGGGGGAGACTTCAACATTGTGCCTGATAACCAATTGGATAGAGTACCGCCTAAACAGTGCACTTCTGTTAACACTAAACTGAAAATTTTTATGGACAAGTTTAATGTTATTGATATTTGGAGAGAAAAATTTCCAAATTCTAAGTCTTATACTTGGAGTAACAAAAGTTGTTCTAGACAGTCTCGTATTGACTACTGGCTTGTGTCTCAATGTGTCAAGAACTTTGATGCTATTATTAGCATTCTTCCTTTCTCTCTAACTCACAGGTGTCAAACTCAGTTCCTGAAGGGCCGGAGCTCTGCACAGTTTAGTTCCAACCCTAATTAAACACACCTGATCAAACTAATTGATTACTTCAGGCTTGTTTGAAACCTGCAGGTAAGTGTGTTGAAGCAGGGTTGGAACTAAACTGTGCAGGGCTGCGGCCCTCCAGGATCTGAGTTTGACACCCCTGCTCTAACTGATCATAAGACCATTCTTCTTCAGTCCCCCCCCTTCAGCAGACAATATATTCTCAGGCCCCAGAGCATCTTATTGGAAACTTAATACCTCATTGCTTACACATGATCAATTAAAGATAAAAATTTCATTTTAAAATTAAATTCTACTGGCTCAAAGCAAAAAAGAAAACCAATTTGGATTGAATTGGGAACTTCTTAAACATGTAATTGGCAAATGTGCTAGGAAATTTGGGATTCAACTAGCTAAACTTAAAAAGCAAGAGGAGGAGGCTATTGTTTATAAAATAATATCCCTTCATAACAAAGTTCAGGATGGTCTATCAGAAGCAGAATTTCAAGAACTTGCTGAATTGCAATCTAAATTAGACTTAATATATAAATACAGAGCAGAAGGCTCTTTCATTCGTTCTAGAAGAAGATGGCTTGAGCAGGGAGAGCAAAGTACAGCTTACTTCTTTAGGATGGAAAAGAATAATGCTGGAAATGTAACTATTAATTCTTTGAATATTAATGAAACCGAGTCTTCTGACCCTAAACAAATTGCTACCTTTTGTGCAAATTTCTATACTAATCTTTATAAATCTAAATATTGTGATGACTCAGCACAGTTGTTTTTCCAATATTTAAAGGAAATTAAGACTTTATCTGTAAATGAGAAGGACACCTGTGATAGAAATATAACTGTTGCTAAAATATTGGATTCTATTGAAGCCCTTAAAAATAATAAATCTCCGGGTACTGATGGGCTGATGGACAAATTTTACAAAATGTTTGCTCGAGATTTAGCACCTTTTTTACTTGAAAAGTTTTTAGAAAGTAGGAATTTGAAGCACTCCCTTCGACATTGTCACAAGGCTTACTCACTTTAATTCCCAAACCAAAGAAAGACATTCTTTTTATAGATAACTGGCGTCCAATTTGCCTCTTAAATTGTGACTTCAAAATATTAGCATTAATATTGGCCAATAGGTTTAAAAGTGTGCTGGGAACAATCATAAACGAAACACAGACAGGTTTTATCCCTAAGAGACACATTTCTAATAATATCTGTCTCATCTTAGATTTGTTAGATTATGCAGAATTAGTTGAGGAGGAGAGTTTTATTCTTTTTTTAGATTTTTATAAAGCTTTTGATTCTCTTGAGCACAAGTTTATTTTACAATCATTGCACAAGTTCAACTTTGGTGATTTCTTTTGTAAGTCCATCCACACTTTATATAAAAATGCTACCTGCTCTATTAATCTTAAATCTGGTACGTCACCTAGATTTGAAGTTTTTAGAGGAGTTTGTCAGGGTTGTCCAGTCTTGCCTTACCTTTTTATAATAGCATCTCAACTTCTTACCTCTCATTTGCTGAACAGTAGTCTACAAGGTATTTATTTAGCCGATAAACATTTTCTCATGAGCCAATTAGCAGATGACACCACTCTTTTTCTGAAGTATGATTCACAGATTCCTCTTGCTATAAATTATATTAAAATGTTTACAAAATCTTCTGGCTTAGCTGCTTGCTATAAAGTACTCTTTTTTTTTATAATATCCCTGTTAAATCTCAAGTATGCTACTTAGGTATAACTATTTGCAAAGATGACAATATTAATGGTAAATTAAATTTTGACCCAGTAATTGCCAAAACCAAAAAAACTTTAACTCCTGGCTCCAAAGGGACTTATCTCTAAGAGGAAGGGCACTCCTTGCCAAAGCTGAGGGTATTTCAAGAGTAACATATCCTGCTCTCTCACTGTTTGTGAACAAGTCTTTCTGTGCTGAGGTTGATAGAATGCTTTTTGACTTTCTTTGGAAAATCAGAAGACACTATATCAAAAAATCTGTTATTATAAACAGTTATGATTATGGGGGTCTAAACTTTCTTGATTTTTCTTCTATGAATAATACATTCAAGATAAATTGGTTGAGGCAGTTTTTGAATGATCCTGATTCCCTTTGGCATGCGATTTGCCAAGTATATTTTCTTCAAAGTTGGTGGTCTCCCTTTTTTGTTAGTATGTATGTAATTATAATATATATATAAACTTCCCATTAAATCATCCAATTTCCATAAGCAAGTATTATTGGCATGGCATCTAATATATAAACACAACTTCAGTCCCCATAGGTATTATATCTGGAATAACCATATTTGTTATAAAAATAAATATTTTTTCCTAATTGGTTTAAGAACAATATTTGCTTAGTTTCTCAACTTTTTTACAATAATGGTCATTTACTTTTTATTCTAAGTTCTTAAGTAAATGCTGTATTCCGATCACCCCACGAGAGTTTGCCATAGTCATGGACGCAGTTCCCAGTGGAGCTATTGCCCTTTTAAAAAAACTCTCTTGATTTTGTTCTCTCCTTCACTGATTAATGCTTGTGAAACAGTTATTGGAAAAATTTGTTTCACGCTAAACCCTCCTCTCAGAAATAGAAAGATTCGGCATCTTTTTCAGAATGAAATGACCTCTATTCCTCATGTCATATTTCACTGGAATAATTTATTTTATGACATTCCTTGGAAGATTCTGTGGTCTTTCTGTGGAGTTTATCCAGTGAATGTTTATATAAAAAAAAATGCTTCCTGAAAAGGACGCCCTTTGTTCCTTATGTGGAATAATAGATGAATCTGTTTATCATCTTTTTTGTGAATGGGCACATGTTAAGATTTTTTGGAAATAATTTAGTTTATTTATGTGTGTCGCTCTTTTAGATAATTTTTCTTTGTCATACAAGGATGTTTTATTTGGTTTTTATCATGTTGATAAAGTAAAAGATAAATCTATTTATTTTACTAGCAAAAGTTTTTATACACAAATGCAAATTTTTGTCTGTAAAGCCCCTTTTTCTTATTTTTTGTAAAAATTTGAAATGTTATTTGAATACAATCTCTACCTCCAGCAATGTTAAAGCTTTAAAATCAATAACACTATGTGAATCTTACAGTATTGTCTCTTTTCTATAATACCCAGCGGACTGTATTTAATAATAATTAATAATAATAATTCCTTACATTTATATAGCGCTTTTCTTGGCCCTCAAAGTGCTTTACACATAGGGGTGGGGGGTGATCTCCTCATCCACCACCAGTATGCAGCATCCACCTGGATGACGCGACGGCAGCCATTTTGCGCCAGACCGCACACCAGCTGATTGGTGGAGAGGTGACAGAGTGATTAAGCCAATTATGATATGGGGATGGTTAGAGGAGGCCTGATGGACAGAGGCCAGTGGGCAGATTTGGCCAGGATGCCGGGGTTAAACCCCTACTCTTTTTCGAAGGACATCCTGGGATTTTTAATGACCACAGAGAGTCAGGACCTCTGTTTAACGTCTCATCCGAAAAACAGCGCTCACTGAGCAGTATAGAGACCCTGTCACTATACTTGGCCATTAGGACCCACACAGACCGCAGGTTGGGCACCCCCTGCTGGTCTCACTAACACAACTTCCGGCAGCAACCTAGCTTTCCCATGTGGTCTCCCATCCAGGTACTGACCGGGTGCAGCCCTGCTTAGCTTCAGTGGGCGACCATGTGAGAGTTGCAGAGAGCTAGCTGCCAGTAAATTTTGTGCTTTACGATATATTTAAAGTGATCTTTCTAATTCATATTACCCCTGCTTAATCTCTGTTTCTCTTTTTGCTTTGTTCTGTTGTCTATTTTTGTTGTTACAGGATTTATACCTTTTCTGTATATTTTTATTGAACGTTCCAATAATAAAAAAAAAAAAAATCTTTATATAGTATAAAAAATAATTAATGTTTTCTCAAATTGACTGGCCATCTCAGCAAAAACATTTTTTGAAATATGTTCATTTAGATTTGAAAAATATAGTTGACTATTTGTGAAATACAAAAACTTTTTGGTAAGATTTTTTTATTTTTAAATATAACATTGATAATGAACAGTTACATTCTTTTCAACAATCACAGCTTGTGTACTTGCTCTTTTTAACTTGTGAAATTAACACATTTGTGAAAGTGACAACAATTGTAGCACTATTGGATTTTATTGCTACCTAAATTACCAACAATTATACATGTTAACAAATATCAGTAAATTAACAGTTATAAAAAACAATCTGAGCTGGCAATTTATTCTACTGTATGAAGAAAATTATAATCATACATTTTTAAAGGTAAATTAAATGCATTGTTAGCCAAGCCAATTTTTTGCCCTAGGCAAGATTTTATCTTGCCGTACACTAAACAAGTCAAAAACACTTATTATCAGTTGTATTTGATGTAGCTGTCTTCTATACTAAAGATTTTTGTGTAAGGCTGAAGAGCTTTATTCTGCTTATTTCATAATTACACAGCTACTTGCCACAAAATTAAACAATTAGACACAATTTTTTTTATCTTAGATGTAATAATTGAGTAGCTCGCTAATTCCTGTCAAATGTAAATTTGACAAAGAAGGTATGTTGTGTGAGATTAACAAAACCTCGGGAAAACAATCACCAATGATCACCGGGAGATGCATGCTTGTTAGAAATGTGTCTGACTTGCGTCGGCTCACTCATGCTGTTGTGTTATAAAAACTGCGAGGTGGCTTCATAAGATTGAGCAGTCAGATGCAGTGGCTGTCCACCTACATCGACTGCGCTCACCAACAGCTTAATGCTTATCTGATTCGACCTTACAAATGAGCAAAAACACAACAAACATTTGTTATGACCTGTGTCACTCAAAAACATTTCTTGTTGTGTAAGCTGTTTATTTTGACATTGTTTTAACATTTACCACTGTTAACATGCATATTAATATCTCTTAACTCCTTAAGGTTATCACGATTATTATGCTTTTATTAATTTCA
Source organism: Danio kyathit (assembly GCA_903798195.1). Taxonomy (NCBI): domain Eukaryota; kingdom Metazoa; phylum Chordata; class Actinopteri; order Cypriniformes; family Danionidae; genus Danio; species Danio kyathit. The sequence goes on from LR812540.1 coordinate 38,878,648, forward strand.
AAACACTACTAGTTTAGTAAATCACATGTAAACTCTTTATATTTTAAAGTGTTATTTGTTGCTGCTCAGTAACTAAATAATACAGAACATAATAATAATAAAAAACAATAGTCCATGTCTCTTTGGACTTATAAATAAGTGAAAAAAAAATTTTGGGCATTTAAACACAAGTAATAATTTTACACTGAAAATAAATGACAGAACAATGAATGAATAAATAAAAAAATAAGAATAGATAAAAAAAAACATGAAACAACATTATTGGACTAAAAGCAGAGGCTTCCTCCGATTAAAATTCAGAAAATCAATCGCAGAAGAACAAATGAACGTTTGAAGCTGTTGGTCCTTGCCAAAAGGACCCTATACCGAGATGCTGAGGGAAGGATTTGAAATTAATCAAAAAGAGGATAAAATATACATCAGATATAATTTGATGAGCATTCTTTAACACCAGGATTTCATACAAATTGGATAACCCCAGCACTTTTACCTAATATGCTTATTTCACACGACAGCCATTTTAAAACACGAAAGTGAGGCTGCGGGAAGAAACCCGGAAGTATAGGATCAGCACTGTAAACACTGCAACAACATGCTGTGTACTACAAACCTCCAGCTGTTGCTGCGACTTCAAAATGCAGATATTCTGTAAACATCACTTTAATATCATTATCATACAATTAAAAGCATATTAGGCATCAAACAACATCACAATCTCTTTAAGGCCCTGTTTACACTAATGCGTTTTTGTTTTGAAACGGCGTTTTAGATAAAAAACGATCCGCGTCCATACTAGCGTTTCATCTAGCGTTTCTAAACATATCTCCATCCACACTACTGCACCAAAAACATATATAACGTGACCATTCGCGCACTCTGTATAAAGTATAAACAGGAAGCATGTGTCTCGCTCGGCATTTGGTTATTGTTAGACACCGTGGGACACTTCCCTGCTTCATCCTATGTAACCCGGTGAGCGATAAAACAATAAAATCTTAATTGATAACCTATCTAAGAAATTGGACCATTAAGAGATTATTTTTGTGCACCTGAAATTTTTGGTAAAGAATGGTAAAGAAGTTTACCATTTGTTTAAGATGGTCACTTGTTTTCTCAGAATAACATAAATTAATATAAAAATCTTTAAATAATTTATTTATATTCTTATTATCATGGAAACTATTATCTTCTGAATCAACATTAGTAGTAATATATTGGGATGCTGCACGTTGTTTAGTAATATATGCTAGAAATCTCCCAGGCTTGTCCTCATGCTCATAAAATCTTTGTTTTGAATACCTTATTTTCTTCTCTGCCTACACAGTAAGAAGACAATCTAATTGGGTGTAACTCTTTTAGTAAATCTTCTGAAGGAGATCTATTATACATTATTTCCTTAACCAATAACTGAGCCTCCAAGTCCCTTTGATTTGTTATTCTTTGGCACTTTTTAGTAGAAGTATAAGAAATTATTTATTACCACTTGCGTAAGCTTTACAGGTTTCCCATAATAAGGATTGATTATCTGTAGATAAAGAATTCATAGAACAAAAATATTTACATTCAGATGAAAAATAAACACAAATGCTGAATCTCTAAGGGTTGCAATTATCCCGATACTTGGATCACATATCGGTTGGATACTGCATATTTTTGCTGGATCGGGCATCGGCCAGCTGGCACAGATCCAAATCCGATCTTGCGTGTGCCCTATATTCTGTGTAATTTATAAGCCAACAAAAGCCATGAAGGTAGCCTATTACTAGCACTGAAAAGTTGTCATGTAGGCCTACTATGTCCTAAATGTTCTGAAGCCATTCTATAGTTTGTGAAGTACATGAATATTCAAGTGGTGAATATGTGCGCTTTCCTTCCTCTGCGCCTGTCAATCATTCTCCATTCATTTACAATTCAAACTGCGTGTTGCGTTCATGACAACATGAAAAACTCTCCAAGACTATTTGTTCCTGTTAATTTAAATAATCAGTGGAGAATGCATTTAGTTTTGCATTAAATGGGTTAATTTTGACCCGTAACGGCCCATTCACACGGGGCGTCAGCTTCAACGCTTCCCATTCACTTTGAATGGGTGACGTCAGGCATTGCCGAACTGCATTGTGGATCCGTCGGCGCCCCTTCAGAGGCGTTGCTCGCTGCAGAAGTTGGGACTTGCTCAACTTTTCAAGGGCCGACGGAAGCGTCAGCCAATCAGATTGCTGTATGCAAATGCACCAGTTCAGACAGTGGCCTATTGCTGACTTATTTCATTGGCTGACGCTGCTATGACGATCGCGTCAGCCCCAACTTCAGACACGCTCTCTATCAAGCGTTGACGCTGAAGCCCCGTGTGAATGGGCCGTGAGCAAGGCCCAACTTCTGCAGCGAGCAATGGCTCTGAAGCGGCGCCGACGGATTCACAATGCAGTTCGGCAACGCCTGACGTCAGCCATTCAAAGTGAAGTTTTTGTTCTTTAATCCTTCCGACTGAGTTTATTCTTTCGATGTGAATACTTAAGTGCTGCTAATAGTTTGTAAAGCCTGGCTCATTGTTGTCAAAGTAGGCTAGTTGATTAAATTAATACAAGTGAAACTGATGAGCGCAATATGGATTGTCATTAACAGAAAATTGTTTATTCTGAAACGAACTATTTCACTGTTATTTTATTTATATATATATATATATATATATATATATATATATATATATATATATATATATATATATATATATATATATATATATTAATATTTTATTTAACAGACCTTTTTGTCAGTTTGTGCGCTGAAGCATATAAGCGGACCTTGCTTTGAACTTCACATTATACTTATTTATTGCAAGCATCATGTTTTTAGTCAGACTGTGTCGTCTGTCATATGTAGGCCATAGGTCCGTTATTTCAACTAAAGAAGATATATTATTTGAGCACCAGAACTATAGAAACTGTATTAGGTTTAAAAAAAAAAAAAAAAAAAACGGCTCTGGATCGGATCTGTTTCGATCGATGCTCAGAATTTTGGTATCGGGATCGGATCGGTTACAAAAAAATGGTATCGGTGCATCCCTATTTGCAATACTAAGTCTAAACTGTATAAAATAATCCATTGTACTGCTAAATTGAAGCTCCATGGTGACACTAGCTTATTCTGACAATAAAATACTTTCTATGTTACAAGATAATACCAAGTGCAAATCTGTTTTTGGCATGAAAAAGTAATCTAATCTTGACTAACAACTATAAGAGGTAGAAGAAAAATCTATATTTTTTTATCATCAGGGTGAAGAGTTCTCCAAACATCTACAAACCCCAGAGATTTACAAATATTCTGAAGAGATTTTGCCTAAGTAGTTAGGGATGCAGAGCTATGTGGGTATCTACATACTGTAGGGTTCAATACACAATTAAAATCTCCCCTACAGTTGTTAAGTCTGCTGGCCTGGAAATCAAGTCCAAAAACACTTTAGAAACAAAGTCAGATGGGTGAGCTGGTGGATAATACCTATTTAGTATAAAAATTGTTTTAATTTGAAATAAGCCTTCAATAATGACATAACGACCATCACTGCCGTTAATACAATTTGTAACTTTGAGTGGTAAATTACGTTTAATGAGAATAGCAACACCTCTATTTCTAGATGTAAAAGATGAAAAATATATCTGCCCAAACCTACCCTGTTGTAATTTTAAATGTTCTGTGTCACTCAAATGAGTCTCCTGTAAAAGGGCAATTTCAATTTTTCCTTTTTTCAAAAAGACAAATATCTTTCTTCGTTCTATAGGATTATGTATACCACGAATATTGCAAGTACAGACCATAAGCTTTCTAGACATTATGTAATGCACAAACAATCAATGCAGATAAAATACAGACAAACATAAACCCTTCAAAAATCTGAGCTTTAACCCAAAAAAAAAAAGAAAAAAAAAGAAAGAACTATTCTCATCATTTGTAAGCAACTGCCTACCTCTCAAAACACCATCCATATCCTTAAACATAGGGTAAACACAAACCTCACCACTCTCAGCAACATTATAAAACTTCACTCAGTGAGTTATTGTGTTCATGTCCCACAGCTATTTGAACACTTTTCACTCTAGGCCATGTTGTCAATGAACGAAGTTACGTCATCAGGTGAGGTGAAGCGCTCCATTGTCCCGTTAATGTTCAGCCTCAGTGTTGCTGGGTACAGCAGGGCATATTCAATCTTCAACATTTGCAACCGTTTTTTGACATCGACGAATGTCAGATGCGGAGGGGGGGGCGGGGCTGGGGGGGGGGGGGGGGGGGGAGGTTTGCAAACACCAGAAAAAAATCTAACTGTTGATAAAGTAAGAGTGTAAAAGCCATTTTTCAGGTGATGTATAAAAAACTAAAATATGACTAAAGCATACAATAAATGCATCACAAATCAGTTCATTTTAGTTCAGTTTGTGTTTATTATCAGTAATGAAGTAATCAAGATAATCAGTAAACACACACACACACACAAATGTTGCCTAATCACTGGCCAGTAGCATTACTTGAAAGTAAATTTTGTTCTCCTTTCTTTCTGGCTTGCAAATTTCTGTGACCTTTTGGTTAACGCCAGTCATCTCAGTCACCAGTCTCTTCTCTCTTGCGTCATGCTGTTTGAAACAGCAAACACGGAAATAGTAAAAGGCATGACTTGCATCACAACCTGCCAGCCAACTCCGTTTGTCATAACAAGTGCTGGAAAAGCCCAGAATATACGCCCGCTCGCCATCACTTGACTACTGGTGAATTTGCAAAGAAGGTCGATCTGGTCCTGGTTTTTCTTCATCCAAACGCCTTGTGAACGGATATCTTTGCAAAGATACAACGGAATTTTCCTCCATCTCGAGAAATTGCATTCTAAGCTCTTTGGTGAGAATGGTCCAATCACATAAGGCCAATCATGTAAAAACAGCGCCCTCTATTGACCAGCCGCCACTGTTCAGCACTCGCTGCTTGTCTGTAAAGTTATGGAACTTTATGATGACAGGTCTGAGTCGTTGAGCAGGTCCTGGTACCAGTGCCAAAGACCGATGAGCACGATCAAGCTTGATCCGTCCGGCTTTTGTGGCGATCTTCAAATAATCGAGATATATCCAGCTGCAGACCCGCAGAACCACACACGTTTCAGGCACATACAATCTAGCACACACAATCTAGGCAAGCCATATATGGTATCTAACTAACTCCTTAGGAGCAACGGCACCTACTGTATTTCACAAATAGGCTATGGCGATCGAGACCATTCATTAGACTGTGAACAGTTTATGGTTTCCCATTTCAGTCATTATATCATTATTATATCGTAACGATCATTAACATCTCTGCAGTTTCTGAACTCAAAGTATGTAAATAAAAATAATTGGTTAAACACTTATGACTTTATTCACGTATCCACATACACAAAGAAAACACAACAGACCGTCTAACTGTATTAAGTGTGATAAACTCATTCAGGATCTTAATATTGTCATACTTGGTTAAAATCGTTTCGTTGTAAAATATAAAAACAAACAGTAATGTGTCACATTAAATGAAACCACTATCATTTACTAAACTGTAGCAACTGTTATCAATATATATATATATATATATATATATATATATATATATATATATATATATATATATATATATATATATATATATATATATATATATATATATATATCATCTTAGAATTATAAGGTTCTATCTGACATTTTTGTCAAAATTGAGTTATTCACATATTCTTATTAATTGACAACTAATTTACATTTCGGGATGTTTTTTTATAAGTTGTTCACATTTTAAGGACTTTTTATTTAAAAAAAAATGTTACACACATACTGTTTGCTATGGAAGGAAAAAACTGATGTTCGATATCTCAAAATCATTCAGAACGCAGATAGAAACCTTATAATTCGAAGGTGACTATATATATATATATATATATATATATATATATATATATATATATATATATATATATATATATATATAAATTATTAACAGTTAATTTGTTTGTATTGCTACATTTGTTGCAACTATACACTGTTAAAAATTGCCCCGTTAAAAAACGGTAAGTTACTGGCAGCTGCAGTTGCCAGCAATGTACTGTTATTTTACAGTATGTTGCTGTAAAAATACATGGACTACATTGATATACACAATACTCAAGTTAATTAATTTTGTTCATTGAAAGCGACTGCCTCAAATTGGCCAACTTCTGTATGAGTTTACGAAATAATGTGCTATATATGCTTAGAAGCATAGTTATAATGATAACTTATTTTAGTTAATTTGAAAAGTTACTTTTAACCCAAATGTCTTAAATTTCACAGCAGCACACATACATGTAAAGCTGGAATTAACACAGAGAGATTCTTACTGCATCAGCAACTAAACAGCCACTGTCTTTAAGTAAAGAAACATGCAGAATAACATCAGCAGTTCATTGTTCATCTTTGACTCAAACACTGGCTTTACTCTCCTCCACAACGGTGACACACAGAAGAAATTTGCTTCAGGTTTTACAGTAAAATACTGTTTTTTCCTTGATTTAACGGTAAACTACTGGCAGCTGTGGTTGCCAGCAATCTACTGTTTTTTTACAGTCTACTTCCATAGTTTAAAATAACATTATATTACTGTTAAAATACATTTTTACACTGTGTTTTTACCTCTCACACCTTTAACCCTTTAAACCTCAGAGCAAATACCTCAGTTTTAATTGAACAATTCCAAGTGTCCACACTACTGAGTGTTGAAGAAACATGGAGCAAAGCTGTAGTAAATGAACTAATTAAATGACTAATTAATGATAATTGAGGATAAGCGATGAACAAATGAAGAAATACTGAAGGGAAAAAACAAGAACAGAACATAAAGTAACAAAAAACTGAAACTTCAGTCACAGCTTTATAATAAATAACCTGAAGGTCAACAAATGATTAAATCATTAAAATGATCAGCAGATGATTAAACAACTCAACAAACAGCATCACCAGCTACACTTATTACTAAAACATTTATTTTTGTATAACATCTACTAAAGTTCTTCTTGAGATAAAGGTTAATATTTTACGTCACCATCATGGAGAACAGAGTCTGCTTTAGTTGGGCTCTTAGCACTGACATTTTTATCACTAATTTATTTTGGCTGCTGCAATTGTTAAGAACTTTGTTTAAAAAGCTCTTTTGGTATGGCAAACAAGCCAAAAATTTTAATAAGATCTGCTGATGTTCATGTTGGTTTTAATAAGGCAGAACCTGTTTTTACTTAAAATAATTTACTACTCTTATCCAATGTTTAATTTATTGTTAAATGTTATATTTATGGCTGTATGTGGCATTGAATTCTGGAAGTTTTTAAGAATATCTTGAACAAAAACACTTTGCTCTATGGTGTAAGTTGCACTCAAAGAGACATCAAGAATCAGCGTATGAACCTCAACAACGGTGACAACTAACAAAATTAACAGTTTAACTCACAAACATCACTAACTGGCTACTGAAAGTCTAAACATAAACAACAGCAGAATCAAACGCAAATAAAGTAAACTGTAAGACCATTATACTACATCATTTATTCATGCCCCAATGCATGCTGGGATATTTGTACTGTGCCACACCCAGCATGCATTGCGGCATGAAACATTTAATTGTTACCATTGTTGAGGTACAAGGTCTGATTCATGAGTTTTGAGTGTGACTTTGTCATCACCGAGCTCTTTTTGTCTGTTCTTTCTTAACTCTGTAATAAAATCAGGTATTTTTCCTGTTTCCACTTCTCATTAATAAATTAATATCTGCAATTAAGCATAAAAACTAAGCATGAGGCCCATCATCCTTACCTTTATCAAAACATTTAGCAGAACAAATTTCAGACAACTTGACTTACCTACCTATCAGCTTCCCAGCTTTATTGCTGTAATAAAAGTGTTTAATAAACTTTGTGTTACAGCAGCTGGAGAGGCTAACTTTACAAATTCAAGGGTGAAGAGCCCAACTAAACCAGCTCCTCACTCCATTACGGTGACACACACAAAAACAAAACGCCTGAATTTCTGTTGGTTCTCAATAAGAATGGTATGGAAGTCAAAGCGGTCAGTAATAAGTGTGTCTGCTGTTGTTTGTGGAGTTGTTTAATGATCCTCTGCTGAGACTGAAGGTGTTTTATTTTACTTGATTTTATTTAATGTTGTAACTGACGTCACTCTTTGTGTTTCTTGTTTCTCTTTCCTTCAGTGATTGTGATCATTACAGCAGGTGTTCATCAGTGTCTGAATTCACTCATTAGTGTTCATTAACTCTGTCAGGTGAACTATATTAGTGAACTAGTGTATGGAATAGTGAACAAGGGCACAAAGTGGGATTACCACAAATTACCAGTACTGTACGGTATAAAAACACTATATTACTTACTATAAATTACTATAGTATATAATGTGGGAAATCATTAATAAAAAAGTTATTAGAAAATTAAGCAAATAAATACTATTAAATCGCTTGAGTAAAATATAGTGTTATAAATGTAAAAAGATTTTTATATAAAGATGTGTTATTGCCTATTAACTTGCTATTATTTCCTTTATCATAAATTAATTCATTATATAAATTAAAACTGTCCAATTTAGATCGTTCAGCAAGGCCAGCAAACAGTATCTGCTATATTGACTCTGTTAGTCTCAGATAAATAATGACTGATCATCTATGATGGCTGCTCAGTCTATTATATTGAATGGCGATCGGAAACAACGCTCCCCATTCGCCCGTTTCGATCGCCATATTTGTGAATTAGTTTACTATTGTTTATTGTGTACAATATTTATAACCATATATATATAAATATATTAATGACAATGTCCGAGAAGACGTTAATAACTAACTTCCGTCGTAACCATATATGGTTTGCCTAGATCGTGTGTGCCTGAAACGTGTGTGGTTCTGCGCAGGCCTGCAGCTGGATATTATTGAAATAATCGGGGAGCCATTTTTTAAAGAAAGGAGCAGAATCACTGCCCTCCGTTCCCTCTGGCAGCCCGATTAAACGCAAATTACACCTGCGCTCGCGATTTTCCAGATCATCAATATGCGCTGACATTTCGCTTTTTTTTTTTTTCCTTTCCTCCACCTGGCCCACTTGTTCAACCAAGGCTTGAAACTGAACTGTTTGGACGTGAATCGTGGCTAGGACAGTATCCACTTTTTCATCAATTACCTTCGTAATATTTTCAGTTAATTTGTCCAAAGCTTCAAAAAAGTTAAGAGCTGGAACTTTCCTCATCATGGCTCACACCCGCCTCATCAGCTTCCTTCTCGACGCCGCTAATGGTAGAACTTTTCTTTTTTTTTTTTTTTTTTAGTTTTAGTTTTTAACTTAGTTTTATTGATTTTTTTGAGGAACATATAACCAGTAGGAACCAAACAAACAAAAAAGAATAATACATGTAAACAAAAATATACATACATATATACATACATACATACATGCACAAATATATCCATTTCATCATCCATTCATGTATATCTATATATACATACATTTACATACACATACATATACACACATACATATGTATACATATACATACACATACACACATACATACATACATACACCTACATATACATACACACATACACATATACATATATATACATATACATACATACATACACATACATACATACATACATACACATACACACTTACACATACACACATATACGCATACACATGTACACACATAGAAAAATTAAAATACCTGATCAAACGAAACAAAACAAAAAAAAATTAAATAAGTATAAAATAAAAATATAATAAAAGGTTGCCAAACATATTCTCACAATGATGCATAATCTGTAGAATTATGTAAATGTTCAATTTTAGATAATTATATTGTCTTTGTGGAGAAAGCCAGCCATTTACTCCATTTTTTTACAAAGGTCTCTAATTGTAATCGAAGTGCATGTGTCATTTTTTCCATTTCCTCAACTTCTGTTATAATTTTGAACCATTCATCTTTAGTTGGTGGGTCTTCTTTATACCATTTCCGGGTTATAGCTTTTTTACTTGTTGCTAAAAATATCTTAAATAGATATCTATCATTCTTTACAAGTTTAATAGGTATATCTCCTAGATAAAGTACTTCGAATGATCTAGCAATATGAAGATCAAAAATATCATTGATGGTGGAGTGCACGGTTTCCCAAAAACTGTTAATTCTTGAGCACTGCCAGAATATATGCGCATGATGTGCCTCTCTTACCCCACAATTTCTCCAACAAGGATGAGTAGTCCCTGATTGTAATGATTTAATTTTTGCTGTGATAAAAAATCTAATAAAATTTTTCCAACAGAATTCACGCCACATTCTTGAGCTTGTTGAGGTGTGTGGGACAGCACACATTTTAAGCCATTGGTCTTGATTCAGAATAATGCCTACTTCCTTTTCCCATTTTAATCTTATATAGTCTGTTGAGAGTCCTCTAGAATTACTTATTGCTCTATATAATTTAGAAATTGTTTTAGTCATACTTTTCTTGTATGTCTGACTGAATATCAGAACAAGCTGATTGTTCCAATCTTCATCCTGTATTTCCTTTATATAATAGTCCCGTAATTTTAAATATCTAAACAGATCTTGGTTTAAAAGACCAAATTTATCTTTTAAAGTTTGGAAGCATTCCATTCTGCCATCTTTTATAATTGTACAAAATGAAGAGATTCCTAAGTATACCCATTGTTTAAATCTACTATCCATAGTTCCAGGTTTAAAATCTGGGTCATGTGCCACCCAATTCAAGATTTTAATTTGTTTTTCCAAATGAAGTTCCTTTACCACTGTAAACCAAGTTTTCAATGTAAACTGTGTTAGTGGGTTTAGATACTGGATCTTCATCTGGAAATTAGTTTTTTTACCTATCAATGCTTGAATTGGTATTTCTTGAATTTTGTTCTCTATTTCCTTCCATCTTGTCTCTACTTCAAGATCACACCAACACACCAATGGTCTTAATTGTGCGGCATAATAATAATCTTTGAAATTAGGGAGGGACATTCCTCCTTTTCTTTTATCTAATTGCAAAGTCTTATACCTAATTCTTGGTCTTTCTCCTCCCCAAATAAATTTAGAAAACTGTTTATCCCAGTCCTGAAACTGTCTGACTGGGACTTCCACAGGAAGTGATTGGAAAAGATATAACAGTCTTGGGAGTATATTCATTTTTATGCTTTCAATTCTAGAACTGAAGTCTAGGTATGGTAAAGAGGACCAGCGTCTAAGATCATCTTTAATTTTATCATTGATTATATCATAATTTTTACTATATAGGTCAGCTATATCTTGTGTTAACCATACTCCTAAGTATTTAAGGGAATTTAGTTTCCAATTAATATTTAATTTATGTTGAAGTTTATTTTTTGGGTTGATAAAATTTGAGTTTTTTGTATATTTAATTTGTACCCAGAGAGCTGTCCAAACCTTTCAAGAACAAGAAATAGACTAGAAAGTGATTCATCTGGATTAGAGAGATATAGAAGCACATCATCCGCATATAGAGCAATTTTATGTTCTACCTTATTAATATTAATCCCACTAATTAATTTTTCTTCTCTAATTGCCTGGGCAAGAGGTTCAATGTACATGGCAAACATCAGGGGAGAGAGGGGACAACCCTGTCCTTTTTCTAGTTTTATCTTTTCTGAAAGACACCCATTTATTTTGATCCTAGCCTCAGGGTTAGAATATAAACATTGAAAGCTTCTAACTGTATTTTCTGTAAATCCAAATCTATATAAAACTTGAAATAAATATTCCCAATTTACACAGTCAAAAGCTTTCTCTGCATCTAGGCTAACTAAAATTGCTTTAATGTGATCTTTTTTAATTTGTTGTATGCATGAAGTGTCCTTCTTATATTATCTTGAGTCTGTCGTCCTCGAATAAACCCTGTTTGATCTATATCTATCAAATCAGGTAAAAATGTTTCAAGTCTCTTGGCTAAAATAGAGGCAAATAATTTATAGTCTACATTTAAAACAGACACAGGTCTAAATGAACTACAAAGAGTTTTATCCTTCCCTTCTTTAGGTATAACTGAGATAATTGCTTCCCTCCAAGAAGGGGGAATATCTGCCTCTTTAAGTGTCCAATTAAATGATGATATTAGAAGAGGTGAGATCTCTTTTCTAAATGTTTTGAACCATTCAGAAGGTAGACCATCATTACCGGGTGTTTTATTATTTTTCAGATTGTTTATTGCTTTATCTAATTCCTCCTCTGTAATTTCTTTTGTTAAGAGACTATTTTGTTCTTGTCCAATACAAGGAAGATCAAGAGAATCTAAAAAAGCTTTAATTGATGTATTATTTACCTGTGACTGTTGTGAGTATAAAGATTTATAATAGGTTTCAAATGCCTTTTTAATTTTATCCAGACTATGCAACATTTCCCATGTGTTAAGGTCTTTTGTCTTATGAATTGAAACCTTTTGTTGATGTTTTTTAAGTTTCCATGCTAGCCTTTTTGTTGCTTTTGGTCCCGTTTCATAATAGGTTTGCCTTAAGAATTTTAATTTTTTCTCTATGTCCTCTCTATACATCTCATCTATTTTATTTTTTATATTTTGATCTGTTTCAGAATCTGTGTATCTTTACTAATTGCATGTTGTTTTGTTAATTGCTTTAATTCATATCAAGATTCCTAAATCGAAGTTCTTTATCTTCTTAAGGGTTGCTGTTATGGAAATGATCTTGCCTCGTATTACAGCTTTAGCTGCATCCCATAAAATTATAGGACTTACTTCCCCATTATCATTATTCTCTACGTATAATTCAATTTCTGATTTAATTTGGGCCACTACTTCTATTTTCCCAAGTATACTTGTATTTAGCCTCCATATTTTATCAGTTTTTCTATCATTCAAATTTAAAGTAAGGTACAATGTTGCATGATCTGATATATCGGCAGCTTTCATTTCACAATCTTTTACCCTGTGTCTGTCCCTGCTAAACATAAAAAAATAATCAATCCTACTGTAAACCGCATGGGGTGAGGAATAATAGGAGTATTCTCGTTTTGAAGGGTGAAGATCTCTCCAAACATCTAATACTCCAAGATCTTTTAATGAATTCTTAAAACTTCTTAATTGTACCGTTTTAATTCTTTTACTATTGGAAGTATCCTTTTGTTGGTTAAGGACTATATTGAAGTCACCTCCACATATCATTATTCCCTTTCCATAGCCAAAAGGTTAATAATTGTATTAAACAGCATTTTACTGCCAGGGGGTGCATATATATTTACTAAAGTGATTAATTGTTGATTTAGTTTTCCCTGAAGCAAAATATATCTGCCTTCTTTATCTGATATCTCTTTTAGCAATTCAAAATTGAGAGAATTATGTATTGATATCGAAACACCCCTTTTATTACTTTTCCTAAAAGAACTATAGAAAGTTTGCGTATATCCAAATTTTTTAAGTTTATCATGTTCAGATGGGGAAAGGTGTGTTTCTTGCAAGAATATGATTTGATTTTTTTCACGTTTCATTTTGGCTATGACCTTACTCCTCTTAATTGGATTATTTAACCCATTTACATTAACGATGCAATTTAATATATCTCTGCATGGTAATTTCGAAAGTTAAGTTGGCAACCTTTAAAATGAACAAAAATGGTAATAAAACTAAACAAAGAACCATGAACATTGGCTTCCACAGTTGCGGGCCACGTTTGACCCAGCAAAACCCAGCTCCAGTCCTGGGGAGAGGGATTTATTCCTGCCACTTGCAGGGGCCCCTCATTTAGATGAGAAAATTCTCTTCCACGTTCCAATCCAATCACTTGTCCCCGGTCTCTTTTTATTTTCTTTTGAACTCAGATTATTAACTTAAATAGATATTATTTTGAACAAAAGGATTTCTAAAGCCACTCGAAGATTCCAACCAACGAGGATTGTTCAAATATAAAATGAAACATATTCAGTCCAAAACGATGTACAGTTTTTTACCTTTAAATGACCCTCAAGAGAGAAATACGTATTCAAACAAATTGTAGAACGATTTGAATTCAAGTACTTCAGCAAGTACTTCCTAAGGTAGTTTGAAAAAGCGTTATTTGTAGGTTGTGTATCGTAGCAGTGCCTCCGTATACCTCTTCATAGTAACATTACCAGTTAGCGGTGCTTCTCAACTGCTAATCTTCATTCGGTGTTTGTCTCTGAAAGCTCCTCAACTTTTCCCGAACACGGTCAGGAGCGATCCGTCCAACTCTTTGCCACTGGGTACGGCCTGTCAGCCTTTCTTCCCATCGACTCCGGGGGTCTTCGGATACCTGCTGCGTCATCGTCAGATCCACCGCATATCCTCTCTTATTCAAGTCTTTCGTAGCTTCAGCCGCGTTTTCATAAAGTTGTGGGCCTGTCTCCCAGTGTATTCGCATCTTGGCTGGATAGGGTGTCTGAAATCGGATTTTGTTCTCCTTGAGGACTTTTTTTCACTTCTTTATATTCCTTCAGTTTTGCATTAATCTCCATGGGGAAATCGTGCGCAAAGAAAATCGGCTTGCCATCGTGTTGCGGTTCTTTCGCCCAGGCAGCTCGCAAGATCATATCTTTAGTGCTGTACTGCAGGAAATTAACTATAATCGATCTCGAAGTATTATTATTCTGAGGTCTAGGACCGAGAGATCTGTGTGCTCTCTGTATCTGCAGGTCTAAGTCGGAGTCCAGTGAAAGCTCCGTTTTCAGCAAAGAAGTGATGAAATTAATCATGGACGCCCCTTCCGCTCCTTCTTTAATACCGTATATTCAGATATTATTTCGTCGTGATCGGCCCTCGAGATCCGTGACCTTATTCTGCATCATCTTTTGCTCTTTCAAGGTGTGTAGTAAGGCGTCCTTTAGTTCAAGGTTGGCCGACTCGAGTTCAGCTATTCGCTCCTCTGCTTCATTCAGTCTTGCGCCATGTGACTGAATATCTTCGGAGATGCCTTCTAACTTCTGATTTATGTCGCTTTTCAGCTTGTCCACTTCTGTTTTCATATCATTTTTAAACTCTTCTTTGAATTGGCTGAATTCTTTTCTTAAATCCATCTTCAGTTCGGAGATATCGCTGCTGAGTGCTCTCACTGCTCGTAAAGTTTCGGAGCCATGTTCTTTCTCAGGAAACTGTTTGTCGCTGTCATCCGTCGTCTCGTTCTCCTCCTCGCTTATTTTTGACTTTACAAACCCCTTTTTAGGTTTTGCCCTACTCATTTTAAAATCGTTTGGAGCGAAGCTCACTTGAATTGGTTAAAGTTTAAGGGCTTTTTGCATATATTGACCGGGAGAGTACGTTCTATGCTGCCATCCTACGGCTCACCAAACCGGAAGTCCCCTAATGGTAGAACTTTTCAAAAAAAAAAAATTCATTTTGGGCATTTTGTTAGATCCTTTCGAAAAATATTGATCTAAAGACATTACACAGTCTCTCTCTCTCTCTAGCCAGGCAGACTGATTTCACTGAGTGAAAGTATATTTTTACTGAATATTTGAACTAATGCCACGGGAGCTCCCCTTAAACGCATGCTCACTCTACAACGCTATTTTCTTCCCCAGACAGTCTGTTTTATTTTTAAAGAACCAAACCAACAAATTAAAGAAGGGTTTAAATGGATTCTACATAGGCCTTATAAAATGCCACCATCAGAGTCCTATCAATATTAAACTTAGCATATTTTTGCAGACAATAATGTCTTTGTTGTCCTGTCCTACATAATCTTTCAGTACTTTCATTCAAATTTAATTTATTATCAATATTAATACCCAGGTACTTATAACTTTCGACTAGTTCAATCTGGTGGTCATCAACCATAGTACCTATAACTACTTTCTGCTCTGCTGCAGATCAATACACATCTCCTTTGTTTTTTTCTGTGTTGTTCAGACAAAGACCAGCCTCTCGACACCAATTTGTAAAATACTGAACCAACAAACTTACAATAACAGTATCATCCGCAAACTTAAGATTGTACTGATTTTTAAAGGGACTACGACACTGTGAGTAGGATGTAAAGGAGGGGAGAAAGAACACACCACTGTGATGAGCCCACACTGTTAAAAATTGTCCCGTTAAAAAACTGTTGCAGTTGCCAGCAATGTACTGTTATTTTACAGTATTTTGCTGTAAAAATACATGGACTACATTGATTATACACAATACTCAAGTGAACTCATTTTGTTCACTGAAAGCAACTGCCTCAAATTGGCCAACTGCAGTAAGAGTTTATGAAATATTGTGCCATATATGCTTAGAAGCATACTTACAATGATAACTTATTTTAGTTAATTAGAAAAGTTCCATTTACCCAAATGTCTTAAATTTCACAGCAGCACACATACATGTAAAGCTGGAATTAACACAGAGAGATTTATACTGCATCAGCAACTACAAAATTGCTGTCTTTAAGTAAAGAAACATGCAGAATAACATCAGTGTTTCATTGTTTATCTTTGACTCAAACACTGGCTCTACTCTCCTTTACAACAGTGACACACAGAAGAAATTTGCTTCAGGTTTGAAAGTAAAATACAGTTTTTTTTCCTTGATTTTACGGTAAACTACTGGCAGCTGTGGTTGCCAGCAATCTACTGTTTTTTTTTTTTACAGTCTACCTCCGTAGTTTAAATTAACATTATTACTGTTAAAATATATTTTACACCGTGTTTTTACCTCTTACACCTTTAACCCTTTAAACTCCAGAGCAAATACCTCAGTTTTAATTGAACACTTCCAAGTGTCCACACTACTGAGTGTTGAAGAAACATGGAGCAAAGCTAAAGTAAATGAATTCATTAAATTACTAATTAAATGATAATTGAGGATTAGCGATTAACACAAAGAAATACTGAAGGGAAAAAAACAAGAACAGATCATAAAGCAAGTAAACTTCAGTCACAGCTTTGTAAAGAAAAAAAATTAACCTGAAGGTCAACAAATGATTAAATCATTAAAATATCAGCAGATGATTAAGCAACTCTACAAACATCATCACCAGCTACACTTATTACTAAAACGTTTATTTTTGTATAACATCTACTAAAGTTCTACTTGAGATAAAGGTTAACATTTTACGTCACCATCATGGAGAACAGAGTCTGCTTTAGTTGGGCTCTAAGCCCTGACATTTTTGACATAAATTTATGTTGGCTGCTGCAATTTGTTAAGAACTTAGTTAAAAAAGCTCTATCGATAGGGCAAGCAAGCCAAAAAACTAATTAAGATCTGCTGATGTTCATATTGTTTTTAATGAGGCAGAACCTCTTCTAATTTAAAATAATTTACTGTTTTTATCCAATGTTTTAATTAAAGTTTAACGTAGTATAACATAACTGTATGTGTCATTGGATTCTAGTAGTTTTTAAGAATATCTTGGACAAAAACACTTTGCTCTATGGTGTAAGTTGCACTCAAAGAGACATCAAGAATCAGCGATGAACCTCAACAATGGTGACAAGTAACAAAATTACAGTTAACTCACAAACAGGCTACTAAAAGTCTAAACATAAACAACAGCAAAATCAAACGCAAATAAAGAAAACTGTAAGACCAGTATGCTACCTAATTTATTCATGCTGGGATATTTGTACTGTGCCACACCCAGCATGAAACATTTTAATTGTTACCATTGTTGAGGTACAAGGTCTGATTCATGAGGTCTGAGCGTGACTGTCATAACTGAATTGTTTTTGTCTGTTATTTCTTATATTACAACCTCCCCAGTCTAGGGTTGGGAAGGAGTAATAAAGAAAGTGGTGGAGGTTTGGATAAGGATTTTCCCTTCTACTGACTCACAAAAACAACAAGCTTAGTGTCAAAAAAAAAAAAAAGTATAAATTTATTTAACATAAGGAAGGGGTCAAGGTCAACATAACAAACAAAAACATCTTAACTATTATATTTCAATCTAATTAAACTAATAAATAAGAGAAATACAAAAACAATACACTAACTCCCTTGCTGTTCTTACACAGGAGAAAACAAAGGACAAAAGAAAAATGGCAACCAACTCCCTACAGCCTCCAATAAATTAATAAATTGAACAAACAATAAATAAAGCGTAATGCCAAAAAAAAATAAAGAAGCTTTGACAGGTTAGGTGTTAACTCACATGATTTGGCTAAACAAATCCTCTCACCAGAGGAATAAAAGTCTTCACAGACAATATCAACAGTTAATCCACATCAAAGTGAACAAAAACCCCAATAAAAGCCAGCAGAAGGAATTCTTTCTCCAAGCCTCCACACTCCAAAGATCCCAGCTTTGCTTTAAATCCTCCAGCCAATCCTTTGGTGGACCAATCAGGACAGAGAATCCATCAGTGGAGCCAATTGGCAGGGTTGACTGCACCTGATCAAAATTACAGCCTCATTGAAGGAGAGAGAGAAAGGAAATAAATATACAAATGCTGCGTCCCAATCCGCATACTATCCGTCCTAAATAGTATGTGAATATAGAATTAGTATGTCCCAAATCGTAGTATGTGGAAAAGAGTATGCCAAAAATTCCCGGATGGTTTACTATTTCCGGTCAAAATTTTAAGTGTAGAAGCTTCCATACGCTAATCGCTGATATTGCCCACAGTGCATTGAGCGTTGGACGTAAATTCAATTAGAACTACAAAACGCGGGTGAAAAGTGTAAACAAACTACAAACATGATGGACGCACGAGACCAACCATCAAGCAGAGAGGCTTCGGTAAAGATGTTTGTTTGACTTAATATCTAGCCCACTGGAGAATATTTAAATCGTGTTTTCTGTGTTATATTTCATCTGCAACAACAATACTGAACTTATATAAAGACGTGTTTGGACATTACTGTGTTTGCAGAATTATCCAAAGACCTGAGGAGATTTCTCTGCATGAAAGACTTGTGAATGGGAGATTATCCTGCTGCTGCTTCTCCAATAAGGTAGGAAATTAAATACGACAGAAATGTGGATGATTGACAGGGCTCTTAACTAAGCAACATAACAATCTGTGTAACGAGGAAGTAGTATGTCCCAAAGCTTGCATACTTTTATGTTACACACTCAAAAGTATATATTTTTCCTCCACAAAAAAAGTACATACTTTTAGGTTGTAGTATAAGTATGCGAATTGGGACGCAGCAACGATCTTCAATAGACATTCAAGGAATGTAACACTTAACTCTGTAAAAAAAATAGGTATCTTTCCTGTTTCCACTTCTCACTAATAAATTATTATCTGCACTAAGTATAAAACTATTGCATTAGGCCCATCGTCCAGACTTTTATCAAAACATTTATCAGAACAAATTTCAGAATAATAGCTTTATTGCTATAATAAAAGCATTTTATAAACTCTGTATTACAGCAGTTGGACAGTCTAAATTAATGAGTTCAAGGCTGA